>CM077249.1:7496524-7749024 GCA_039654775.1 Spinibarbus caldwelli | reverse complement strand
AAAGACAAGAGGTTGAGTAATTAATGACAGAATAATCAGTAAGATATTTTGAAGAATGTTGGCAAACAAACCTTTGCTGGTACCCATTGACTTTCATAGTATGGGAAAAAATACTATGGAAGTCAACTGTTTGCTTACCAACATTGTTCAAAATATTTCTTCTGTTTTTAGCAGACGAAGGAAACTCATACAGATGTGGAACAACCTGAGGGTGAGTAAATGACGACAAAATGTTCATTTTTGACATCGTTAACTGCATGTGTGGTTTCCACATGATGACCGCACGATGCTCAGCAGACTAGAAAAGCAGTCTCACCTCAAAAGAATAATTTAGACTGAAAGTATGAATTTCAATAGGAATACATGTGATCGGGAATTTGATGCTGGGTTTGAAAGTGATTTCTGTGTGAGCTGTGCTTTCTGTATTTTACACTATTGGCAATATACAATGGACTTTTTTTGCTTGTGAAGTTTCAGAAATGTTACTGTTACTGTAAAGCAGAAACTTTTTTCGGTTCAGGACCAAATGGATGAAGGGGCTGAATCAAACACACTCAATAGGTCTCTTCTCAAAGTAACTACAGAAAGTGTAGTCCTTCTGTATCACACAAATGCCAATGGAGAAATGAGCACGGCTGGGCTCGCACTCGCTTGTACTGACAATGTTTGTAAAGGTCTGAAGGAGGACGGACTATTGATCACCATGAACACTGTATGAATAATTCAAGAATCCCTCACACACACAACACAACAGGAGAAGCTCAGTACAGATCATTTTTATTTAATCCAGTGCTACCACTAAATTAAGAGCAGTTCTTTGTCGATTCAGATCTATTTCATCTCGAGTGTGTGCGATTGTCAAATAAACTCCACACAGACACTTCCAAGCATGTTTCTTGGTTTAGAAGTAGCAGTGTAAATGGTGCAGCTGATGTACAGAGGTAAAATAGAAGACTACAGTAAATGTTAAAAGAAAAATCCCCTGTTAAGGTTACACAAACATCCAAAGGAGGGGAAAAAAAAAATCAAGAGAAATATGGATTACGGCAGTCAGAAGAGAGCAGTTATTTATTGTCAACACTACTAAAGAACAAAAAATGTTGTAATTAACATACTGTATCATAACCAAACCCTAAGCATATAGTAAGTACATGTAGCTACTTAATATTACTCAGTACTTAAATGTATAATTACACTGTAACAGGGGTACCTTAAAATAAAGTGTAACCCTTTATTTTAAGGTGACATTGTTACAGTGTAATTGCACAAATAATTACTAATATTAATGAAGGAAATGTACTTACTATAGGGATAAGGTTAGGTTTTATTTTAGGGTTACTTGCTTGTAATTATGCATAATTTACTGTTATTACTATAGTAAGTACATACGTGTGTAACACCTTAAAAATACAGTATTACCTAATTGTAATTTAATTTTTATCACTCAAAACAATTTGTACTTGTTTTCAGGTTTCACCATTTTAATTTTGTATGTTTGTATGTTGCTAATGCTAATTCAGGGTTGGGTTACAATTTATTTTAAGGTGTCCTTGTTACAGTGTAATTATACATTTAAGTACTGAGTAATATTATGTAACTACATGTACTTACTATATGGTTAGGGTTAGGATTAGGGTTTGGCTTAGGGTTACTTGCATGTAATTTATTATTATAATAGTAAGTATATGTAACGTGTAACAAGGACACAGTAAAATAAAGTGTTACCCAGGGCTGTGTAACAATTTTTTTTAAAAATGTTATTAATCTTACAGTGAATGATTAACCTGCACTTATCTTTTACATTTTGGACCTTGTAATGCAACTATTTGTTTTTGTATTCCACAATCTTAAAATCCAAAAAACCGATACATAAAACTAAATCAAAACCAATTTTTTTGATAATTTGTTACACTTGGATGTACATCACAATAGAGAATAAAAGATATGTCACTAGTTCCATTTCATTGCAACTTATTGCTAAGGTAATATAAACTTTAAATCACTGAAAAATTGAAAAAAAAGGTGTGCTAAATTTATCCTGCTAAATTTAAATGAAAATACATCAACGAACTCTGTGAAAAGAGTCCATGTGGTGTGTAAAAGTGTAGTCTGAAACATTACATAGTATGGGATAATGAATCTGCAAGTCACACACAACTCACCTGGACATGGATGCGTTCATGGCAAGAGCTGGGTAAGGGTGACGGAAACCCCCGGCAGTGATGGGATACATGGGTTGACCCTGCCTGAAATGCACAAAGCAAGAGATATAAAGGTGAATCAGAGCGAATCAGTATGAATCAGTGTGTGTGGGTAGAATCTATTAGGATTGTGAGATACTCACTGTGGGACCAGCCACCCTAATGGGTGAGGGATCTGCCCCATGGCCCCAGGGGACAGGGGGTAGTAGGGAGACAGTTCTGAGGGGTGAGGGGTCCGAGGAATACCTGAACCAGCGGCACACAGTCAGTCAGTCACATGACAAAAGACTTTAAGTTAAACCTGTGTAAGTAGAGTGAGCAGTACCTGTCTTTGGGTCCAGGATCTCTGGCGAGAGGTGGGCTGGAGGAGTTCCTGGAGAAAAGTGTTCGTTGCTGTAGGTGATGAGGGGGGTCAGGGGGTGCATGTGAGCATGCTGGACCACCGGGACCTTATTAGACTGAAAGAGAGAGCAAGAGAGTGTCAGGTCCAGACTCTTTATAAAAACAAGAAATCAAAATGGAACCTCCTTATCAGTTTTGTTTGCAAATGTAAGCATTACTGTTGCTTCCACGTAGGGTTAGTGAGTTGAACAGCTTGAAAGGGGAATAATTATAGCAAATAATTCAATCATTCAAGACTAAGTCAGTGATATTACAGAGTGCAACAGTGTCTGTCCACTTTTTCAGCTGTCTTGGTTCCAGAAGTGCTTTTCCCATTCATTTTCCTATAGGGATTTAGAAAATAAAGTCTTCTTTCAAGAGTTATAAGCCATTAACCAAACCATCCAGATACAATCATATCACCACAAATTTTTATTTGAAAAATGTATGTTAAAAAAAAAAAAATATATATATATATATATATATATATACATATATATGTATATATATATATATATATATATATATATATATATATATAAATTACATATACATATATATATATATACACACACATATATATATATATATATACATATATATATATACACACACACATACATATAAACCAAAATTTATTCAGATTATTCAGACATTTCTCACATTATCACAGTTTATTCGCTATAGTTTAGAAAATGATAATAAAATATGACAAGAACTCAAGAGTTAAACTGTGTCAGAACAAATTCATCTTGATAATGTCAGATAACTTTGATACAAAGATATGTAACAAAACATGGTAAGAAGTGTCAAATTTTTTGTCCCAAATTTGTATAAATTTTACTGGTAGTCCACTGTGTGAAGACTTTTTGGGTATAACGTCAGAGTTTACTTCATTTTGCTATCCTCACTTACATAAATGAACTATAGTGTCCTGCTCCTACTAGTAAAAAAATATCAAAAATTATGGTGGAGATTTCTTTGCAGAATTATGGGTAATGTAGTTTTTCTACCAGACATTCCGTTAAGCACTATTATTTAAAAAAAAAAAAAAAAAAGTATTTAATAATGTGGGCAGATAGTCTAAAAAAAAGCCTATACCATTGATTAACAACCTCCTAGCTCACAGTATGTCTGTCTTTAATGATTTATAAATTGTTCAAAATCAATTCTCCGACGTAGAATCTTAATCGTATTTTTATCTCCAGAATCAGACTCTTGCACTCTGTCACATTTGATTATTTTTGCTTCTTTACATATAAATGTATGTGTTATAAATGTATGACTCAAACTTGATACCCATAAAGCACTGTTTACTCAGTTAGCATCTTTGTGCTTTTGTTTTTAGGCTATTTGCTTTATAGCTTGTAATGAGTTTCTTTGCTCTTTATTTTATTACTAACTATTTACTTGTCTTGAAAAACTGAGAATCTGAAGTAGATACTTGAACATGACTTAATTGAGAAATACTTGAAAGACACTTGCCATTGTTTTAACTTAATTAGTTGTGCTGTGTGTTTAGCAGCTAAAGTGTGTAAGCTGTAAAACCACACTGGTTCTTGTGTAAAAAATGGTTGTTTATGTATGAGAGGATAAATATATATGAGAATATATGTGTGACAAGCATGAAGCAATCTGGCCCTGCTCCAAGGAATGCTGGGAGAGATCAGCCTCACACCCAATGCCACACCAAAGCCTTGTGTACACAGCACGTACTTCACTGCAATCACTCAACACAACACGACACATTACACATCAGCAGTGCATGATGTACACGTACAGCATGTTATTATGGCACTCATTTAGTCTAATGAAACCTCCATGAATGACTAAAGTTACACAAACTAGCTCACATTTGTCTGTTTGTTAGCAGAAGCGAGCGAGAGATGTTGTGGTTCGGGCAGCACATCTGTAGGACTGAGGAATGACTGCATCAATATTTCATCATCCTGAAAACATTGCTGAAACCACAGTGATGTGATTCTGGAGTTTGGGCGTGAGCAGAACTGCTTTATAAGGTGAGGAAAGAAAATATAGACCATCTTGCTTGTCACTCCACAACCTTGATTTCCATGACAATGAGGCGGCCAAGATAACGTTGAATATTGTCAAAATGATACAACGGTTTGGTGTTGTGTAGAAAAACTACTTTGGTTGTTTATTTTTTAAAAGTACAATGTGATTTTTTTTTTCAATGTTACAACACTGTAAAAAAACACTAAGTGAAGTTGATAATTATTTTATATTATTATTTCTTAGCCTAAAACTAATAAAATGGTCAGTTTTAATATCTAAACTATTGTGGAAATAATAAAACCAGTTAGAAATAAAATGAATTGTTAATTTAGGCAACATTAAATGAACAAATGGATATTAATTTTGAAATCTGCTAAAGATTTTATTTAACAGTGTAACAGTGGTTCTCAACATCCAAGGGGGCCTCAAGCTTATTTAAAATTATTTAAGATAAGAAAAACAAGCATTAAAATAATAAAATAAAATAAAATAACTCTCATTTTAATTCTCCATGGACATTTTTATAATATACAATATCAAGATACATTTTTTTCTAGTTATGCCCAGCTTTAAATGACTTTATTTGGAAGAAAATGCAAGCAAAAAATATTTTTAAAATATTTTGAAAAATCATAGGGCCTTTGATTATTGTTGTACACAGTGGAAGCTTTGGAATCAAAAAGGCTGAGAATCACTACTCTAGTTCACTAAATGACAACAAAGGTCATTTAAATGTGAAAACTGATTGTGCAAAAAAGGCCAAAATGACTGTGCACAATTATACAATATTAGCCAATATTCTATATTGTACACTCTTAAGAAAAATGGTTCTAAACAGTACCAGAAAAGGGTTCTTCGGCTTGTAACAATAGCAGAACCCTTTTTGGTGCCAAATAGAACCCTTTTTATAGGGTTCCATAAAGAACCACGCTTTGAAAATGCTATATAGATTAAAAACAACCTTTTTAACAACAGTTTATTTTAATTAGTATTAATATATTAATGTATTTATATTATTATTAATATTATTTGTATATATTATTGATTAATATTGTTTTTTTACACCTCTATCTGCCCGGTGTTACGATATCTTGTAGTGTCTATTAGGGTTTTACATAAAAACAACAACGTGCCATTTAGGTACTTTTATTTTTTATTGACGTGAATTTGTAGCAAAAATTACAGAGTTCTAACAACAGTTATTAGCAGAATACATTAATAAATGACAAATGACATTGAACATAAATACTACAAGAAATTAAACAAAATACTGAAATGAAGACCAAGTTCCAGTGAAATACTGTATTTTAATAATCCTCTATGATGCCTGCAAGTCCATCATTATGTGTATTTTGGTGTGATTGAGTGCCAGTTTCTCTCTGCAGATGATGAGGTTGTAGGATGTGATGCATCTGAAATACACAACTGAGTTTAGAGTTACAATGCGTCTCCTTCCATTTGTTTTTGTAAAAACAAAAAAGGACCATAAATTCAGTATTTTTGTTACTTGCTTAGAGGTGAAAGGAAGAGAAGTGTCCTTAACTGAACAGGGCTGGTCACACTTACATGTTCTCTTAAACTGAAAAGAGAAAAAAACATGATATGAACCAGTTACAAATTGAAAGTTAAAAATTATAGACATTTTAAGAAAGAAATCATTTACCTTTTGAGAGTGTGTTGACAGTCTGTGTAGTTAGCTGAACTCCAGAAAATCAGTAATATGCCATCTTTTTTAGAGTGTAGCCTCTGTTAGTAATAAATAAACAACAATTAAACAAATTCTAACAATATGGATTATAAATTGAATGTCTCTGTTACTTACTTAGCGGAGTAGAGGAGTAGCTATCCTCAGCTTAACAGAGCTGCTCACACTCACATGTGATCAAAAGAAGAGAAAAGAACATGTTTGTTTGAAAACCAGTCACAATTTTAAAGTTAAATTTGTATTTAAATTTAAGAATGAAATCATTTACCTGTTGAGAGTGTGTTGACAATCTGTAGTTGGATCACTGAGCTGCAGAAAATCAGTAATGAGGTACTTTGACGGTTACAGATTTAAAAAAGAAAAAAGCGGGAATAAAGAACCCTAAACTCTGACACAAAGAACCATTTCAGCATTAAAAGGGTTCTTCAGGATGCTATGGTTCTAAACAGAACTGTTACTACATGTGAAGAACCTTTGAAGAACCAACTTTTTTTTTTTTTTTTTTTTTTTTTAAGAGTGTACCAGATAAGAACTTGCACACTAAAACCACAAACACATTTGACAACTTTCGAATGCAACAAATTTAAATAAAAGGAAAAAATAGGATCGAGATGGACTTTATTCAACAGAACTTAAATGGTTGACAAAAAAAAAAAAAATGATATGACAGGTATTTGGGTGAGAGAAAGTGTAAAATAATCAGCTAAAATGAAAGATGTTTTAGAAGTGGAGAAAGTTACTTGGATGAAAATAAGCTTTTCTTTTGAACAAGCTGATGCACTATAAAACCATGAATGTGTCTTAAATGTCTTAATTTCACGTCTTATATCTTGTTTTCTGACGTTTTGATCAAAATCTTGTCAACAGGGGGCGGACTACAGTGGGGACGGTCAATCTGTGGCGCTGAAAGACCCAACAGCTTTAAAATTCACTGACAAGCTGTCAACTATTTCCCAGCAGTCACTGCCAAGTTGAGGGCACTTTGGTATTCACTATCTACAGTGCACGAGTGTGAGAGTACGTGAAAAATCAGAGCTGCAGAAAGGAAAGCTAAATGTCTGGAGCTGGCGGAGGTCTGTGACGGTCCGGCCAAGAGGGCACAGCTCTGCTGGGCCGCGCAGAGGAGAACGGCCTGCTGTTGGCCGTGGAGGCCGTGTTCAAGAGGGTAGGAGGATTTTGCTCAGCCAAACATGATTCTCAATCCTTCACATCTGAGATAAATTACTAGGCAAACAGTTCCTGGGACAAGAGTAACCAACAAACCTCCTGAGCCCACTGCGTGTGTGTGTGTGTGTGTGTGTGTGTGCTGCTCTCTCCTTTCCATTGGGAGGTTCTGAGTCTTTGAGGAGTCTTTTCAAAAAAGGAGGAAAAAAAAAAAAGGACAGAAAAAGAAAAGAAGGAAAAAAGGAAAATGCATGGCATGCTGGGATAGCTGAGCCTTGTTTGTCACTGAGGCAGGAAGCGGATGTAAGAGTGGGCAGAGCATGACATCAGCACTTAGAGGGACACACACACACACACACACACACACACAAGCAAGCAAACACAAAGCTTAAGTAGACTTTTAGTATTTTTAGTATTACAGCAGCTACACACAAAGAAATACAATACAAATATAATGTTAATGTACATCATGTAATAGCATAATTACTGAAATTTAATGATCTTAATTTTAAACAATATTCACTAGAAAAACAGAAATGAAAACAAACAAAATATCTGTTGATAAATATCCAATAGACTTTGGAATTATTTTCAGTCATTTCGACTGAAAATTTCGAACCTGCACTGTCTACATGACCATCACAGCTCAATGTGATGGACCATTTTTTAATAATAATATAAAAGAAACTCAGAATGACCTATGTTCTTCAAATCCTATGAAATCAGTTTTATTTTATTTATTTTTTATTATTATTATTATTTATCTATTATTTTTTTTTTACAAAAATCACGTCTATTTAATTAAAATCATGAAATGTATTAATAATATATACATTTTTATTTATATATTATTAGATATTATTCAGGCCCAATGAAATAAGGTTTATTTATTCTTTACTTCTGTTTTTTTTTAACCAAATTCTGTTTTTTTCCACTTATTTTTTTATTTTGGACTTCAATTTTAATGGTTTCAATAAATTTTAATAATCTGAAATAATGTCTACTCAACTGAAGTCGTAAAAAGAACACAATAATTGGGGCCCTATGAAATGTTTTGCTTTTCACTGAAATTCTGTGTTTTGTATTTAAAATGTTCTAGTAATAAAAAGACATAAGAAATTAACAATGAAATTAATAAAAAATTAAATCCTATCATTTTTGGCATACAAAGTGTTACACAACAAAGGTGCACTATTAAAATTAAAACATGAAAGAAAACTCTGTGATTATTCATTAAAACATAAAAGTGTAAAAATAATAACAGCACCTATTTTCATTATCGATGTACATTCTACTGTACATTAGTACTATACTTTATAATTACTGTCATAATTACTTAAAGTTAAAGCAAAATCTTATTTTGGCAGGCTGTATTGAAGAGCATTACAGAAATCATAGGACCGTAACGCAAAAACACATAAAAAAGCACATATACATATATACACACACACACACACACACACACACACACACACACACACACACATACATATACATATATATATATATATATATATATATATATATATAGATAGATATAGATATAGATATATACACACACATATATATATTAGGGGTGTAACGACACACGTATTCGTACTGAACCGTTCGGTATGAGGCTTTCGGTTCGGTACGCATTATAAACCGAACGATTCGTTGGACTAATCCTATTACGTTTGGAAAATAAAAGAGCTTAAAGTGTGTGAAATATCAGTGCTACTGCGCTCAACAACGCAGCCCAAACGACGTAACAGGCAACGTGCTGTCTGCCCCGCGATAACCTCCCCTTGCTGGGTTGCTTCGAAAGACGATGCTCTTGTATCGACGATAGCCAGAGATATTGTCAAAAACATCAATTATTGGCAATATTAAGAGGATTTGGCATTTCCAATTAATGTAGGCCTATTATTATTATTATTATGAAGTTACTTTATTATTAAATTAAAAGTACAATTAATTTGCCCCGCAATAATTACCGCATAACTGACGCACTGCGAGGATAAGATTAGGCTATATTTACTCCCCAATTAAAATGTTTTTAAAAAAGGTCTTTTAAAACAGGTCTATTAGGCTATAGGCTACCTACAATGAATTATAGTCCTATAATTAAAATATTAACACTGCAGTCATCAATAAAAATCAATGAAATAAAAAGCTTTTATTTCAAGCACCGACTTTCAAAAACAACCTGTTTAACACAAAATACGTTTCTTCTCTCTTTTTTTTTCACTATGTACGGGCCACAAGAAAAATATTAAAGAAATGAATGAAAACAGCTATAGGCTATACAGTTATTACTCCGTCATTCCGTTTTTACTTTCACTTTCTGCTTATAGTGAATTGACTGAGATTAAGACATTCACCAGCATAAATCTTCTGCAAAGTTTGCACGTGTGCAAACCCTGGTACAAACGCATGCTTGTGTGATATCCATTGGCTCGCCTTCATGGTTTAAAAAAGAAATATTTCCAACATTGCAACGTAACCAATTGCCCCGCCCCCCGTATCGAAAACGTACCGAACCGTGACACCACTGTGTCATATCGAATCGAACCGTGAATTTTGTGAACAGTTACACCCCTAATATATATATATATATATATATACATATAAAATACACTGATGGTCCTGAAGGAAATACAATGCATTAAGAGCAGGGGGTGAAAACATTTTGAATTTGAAGATCAAGGTAAATTGTACTTAATTTGTTTTCCAGGAAACATGCAAGTATCTTCTGTTGCTTCCGAAGGGCAGTACTAAATGGAAAAAAAATTAAATTTCTACCAAATAAGAAAAATTTGGACATCTTCATCCTGTTCAAAAGTTTTCACCCCCTAGCTCTTAATGCATCGTGTTTCCTTCTAGAGCATCAGTGAATGTTTGAACCTTTTTTAATAGTTGTGTTTGAGTCCCTCAATTGTCCTCAGTGGAAAAGATGGATCTCAAAATCATAGTCACTGCTGGAAAGGGTTCAAATATGCAAAAGATGCTGGAAACCTGAAGATTCTGCAGGACATGGAGGATTTTTCTGAAGAACAGTGCTCAGTTTAACTGTTCAGAACAAACAAGGGACTCATGAACAACCATCACAAAACAAAAAACAGTCGTGGATCATCCAGGTAACCACACACAGTATTAAGAACCAACGGTTCACAAACTTTTGCATGGGGTTATTTTAATAATTTCAGCTATTTTTTTGTCTTGTGGACTAAATGTAAACATCTTTTATGTAAAATATCTTACTCAGGACAGTATTAATTAAAAAATAACATGCATTTTGTATGATCTCTTATTTTGTTAAAATTACTCAGATTTTCTGCAAGGGGCTCACAAACTTTCAAGTGGCACTGTATATATATAGTGTATATATATATATATATATATATGGTATATATACATACATACATATATTAGATGCTACTGGCATCTCAGTGTCTTTTTTGTGCTTGGGAGTCTAGGTTGTTTAGTGCCCTATGCAACAAATCTCACATGTTTGAGAAAAAATGAGTGAGAAAAACAGAGGATCATGGAAATGTACGGCTGTTCCTTACTTTAAGAGCCACAATTGTCCACTGTGTTGTACTGAAAAACTCCCACGCAATCGGTGGTTGGTTGTGTACAATATGGATCCCAATCCTCAAGCCACAAAGCTTTCCCATCTGAGGCCTCGTCGCTAGGCTAACTTAATCAACTGGCCTTGCTTATCACATGCTGACACACAGTAAAACAATGAGGGCTCCGTTGTATTCACACACACACACACACACTAGAGGTGGTGCAGCAGAATATCAAGCAAACCTGTCTCCTGAATTATTGAACGTTCTGGAGTGAACAGAATAACATTAGCATAGCGACCTTATGGGCTCAATCTGACAAAGCTCAGCGTGTGAGTGTATTTGTGGGAGGACGTGGGATTGGGACCGAAATAAAGGATGAATACTAATAGCGGATTGTCCTGTTTGTTTAATCCAACTCTGTTGTTTTGTACAACTGTCAGAATTTGGAGGTCAAATGTAAAATTTTCCACTTTAATTGACTGGGATTGTAAAGAGAGAACATAACATGTTGGGTGAACAGAATCAGGAAACAATGCACGATGTTGCCTGTCTGAGCACCACAAAACATTGCACAACATTCGTTTTTTCCTCAGATCAAAAGAAAAAAATTTTTGTAACTCAGTTTAAAATCAGAATAAGCTTCATTATGAGATAAAGTCACAAGTACGGAAAATGAAAAACTAAAATGTTGCTTTTACAAGAAAATTAGATTTTTTTTTTTTTTTGCAAGATTCCTGTAATTGTGACTCATGTAACTGAATATCTCTCATAACTGCAGTTTCCTGTAATTGAACTTGTAAATTGTAATTGCAAGAAATAGTTACAATTCGGAGAAAAAGTCTGAGATAAGTAGCAATCGTGAGAAAAAGTTGCAATTCCAAGGAAAAATTGCACGAAATAAGTAGCAGCAATTATGAGAAATAAAGTTGCAATTCTGATAGAGTTGCAAGTGAGATATGAGGTAGCAATTATGAGAAATTATTGTAATTCCGAAAAGTTGTCGCAACTGTGAGATATAAAGTAGCAATTATGAGAAATAATGTTGCAATTTAGAGGAAAAGTCGCAAGTGAGAGACAAGATAGCAATTGTGAAAAATTAAGTTGCAATTCCAAAAAAGTTGCAACTGTGAGATAAAAGGTAACAATTAAGATAAATTGTTGCAATTCTGATAAGTCACAACTGTGAGTAGTAATTGTGAGAAAATTACAATTATATATACCGTATACGGTTCACATGAGACTGATGGCAGTCACATTTAAATGACAATGTGAACAACAGTGCAAAAAAAATCGGATTTCAGCAAAAAATTCAATCTGAGCATTAAGACCTGCAGTGTGAACTAAGTCTTAGTCACAACTGTGAGATATTAAGCAAGTATGAGGAAAAAAAGAGACTTCGAGGAAAAGTTGCAATTGATTGATATGAGGTAGCAATTGTGAGAAATAGTTGTAGTTTTGATAAAAAAGACGCAACTGTGTGATTTAAAGTAGCAATTGTGAGAAATAGCTGCAATTACAAGGAAAAATTTGCAAGTACGAAAAAAAAAAAACCCCTCACAATTATCTAATTACTTTTTTTATTTCATTTTATTTATTACCCGAAGTGGACATGAGCTTCCATAGATTGAGCTTCATAGACTGAGCTTCCACAGTTGTGACACTGTTATATTCTAATGTGTGTTTTCATTGGCCGAAATATATACAAATTAATAAGCTATTCTTATTGGCTGAATAAGCTAACCATTTCAATAATAAAAAGATGTCTAATGTTCAACCTACGGTCAACGCATTAGCACTGATCTCCATCTTTAGTATCACACGTGTGATATTTTTCAGGTATGCTGTGGTCACTTGTTGTTTGGTGATAGTTTTCGCTCCCCGCAGGTCATATTCACGGCGCCGATCTCCTCCATAAATAAAAAAACCTTAAATAAAGACACACCTGAGCTCACCCTTCAGTCACCCTCTTCACGCCCTGACGCAAATTCCCCTCATCGAGTCTGACATTCAAGATCAGATGTTTTCTCAAACAATCCTCCAACCAACGCCAAGGTTAAGCAAATCCCTTCACTCCAGCTGTCGGCCGTAAAAAGGGCCAGAGAGGGCGTCCGGCTGGAGGAACGCCACAGGAAGGAAGACTGCGTTCTCATCAAATCCTCAATACTCGTTGTTCAAGTACAGCTAATTTGATTGCCATTACCCAACTACACGTCGCATTTTCTGCTAATCTCGTAATGCGAGTGCATGCATTTTATAACGTTATATTAAGTAAATACAATAAAGGCCTAATGGTCAGGCTGGGCGGTGAGACAAGGCTCTCTGTGTTTTTTTAAGGACAATCTCATGGTGTGCTTAGAGGTTAGAGAGAGTTCAGGGGTTACTGTGACAAAGCGAGTCGGATAGAGGAGACTGAAACAAACACACACACGCGCAACTGAATGCCCTCTGGCTGCCAAAGACTCAATGATGACATTGTCAGTCATCCGTCTGTATTTATTATGTCACAATTTATTATGTCTCCCTGTCACAGGGAGGTTTCAAACTGAGTAAAACCACTAATAGCTGCTAAGTAGATGAACTGTTCTTTAAAGGCTGGGAATAACTGCTAATGAGGTAATGCTTTAATAATTTATTGCTTTGATTAGTCATACGACTTAATCATATCTATTATCAGGCTAAGGAAAAATCTAATTGTTTACAATGTCATGAGACTCTGATTCACATTTTCATGACCCCAAAAAGTATTTGGACATGAACGCCACACTTCAATTATAATATCAATAAATTATTTCTTTAACATTTATTTGGGAAAAAAAAGCACAAACACACTATTAAGAAAAACCTTTCACAAAAAGTTTATATATATAAAAAAAATAAATGAATAAATAAAAAAAAAACTAAACTAAGAAGAAAAGTGTATGGAATTAAATTTAAAGAGTAACCTAAGTAAAAAAAATTCCAAATGCCTTGGTTTTATAAATCCATTACTTCTATTATAATCCATAACTTGGTTACTCCATATAAAAAATAAATAAATAAATAACAAAATAATAATAATAAATCAAAAAATTCTTCATTTAAACAATTTTTAATTTGATTCATTTTATTACTTCCCACTATTTCTACTCTTCAATTCACTTTAAAGTCACATTATCCACTTTATACATGTTTAGGATTTTTTAGTTTTTTTACACAATAAATAAATTAAATAAATTTTACACAAACAACACTTTTCAATTCTTAATTCAATGTGGATCCACTTTCATAAAGGGTTTTTTTTTTTTTTTTTTTTTTTTTTACAATAAATTTGGCAATAAACAACACTTTTCTGTTCTTAAATTCAGTGTGGATTATCCACTTTATAATGCTTGGTAATTTTTATTATTATTTAATTATTTTTTACAATAAATTTGACATTATACAACACTTTTCTGTTCTTAAATTCCATGTAAATTATACATTTTATAATGTCTTTTTTAACAATAAATTTTACATTAAACAACACTTTTCTATTCTTGAATTCAGTGTGGATTATCCACTTTATAATGTTTTTTTTAAATATTTTTTTTTGTTACATTAAACAATACTTTTCTGCTCTCAAATTCCATGTAAATTATACATTTTATAATGTCTTAATCTTTGCAATAAAACTGACATTAAACAACACTTCTGTTCTTAAATTCTATGTGAATTTTACATTTTATGACTATTTTCTTTTTACAATAAATTTTACATTAAACAACACTTTTCTATTCTTGAATTCAATGTGGATTATCTACTTTATTATGTTTTATTTTTTTTTACAAATTAAATTTTTTTACATTAAACAATATTTTTCTGCTCTCAAATTCCATGTAAATTATACATTTTATAATGTCTTAATTTTTGCAATAAAATTGACATTAAACAGCACTTTTCTGTTCTGAAATTCCATGTGAATTATACATTTAATAATGTCTGTAAATTTTATTTAACAATAAATCTGACACTGAACAACACTTTATTTGTTCTTAAATTCAGTGTGAATTATCTATTGTATAATGTTTGCTAATGATTTTTACAATCAATTTTACATGAAACAATACTGATTAATCACGTATTAGATATGTTTGAAATTCAATGATCATATCTGCATGCAGAAAAGTCACACTTTCACCTACTGTGCATTTAAACCGGTTTAGTACGGGTCAGTCTACCTGACTCACACTCTGAGGTTCCTCATGTTGTGTTTGCATGTTTCATCCTGACACATTCACACACACACACACACACACACACACACACACTCTTACATGCTCCACCACAGCAAGAATGTAACGCTCTGGTTAAATTTATCACCTCTCATCAGCTTACCAGAGGAGAATCAAAACAAACAGGTCTGCTGAGGACACAAATTACCATCCTGCAAACCTCCTGACCTCCAACCTGCCTGACTGGTATTCACACAGATCTGCCCAACAGGGAAGCTCGCTCTTATCCAGCAGCGATCACTGTACACTAAGGAGTGGCATATATGTACCACACATTCTGGTTTGAGCCAGAATCACTATGAGAAAACTTTCATTAGTTATGTACCTACAGGCAACCAAAACTGCTTGATTGAAAGTGACCATATATAAAATGAATACATTTTATTCTCAAATACGTTGTAGGTTGGAAAAACTGGGCTTTTTGATTTTTCCTCTTCAGAAAAGCTGTTCTCATTGCACACCAAACAAAAGCAAACACATTGCATGGCCATCCACATCAATTACACAAATCAATACAAGCTCAGGTAGCCTTTATGTGCATCAATAAAGATTACCTGACACCACTATTAAAAACAAATTAGGGATTTGGTTTGGAAAAAAAAATATTTGAACGCAATTTACTTAAATTCAGTGTGGCCTTGTATATGTCAACAAAAACAATGTGGCTTATTACAGGAATGGCAAATTTCAATTTGAGGTAAAAGATATTTTGATTAAGGATCATGAGGTCAAAAAAAAAAAAAAACATGCTATGAATCATTCACTATAAGATCAGAAATAAAATACATGAAATTACTTTTGATTTCATGCTGAATTTACAGGGATAGCTCATTTAAAAATGAAAATTGTGTCCTTCCAAACCCATAAGACTTTCGTTCATCTGCAGAACAAAAACTGTGATATTAAATATTCCATGCCAAAACTTGAAATTTTTAATAAGTTCATAAAGACATGGTTATACATACCAATCAAGTGTTATTCTGAAGAGACACTATCACTTTATGTGATGAAACTATTTCATTTAGGCTTTTATCCATTTAAACACTGATCAGCACACATACATAAAGCTCATCAAATATGTGCACTTGTATGTGTTGTTCAATGTTTATATGAATAAAAACAAATTATTCTGTTCAACAAAGTTATTGTGTCTCCTCAGAATAAAATGCTTGATTAATATGGATTACATCGATGTATACAAAAAAATGTGGTGAAGGATTTACTTTTTACTCTGTTTGTGAAATGTACCAGCAATTTCTAAGAAACTGCAAGTAACACATTGAATTAAACATGAAATTCTGAAGTAGAAAGACTGAAGTAGTATTTCCTTGTAAAACATACTCTAACAATCTTTGTTTTATTTACATCTTTAAAAAATACTTTTTTAAAGTGTAATGTCTTTATGTACTTTTAAAGCTTTTAAATTTTGGTAGCGTGGACTTCCAATAGATGCACAAAAATGACACAATATTGAAAATATGTTCACATTGAATATGAATATGAATGAAAGTCTTATAGGTTTGGAATGACAAAGGAATTTAAGCTTGTTTCTGCCATGAGATAAAATAAATAAAGAATTTTTTTCCCCCACCGTTCAAACTTTTTTCCTCGCATTTCAGATTTGTTTTCACAGAATTGCAAGAAAAAAGTGAGAACTGCATGATATAAACAGAATTGTGAGATATAAATGCAGAATTACAAGATATAATTCAGCATTTCTCACTATTCCGTTTATATCTTATAATTCCGCATTTATATTTCATAATTCTGTTTATATCTCGTTCTTCTGCATTTATATCTCGTAATTCTGTATTTATATAGTAATTCTGCATTTATACTTTGTAATTCTATCTATCTCGTAATTATGCATTTATATCTTGTAACTCTGCATTTCTATCTTGTAATTCTGCATTTATATCTCGTACTTCTGCATTCATATTGTAATTCTGCATTTATATCTCATAATTCTATTTATATCTCATTCTTCTACATTTATATCTTGTAATTCTGTATTTATATCTCGTAATTCTGTTTATATCTCGTAATTCTGCGTTTATATCTCGTACTTCTGTTTATATTGTAATTCTGTATTTACATCAATTCTATTTATATCTCGTTTTTCTGCATTTATATCTCATACTTCTGCGTTTATAAAATAAAATATTTGTTTGTCCCATAATTCTGCATTTGTCACAATTCTGTTTATGAGACAAACATAATGAGATAAATGCATAAGTATGAGATATAAATGCAGAAGAATGAAACAAATAGAATTACGATATAAATTCAGAATTAAAGGTATAAAAAGAATTGTGAGAAACGCAGAATTTTGAGATATAAGAGCAGAATTCTAAGAAAGTCAGAATTATGAACAGAACTGCAAGCTACAAATGTTTGATTCTGACATGAAAAGTCAAAATGTGTGATATAAACAGAATTATGAGATATAAACAGATTTGTGAGATATAAATGCAGAATTCTAAGAAGAAAAGTCAGAATTATGAGTTATAAAGGCAGAATTCTAAGATAAAAGTCAATTATGAGACTCACATGCAGAATTATGAAATATAAACAGAATTGCGAGCTATGGATGCAGAATTATGGGATATACAGGTGCATCTCAATAAATTAGAATGTCGTGGAAAAGTTCATTTATTTCAGTAATTCAACTCAAATTGTGAAACTCGTGTATTAAATAAATTCAGTGCACACAAACTGAAGCAGTTTAAGTCTTTGGTTCTTTTAATTGTGATGATTTTGGCTCACATTTAACAAAAACCCACCAATTCACTATCTCAAAAAATTAGAATACTTCATAAGACCAATAAAAAAATAAAAAAAACATTTTTAGTGAATTGTTGGCCTTCTGGAAAGTATGTTCATTTATTGTATATGTACTCAATACTTGGTAGGGGCTCCTTTTGCTTTAATTACTGCCTCAATTCTGCGTGGCATGGAGGTGATCAGTTTGTGGCACTGCTGAGGTGGTATGGAAGCCCAGGTTTCTTTGACAGTGGCCTTCAGCTCATCTGCATTTTTTTTTTTTTTTTTTGGTCTCTTGTTTCTCATTTTCCTCTTGACAATACAGGTCTGGTGAGTTTGCAGGCCAGTCAAGCACACCAATACCATGGTAATTTAACCAACTTTTGGTGCTTTTGGCAGTGTGGGCAGGTGCCAAATCCTGCTGGAAAATGAAATCAGCATCTTTAAAAAGCTGGTCAGCAGAAGGAAGCATGACGTGCTCCAAACTTTCTTGGTAAACGGGTGCAGTGACTTTGGTTTTCAAAAAACACTATGGACCAACACCAGCAGATGACATTGCACCCCAAATCATCACAGACTGTGGAAACTTAACACTGGACTTCAAGCAACTTGGGCTATGAGCTTCTCCACCCTTCCTCCAGACTCTAGGACCTTGGTTTCCAAATGAAATACAAAACTTGCTCTCATCTGAAAAGAGGACTTTGGACCACTGGGCAACAGTCCAGTTCTTCTTCTCCTTAGCCCAGGTAAGACGCCTCTGACGTTGTCTGTGGTTCAGGAGTGGTTTAACAAGAGGAATACGACAACTGTAGCCAAATTCCTTGACACGTCTGTGTGTGGTGGCTCTTGATGCCTTGACCCCAGCCTCAGTCCATTCCTTGTGAAGTTCACCCAAATTCTTGAATCGATTGCTTGACAATCCTCATAAGGTTGCGGTTCCCTCGGTTGGTTGTGCATCTTTTTCTTCCACACTTTTTCCTTCCACTCAAATTTCTGTTAACATGCTTGGATACAGCACTCTGTGAACAGCCAGCTTCTTTGGCAATGAATGTTTGTGGCTTACCCTCCTTGTGAAGGGTGTCAATGATTGTCTTCTGGACAACTGTCAGATCAGCAGTCTTCCCCATGATTGTGTAGCCTAGTGAACCAAACTGAGAGACCATTTTGAAGGCTCAGGAAACCTTTGCAGGTGTTTTGAGTTGATTAGCTGATTGGCATGTCACCATATTCTAATTTGTTGAGAGAGTGAATTGGTGGGTTTTTGTTAAATGTGAGCCAAAATCATCACAATTAAAAGAACCAAAGACTTAAACTACTTCAGTCTGTGTGCATTGAACTTTTCCACGACATTCTAATTTATTGAGATGCACCTGTAAATGCAAAATTGTCAGATAAAAAGTTTCAATTACTTTTTTTTTTTTACTCTGTGAGATATATTCTGAGAAAAAGTCATGGTGTTTGTGCATCTGTCTGTACAATAAATGTCTGTTCGTTTCATATTTTTTCCTTCCGATGCAATGACATATGAAGTGCCTGCAAACTTATTATGACACTGTGTGTGTGTGTGTGTGCTCATGAGATACTCACTAAGTGTCCTGGAGTAGGTGATCGTGAGTCTTTGAGTGCTGCCGTGCCTGGAACATCCAGAAGAGGCCATTTCATCTGCAGATACTGTCAAACATAAAGACAAAATGCAGATGAGACACCAACGCCGCATTTTAATTCACATCTCTCTATCAAAAGTCAATGGAAAAGTTCATGCACAAAACAGGCATTGAAACTTCACCTCAGTGGGTGGCAAAGTCAACCAACACATTTTGTCAAACCTGTTTACAATAGCACCTTTAAAAACGGAGGAGTGTGTGTGTGTCTAGACAGGTTCTGCTGATGACTAACCGTGGATGAATGAGTGAAACAAAAGTCAAACTCAAAAGAGACTTAACAGAATCTTCCAGCATGAGATCTGCTTCTCAGAGGCTCATAAATAAAGCGAATGGTCAGCAGAGAGCAATTCTACTCGCAAACACCTGTGTCTGTGTAACGGAGAGAGAGTGAGAGTGTGAAATTTGTGTTTGTTGGAGAATGTGTTCCTCCCAGAGCCCAGCTGTGGGCGACTATTGAAGGAGTGTGTGTGTGTGTGTGTGTGTGTGTGTGTGTGTGTGTCAGTATAGGGGACAGCTGAGAGGAAATCCCATGGAGAGAGGTGGGAAAACTGGACCGTGGTAAAAACACAGCCACATCTATAAAGCTCAAGTGAATAGCCCTGCACTTTTGACCTCTCTCTGTATCACTGTTCAACTACTGAACAGAGCAAACATCGTCCCGCTCTCTTCGTACGGCCCGGTCCACGTGTGCTCCAACGTGGGCCAAACAGGTGCACTGATACTCAATAACGCACAATGCGTTTTTTGAATAAATGCAGAGGTTGTGTTCAGATATTCTTGTTTTGTTTCATTTGGTCTTATGGTCATAGCTGAAGTCTCAGGAGTTCACTTCAGACATCTGGTTTGTATATCAGTTTTTAACTGCCGGATACTGCAGATTTTCATGTGCATGGATTTCTTAAAGCTGCTCAAGAATTTAAAATTCATTAAAACACATTTAGTTTGAGCTAATATTCTCATACTATTATTTGAAGGAGTGTTTGAGCAGAGCGCATTAAAGTCAGCAGGAAATCAAAACTGATCCTGTTCATTTTCTTAATGCATGTTACTGCTCCTAAAGGTACACTGCAAAAAAACACTGGTGTAGGATTTACTTTAGTCGGAAATTATTAACAAGCTTCACAATTACACTACCAGTCAAAAGTTTTTGAACAGTAAGATTTTTAAAGTTTTTTAAAGAAGCCTCTTCTGCTCACCAAGCCTGCATTTATTTGATCTAAAGTACAGCAAAAACAGTAAAATTTCGAAATATTTTTTACTATTGCAAATAACTGTTTTCTATTTGGACATATTTTAAAATATAATTTATCCCTGTGATGTAAAGCTGAATTTTTAGCATCATTACTCCAGTCTTCAGTGTCACATGATCCTTCAGAAATCATTCTAATATGCTGATTTGCTGTTCAAGAAACATTTATGATTATTATTATTATTATTATCCAAATTTAAAACAGTTGAGTATGTTTTCTTTAGGATTCTTTGATGAATAGAAAGATCCAAAGATCAGCATTTATCTGAAATAAAAAGCTTTTGTAACATTATACACTATACCATTCAAAAGCTTGGAGTCAGTAATTTATTTATTTATTTATTTATTTTTTTGGGAAAGAAATTATAGAAATGAATACTTTTATTTAGCAAGGATGCTTTAAATTGCTCAAAAGTGATGATAAAGACATTCATAATTTTACAAAAGATTTCTATTTCAGATAAATGCTGTTCTTCTGAACTTTCTATTCATCAAAGAAACCTGAAAAAATTCTACTCAGCTGTTTTCAACATAATAATAATAATAATAATAATAATAATAATAATAATAAATGTTTTTTGAGCAGCAAATCAGCATATTAGAATGATTTCTGAAGGATCATGTGACTGGAGTAATGATGCTAAAAATTCAGATTTGAAATCACAGGAATAAATTAATAAAATGTTATATAATTACAAAAGCATTAACATTGAATTAAACATTTTGAAGTAAAATTATATTTCTAAATATTTATAAATAAAACCAATCAATATTCTAAAAAGCAACACATTTCAGAGTTTTTTTTTATTTTTATTTTATATTAAAAATGAATAGAGCCAAAATGAATAAAGCAGTACAGCAGTGCCAACAATAAGGCGAAAATATTAAAATTCTAACATCAGCTTTACATTTAACAATTCTATATCATTTTGTCACCAAATAATATAAATAAATAAAACTTAATTAATTAATAAATACTTTTTAATGCTAGAATTTAATTTAGGCATCACTTTATAATTGAAAATATGAACAATGTGTATTGATATTTAAATGGCATTATATATCATTCAACCTTAATATTTTTTTAAAAAAACTTTTATTAAAATTGACTATGAACTTTATTTAATTTTATTATTATTTTTGTCCTAACAGCTTTGATTGCAACATGAAATTTCATCATAAAGCACTAAAAGCTTTCATCGAAATGCAGTTATCACTTTGCATGTGGTTATATGCAAAATACAAATTAAAATCACTAGAATTGATCAAGAACACTGTACACTGATTGGATGATGGCCTCTCTTAAAATCAAACCAATTATGTTTCTTCTTAATGCTCATTGGCTAATTACCCACATTGTTTGTGCAATCAACATCTGACTTGGTCAAGACAAACTCTCCAGTCCACCTGCTCTGATTTAAGCACAGATAAACACACTGGATTTGACATAATGTTATTTCCCTTTGATAAACATGATAATTGGATTTAATTAATTGGTCTTTATATTAAGACTTACTGACTGGAAATACAGCCGGAAAATGCGAGGCTCTGATTGAATTAATGTGGGGTCCGGTCCACTTTTGAACCTTTACATCTTCGACCTTGCTTTCAAGCACAGCGTTCATAGGAAGGAAGTTTACACGGCTACGGTTAAAAATGGAAAAGACATTATAACACAAAAGGAAGAGGGGAGGGAGCGGGAGGACAGAGAACGAAAAAAAAAATCACTTTCAGGAATGAGTTTTGTCTGAACAGGCCAAGGGTATTGTTTCCTGACAGCTGGGAGACTGGGGGGGGGAGGGCAGAGCGGGCCCCTCATTCCCATCCAAAAGAGAGGAAATTCTTCAGGTTGACATCAGTCATCTCCCCTACTATCCCTGTCACACACACACACACACACACACACACACACATCTATCCCGAAAGCTGATGTTAGGGTAGCAATACTGGGCCCACACAACTGCTAAAGAGAAACAGAAGGCGGCCATTATTACTCTCTTTAGCTGCTCGTGTTTTAGCCCACTATAGGAATCCAGGCAAAGATATAAACACACACAGATCTACATATTAAGTCATAAAAGTATTGTTAACATGACAATGGCTTCCAGTAACGAAGCCTAGTTCCAGTAAAGGTCCCTAGATCTGTCTCCTATCATTACCAGTGCTTGGTTTAGCTTGGTTTAGCCATTTAATGCCATTAAATGGTACATCTCAAGCCTAAAAACACATGGTACAGTGAAAGAAAAATGTAAAGGCTTACAAATATATATATATATATATATAAAAGGTTTTTGGAAGCTTACATTTTTTAAATCAAGATTTCCACAATAAAAACATTTTCTTAAAAAAAAAAAAAAAAATATTGAAAATTTGGTCTTTTTTCATTATTTTTTGTGCAATTTTTAAATGTAATGTTATATAAAACTTTTTTAAACGTAAAATCTGGTCATTTTGGTCAATTTAAGATTTCCAAAGTAAGTTTTTCTAACATGTTAATTAAATAAATAAATTTGGTTTTATATATATATTTTTTTAAATGTAAGATTTCATAATTTCACATTTCAAATGTGTAATGTTACATAAATATAAAAAAAAGTAAAATTTGATGTCCATAAGTGACTTTCAAACATGTGATAAGTATTAAAAATGGCCTTTAAAAAAAAAAAAAAAAAAAAAACTGTTTAAGATTTTCATAATTGTGTTTAGGCATGGGCCGGTATGAGATTCTATGATAACCTTAGATAAAAAAAATATCACGGTTTCACGGTATCACGGTTTTGCGATTACAGGTCTAAAATATGTTATTTTTAAATGTCTGGGTAGAAAACAACTTTTTTTTCCCCACTGAACACAATTTATTTTATTTTGAAAAAATATATAGAACATTTTGGAGCAGTAAACATGTCAAGCTAAATAATTAAAACAAATAATTGAATTTTTCTTAATTAAATTAACTGCAGTCACTTAAGTGAGCATAAACCTGCAGCTCAACAATAATCAGAAAATAAATAAATTATTTTCTGTAAAAAAAAAAAAATCATTATAAAAAAAAAATGCAGTCACTTAAAGTGAGCCTAAACTTGCAGCTCAATAATCAAAAACATAATTAAAACAATTTCTGTGAATAAATAAATAAATAAATAAATAATAATAATAATAATAATAATTTAAAAAGCAGTCATTAAACCTGCAGCTCAACAAGGTTTTTGGAGACATGCTCACTTTCTACACATTCATCTTTCAGTCCAATTTATGATGCAGGAATGAGGTACGAGGATGATTGCACATACACATAGGGCAAGAGAGAGCGCGAGTGTGTTACACACTCACACAAACACACACACACACATACGGTCTCTCTCCATACAACATTCTAATAGTGGCAAAGTTTGTTTTTTTAAATGTCGTGATTTTGAACAGATGTAAACAATGGCAGGAGGCTTAAAAGTATAGACGTGATACCAGCTAAATTTAATTATTGTACTAAATCGCAGATACGTAGTATTTTAGTCTGCTATTCCTCGCTCTGTGAAATAACATGAGGGAGGAAACTAGTTGACGTTAGCTAGTTCATTAGCCATGTTATCTGCTTCGGTAGCAAGCCAAATAGTATTTATTTCAACACTGAAACAAACGGCGGGTGGTTGAGTCTCTGTCTTGATCGGGGGTGAAAGAGGGAGAAATGAAGATGACACAGATTTATAGTTTATGTACAACCTGGAAGTATTTATTCAGCGATCGGTGCTAAAATGTCATCTGTATGGAACATCATTGTGTACGGAACATGATTAGGCTACGTTACCGGAAAAATTTCCATACGGCAGACTTCGTGTTTTTCGACGGGGGAAAAAGTTCCAGGGATTCATCTCCATTGGCCATCATCCTACACACAGGTGACTCTGACTGTCTGCTCGCAGCCTCCCACCAGCCAAAGGAGGAGGGGCCGTGTGACTCGTTACGCTCTTCTGCACACAACTGAGAGAGTCCTGCACTTTCCTTCTTTGACGACATGTAAAAAAACTGCGCATACCGCAGAAACAGTATAATGAAAAATTTTAGTGGTTTTGAAACCGTGACTTTTCCAAACCGCGGTATACCTTGAAACCGGTTATCATCCCATGCCTAATTGTGTTTAAAATTCATAACATTACATAAATATTGTTTTTTTTTTTTGTTTTTTTTAACTTTTTTCATTGTTTTTAAATTAAGATTTCCATAATATTAACATTTTCTTTAAAAGACGCACACACACACTTTTAATATGGAAAATTTGGTCTTTTTTTTTTTGTCTTGGTCTTTTTCTTTGTGCCATTTTCAAATGTATGTTACATAAATAAAATAAATAAAATGTAAATGCTTATTTTGGTTACTTTAAGACTGCCAAAGTAACTTTTCCAAATATGTTAAATAAATATTTTTTTACATATTTTTTTTTTTAAATGTAAGATTTCCATCATTTTCAAATGGGTAATGTTATATATATATTTATATATAAAATTTGATTTCTATAAGTGACTTTCAAATATGTAATGATAACTATTAAAAAAAAGTTTAAGATTTCCATAATAGGGAGTTTAAAATTCATAACATCACTTTTTTTTCTTTTTTTTTTTTTACATTTAAGGTTTCCATAATAGTGAGATTAAAATGTGTAACATCATATCATTTTTTTTAAATTAAAAAAAAAAAATTATGTAATATTTTTATTATAGTGAATAATGTGGGGCAGGACTTAATTTAGATTATAAAAAAAAAGTGTAAGAAGGATGTGATGTATGTTATTATTAAAAGGACAAAAAGTTGTTTCAGAGTTGGAGAAAGTTATTACAGTTGGATTAAAGATTACAACAATGTAATGAAAGAATGACAACACTACTTACGGGACGGTTTGACTTGATTTCGGTAACCATGATGAGGAAAACCTTCATCACTCAACACTCCCGTCTTCAACTAAAATTATTTCTATTCTCATTTTCAACACCTCAGCCTAACACAATTCCCTTGGCCGTTGCACGCTGGCATCCTGTCCATTTAGCACTTCGGCTCTATCCAAACACTGGTGCCGCTGCGGTCAGGCCCTGGCCCACTAAAACTGTCCTCAAGTTGGCTCAGAGGGTCAGCAGTAAAAAAAACAACACCTCTCTCGCTGGTCAGCAGAATTCAGCTCCTAACAACAAGGGTGGTTACAATCGGAAAAGCACTTTGGGCGGAACGAGTAGTGTTTCTGTTCCGCAATCCTGTAGTAAGTGTTTACAATGACATGGGACTGGAAACACACATCAACTCAATTTGCCAATTAGCTTTTACAGTAGACTTCAGGCGCTGTGCTAATGTGTTGCAGGTGCCCTTGAGTTGTGCTTAAAACAAGACAACTGGCATGAAATAGAGAGCGAGGAGAAGATGAGAGGAAAGGAGCAGCACCGCAGACATTTATAAAAGCTTCAGATCAAGTTTATATTTTGTCATATTCACACAACCTTGAGGAAAAATTACATCAATACTATGTAGCAATATGCAGCAGTCACATGCAACAGGCAATGTGTTTATTATACAACTAAAATGCTATAAAATGGATAGTTCTGGATTTAAAATCTGCAACCAGGTTCTATTTTTTGGTTCTATAAAGCAAGTTCGCGTTTTAAAATCTACATATCAAATGCATTTACTAATGTTGCAATAATTTTTATATTCTTATTATTATTATAAGTGTAATGTATTGAATATTATCATGATTATATTATTAATTAAATATTAAATATATATTATATATTAAATATATTTTTTAAAATGTAATTATTGAGTATCTGTTATACAAACTATATTATAAGTTGGAAGAACGGTTTATAGTGATTATATTACTCGTTTTATGTTTTATTTATTATATTATACTATATTAATTATATATAGCATTTTTTACTATTATTATTACTATTATTATTAATGCAATAATTTACTGAATTTTGTGTTACACAAACTTTACTACAAGGTACATTAATTATTTATAGTGATTATAATTATTAATTTTAATTTATTATATTTTATATTATACTACACTATATTATATATTATTTGGGGTTCTGTATGCAAGCTTGAGTCTATATATATATATATATATATATATATATATATATATATATATATATATATATATATATATATATGAATGAAATATATTGTTATTATTATTATTATTATTAATAATAATAATAAATGTAGTTATTTGTTTACCGAATATATTTGTTATTTTATATTATCTGTTAAAATCTGATATAAAATAATCAAGTGTATTTATTACTGTTATTGTTATTACAAATATAAGTATTATTGAATATCTGTGTCTTATCACACACTGCTTTTGCTGACACCGCATTTATTTTATATCTGAATCAAACATTCCGATGCTTTTGGAATCTGGAACATTTTCCACACTCTTATTATAGACTCTATATTGTGCCTAAAACTTTCTCTCCAAGCGGCACAGACTCCATGTAGTGGCTCCTGCCTTCCTCATCCTACATAGACTCTCTCAACTTCAAAACTAGGCCTATCTGATCCATTTCTCTCTCCTCTCTAATTGTCTTCCAGCTCTCTGCCTCGGCCTCCAACGCTCAGAGCGAACATCAGTCGAACGCTCTCCTAATGAGAGGCAGAACACAGATGTGACAAAAGATGGCGGAGAATATTCCAGAGAAAGGCCCTTTGGTTTGGTGAACAGAGAGAATATGGCATATGCTCTTGGGCCCGCTAGGTGCCAGCACCAGAGTCCAATTGTTCGGCTCCTTTCATGGAAAGAGACGCGAGCGGGGGGGCCAGGAGGCTTTGTCAGCTCGAAGGAGACGAGGCAGCGCTGCCAGGGATGCTGTGAGGCAGATGTGAGGGACATTTGTTACTGAGGGAGAGCGCGCCGCCTGCCAACAGCACCCAAATAGAAGCGGCCTGACAAACTTACAGCTCCGCTCTGGAGGTAATGAGGGGCTGACATGCTTTAGATTGCCCGCTCGAGATCTGTGTCGCTCGCTTTACCAAGTTTTTAGGCTAAAAAGTTTCAGCTAAAAGCCTGGATGATGAGGTTTTACCATCAGTCTTTAATGCTTTAAGTTTCTTAATGCACGTTCCTTAGTAAAGAACATAACTGATGTATTTTTTTTAATTATTTAATAAATTTACGTTTAATAAATTAGAAAAAAAGTATAAATTTAATGGTTTATATTTATAAGTGATAGACAAGGCAAGCTTTTTTTTTTAAATAGCATATTTCATACACAATTGTAATTTACATAAAAACAGTTATTAAAAAGTAAAAAAAAAAAATCATATAAAAAATAATAAAGCAAACTTAGCTGTTTATACAGTGTTTTTTGTACATCTAAACTCGATGACTAATAAAAATCAGCCCATTTTGATGTCAAACCATAAAAACAGACAACTGTTAAAAAAAAAACTTGAGGGTCAAAAAAAATTATTTATTGTTTGAATGGTAATTTTTAAAAATTATTACATTTTTTAAAAATAATTATTAAAAAGTCAAAAGGCACATAAATATAAATGTAAAAATAATAATAAATAAACTTAGCTGGTTATACAGTGTTTTGTTGTACATCTAAACTCAATGACTATTAAAAATCAGCTCATTTTGATGTCAAACCATAAAAAGAGACTACTGTTCAAAAATTTGAGGGTCAAATTAATTAAGAAACTGATATTTATTAAATCATAAATTGATTGAAAGTGAATGCAAAGTCATTTATAATGCTACAAAATATTTCTATTACAAATAAATACTACTCTTTTGAAGTTGCAAAGAATCCTGAGGAAAAAATAGCCCAGTTTTCAACATTGATAATAATAAGAAATGTTTAATAACAATCAAATCAGCATATTAGAATAATTTCTGAAGGATGATGTGACACTGAAAACTGGAGAAATTATGCTGAAAATTCAGCATTGCATCACAGAAATAAATTACATTTTAAAATATATTCAAATAAAAATCAGATATTTTAAATTGTAATAATATTTCACAGTTTTTCTGTTTTTACTGTATTTTTATCAAATAAAAGTGCAACTTTGGTGAGCAGAAAAGACTTTTCAAAAAACAACTTTTGAAAAAAAAAATCTTACTGAAACGCTAAGTAACTACAGTTTTATGGCACAATTATATAATAAAAATTGCACATTTTAATACTACTACTACTACTACTACTAATAATAATAATTTATTTTTATATAGCGCTTTTAAAAGTTAATTCTCAAAGCAGTTTACACTTAAAAGGATACAAAGGTTAAAAAAAAAAAGTACAGTGGTAACAACAAAAATAAAAACATATCAAAAACAATGTAAGAGAAAAAATAAACAAAACCAAAAAACCTTACAAATCACAGATAAGCAAGTCTAAAAAAAGTGAGTTTTAAGAGAGGGTTTAATATTTTATAGCATAATTTGATTCTGATCCTCCTCATAACCACAGCTGAACTCCACACATGTCCTCAGCACCAGCGGATCATGCCAATCACCCAGCGTGTGGTCTATATTTATTTAGGACCCCCTGATGAACCCAAATGGGCCTCCCTGTGGCCGGTGTGTTAAACTGTTAATCACATCTCTCAATCTGAGCAGCCCAGCACAGATAACACACACACACGACGGCCTATTGTCAGAACATGCCATCAGCCTAATACTAGTCATTTACACCTACTGTTAGTCCAACCTGACCACACAATCAGCGCTCACCACAGGCCGCACACAATAGAGGTGAGAACGGCCCGCCTGCTTCAAACCGGGCGCCTTTGTGTAAGTGCGTTGTGGGTAATTAAATAATTATACAAATCATTCTTACGCAAACGAGATTCAATCATGCTAATTGGAGGGAGAGATTAACGATCAGTGAAACTGGGTGGACCTGAAGCAGCGATCTGGTGAGATCAGGACCCACAATGCTTTGTCAGATCATCTGGAATGTAACCAAACTTCAAATTAAACTTGAGCAATGATAGCGATTTGGGTAAAAGAGCATGGCATTCAAATATGAGGAAACCCAAGTGTTAAATAAGTGCTCACTCACACGCTAGGTTTATGGTTAATAATAAAATCACTGGTTTGACTTCGCTAGTTTAGTTTAGGATGTCGATAGATCCACATCCCTGAGCAATTTCCCTCGACGGGAACACATTCCCATAGGTAAACGCTGCCACATTAGCAAGTCCGCTCAGCACGCAGGTATGTTTGTTTTGGCTGTAGGAGTTGTTTACAGCGCGGCTAGACGAAACATTTCAATGAGGCTGTTTATTTGCGCTATTCAGACCATAACGACTTCTGAGGCCGTTTTCTTACTCAGTTTTCCAAACCCAAATTCGATTCCACCCTGTACTTTCTTCCTCCACAGGCCTGTTTTCACATTGTACCATCTGGGTCTGAATTGCAGTATGTAGGGCCCTGTGATTTCTGCAGTGCAGTGAAATGGAATTTTCAGTATAATAATGCGGAATGACACCGAATTTTGGCAAATTTTAATGAATAAATGCAAAGCAGGGCTGCACATGTAATCGAATCACCATATGGACTAGTGTTTGTGAATATTAAAGCGCAAAAAGACTGCTGTTGAAATATGAAGTCTGTAAGTTCTGCGTGTCTTCTGTGTGGTGAGCGGCACAGTTTCATCTACTGCACATATTCAGTGTCTCAATATATGAGGACATGAACTTCATCTCCAGAGCTGCTCTGAGAGACACTTCATGAGTATTTCACTATTTCATTTGATAAAAGCAACGTCAAATAATTTAACAGACATTATGACAGAAATATCACTATTTCACAGTAGAATGCACTTTTCAAAATAATGCAGTGTATTAAAAATATTATCACTGTTATTACAGTATTATTAAGGGAGTATCACACAATTTGTATCCATATTTTAATTTTAACAGTAAACCTATTTTGTTAATTACTTTGTTTGCCAAAAAGAAAGTTGTTTGATTTCATTTTAAAAGGTGAATTAGAGTAAATTTAAAAATCAAGTTTATGTATTAATTTGATTACTACCATTTTGGTAGTAAATCTGTATTAAATCATAAAATAAAACACAGAATCCAGAAAAATTAAAACAGATAATACAACAATAAAACAGATTTCATAGTGTACTGCTGTTGTTAAAGTTGTAATAAATTAATATTTTGTTAAACTTGTTAAATTGATTTGATTAGACAACCTGTTTGACTATTAAATTAAATTTTTTATTTTAAAATTAATTTTAAAATTGGAGTAATGGTTGCTAAAAAAATCAGCTTTGCATGACAGAAATAAATTACATTTACAAGATATTTAAAATAAATAATACTAAAATAAAATCAAATAAAACATCTAAATGGAAAACACAGAATTTGGGAAAAAATATGACCCAAGGTTCATTTGCATAATCAATTTGAGTACCACACCAACTACTGACTGCAGGTGTTTAACATCTCATGAGGAGATGAAACCAGTTTCACTGTGGCTTTGAATTCAGAGCTTCATACTTCACAATAAAAAGTTGTTTAATATATTTAATATTACATTTGCTAGTTATCATTAAAACAGACAGCTTTCATTAGTTGTGAGCTACCCTAGAGTTCATGAAAAACAAACAACATGGCATCTTTTCAAGCTGGGAGACAGGAGAAAAGAGTCATTAGCTATTTTTCAAAACGTAGCAGTTGCCTACCTAGGTGGCATTTCTGCGTTCTGTAGGTGCCTTCAGATATTTTGTAACCGACAAATCTCAATCTAGGTAGGCAGCTCACTAAGTTTTGAGACACAGTCGGTCTTCAGAGACACTGCAAGAAAGAACTTTGAATTGTTTCCCAAGTGAAAATCTGATTGAAAGTGCACCTTTTCCCAAAGAAGATGGTAGTGCGCTTCATCTAATTTCCCATTTTACCACTTTTAATGATAATAATAGTGGAACAGGAATGAGAAATGATTAAAAAAAATGGCAGATTCGCACTGCATCCACATGACCAGCATAAGACACATGTTTGACAATCTCCATCTTTAAAACCAAATTGTCCTTTAATCCAAGAATGAATAAAACGAATGAATAAAATCCACACAGAACGCTAAAGCTAGGCAAATTACAACTACAGACTCCCAACTGCCTGACTCGAGGTCACCGTCAACAGGCTGATGGCTGCTGTCTCTGAAGTATGTATCTAGCACTAAGGTAATGGCTGCCATGTTTGAAGTATCCCTCAGTCTTTGGGCCGAGTGAAGTTAAGTGCCTTTGACAGGGCTCTGCTGCTCTCATCGGGCGTCTATTGTGACCCGCGCGCCCTTCTTGCACATCCATTCATTGCCTGAAAACACTAAAAACCAAGTCAAAGGTCAACCTGCCAGAGTGCACACATCTCCATGGCAACATGGCCCTAATAAGGCCAAGCTCATGGGCCTCTTAACACGCTCTTATGCACAAAAGAACTATTAGTAAGGAAGGACGGACAGAGATGAGCGCGAGCTTCTATGAGCATAGAGACGGGGGAAAGGTTTAACCCAACAATTGAGAGATTCCAAGGTCTGACCAGGACTGATGGATGGATGCGGCTTTTAAGGTAACCAACAGTCCATCAAACAGGGCCAGAACAGCATGGAGAGCCCATTTCCCACTCTACTGAAGACCACTCGTTTATTAGCTATGAAGCAACACAGGGGTCATTGAGAACGTTTCTTTAAAACGCATTCATCACACTGTAAACTCAATCTGCACTCTTTAGCAAGGAAATGAAAACCTACTTACAGTACTTTCTCATTAGAAAATCAACAAAAACAAGATTTTTTTTAGGAAACAATAGGAAAAAATGCCATGCTGAAATATTAGGGCCCTATGATTTCCGCGTTGCGGAAAATGTGGATGGAATTGCGGAATCCAGTCATAAAAACGGAATTTAACACAGAATGTCACGGAATTTGGGAAAATGTGAATTTCAGCCTCTGCCGCCGCAGAGGTATATCATGAGTATATCAACACATAAACAATCTCTAGAACTGCTCTAAGAGTCACTTCATGAGCATTTTACCGTTTCTTCTGAGAAAAAGTATCGTCATATCATATACAAACAGAAACTCAAAGGTCTTCACAGCAACCCGTCAAAATAAAAGTTCGGTATAACTTGAAGAAATCCTGACAGAAATATTACTTAATGTAATGATAGTACTACTACTAATAAAAAATATTATTAAAACATTATTTTTAAAGGAATATTTACTAGAAAAATTATTTACCAGAGTTAATTTAGCAGAAAAGTGTAAATACACGACACAGTATTTCTGGAAAAAAAGTAATTAATAAAATAAGATTTTTAAATAAAATTAGTTAATTAGAGATCATTTTGATCATTTATATTTAATGAAACCATTAAAATGGAATTCATAAAAATGAATGGAAAACAGAATTTGGTAAAAATAATACTGAATTGTAAGTTTCATGCTTTCAATTAATTGCACATGCTTTTTGATTATTAAAATTTAATTTAACCATTAAAAAGTCTAGAAAAAAAACTTTAAACTGGGGGGAAAAGAAAAGAAAAGAAAGAAAAAAAAATGGAATCCAGAAAAATTATAACAGAAAAAACAGAATTTGGAAAAATAAAAATTAAACGAAATTTGGGAAAAAATAAAATGGATTTCATAGGGCCCTACAATATTTACAATTGTCCCAATTATACTGTCAACCAAATCACTGTGAATGTATCATTATGCAGTCAACTAGTAGAGATCTGCATGAGTTACAGATCTCACATTATTTAATAATGGTTAGAAACTTGGACAACCAAAACAAATGTTCTAACATTTTGCTCTATGATAGCCAAAAAAAGAAACCATATTTAAATTAGCGCCATTAGGATCTTTATTTGCCCATGTTTTTATCATATTAAACCCATTTCAGCGTCCTTGTTTGTTCATTTTTAAGTGTCCTTATTGCATGTTTGTATCAAGAATGGAAACATAGTCGTGATTCAGTCGTCAACTATGGCTTCCTCCAGAAGCGAATCAGAATAGACGGTGAAGATTGTATTTTTTAAATGGAGAACAGTATAGCTGGAATAATACCATTGCATTGACCATTGACAGGCTTTTATTCACACCACACTCGTAGAATGAGAGACAGAGCTGATGGAGTCGAGCGACATGGAATAATTGAGCTATTGTACTCAAGAACACAGCGCAAGGTCAATCGAAACCTTACGCATAATTAGAAGCACAAGAAAATAATCGGGGCATCTGGAGAGAGCTGGCACTCTGTCAGCGCCGAGGGCAGGCGGCCATATTGTTTCAGTCAATTATCAGTGTGTTCGGAGGTTTTTCAGTACCTGGCATATCTTGTTACAGATTCTTCTACAAATATTACGCTCACAAGAAGGGCAATATTTTTAACCCTTAATCCTGAAATTTATATACTGCCTTTACTCAAGCTTTTAGCTTGAGAAACTCTTCAATCTGGAAGGTTAAGCCACAAATTAGCCTGAAACATTTTCAAATCTAAACCCCAGAAACAGTAGCTGTTGAATGAATGACTGATAAGAGCCAGCTTTCAAATGAATGACTGGATCTTTACTGTAAAAATTTTTTTAATTAATTGAGGCATTTGTGTGAATACACTAGACATGATGCTGAGTCTTTCTTTAAGGGCTGAAACATGCATGTGAATGCAAACACTTCTAACTCAATATCATGTGTCGTTACGTACCAATATGTGTCAGAATGCAATTCATAACACGAGTATGAGAAGCAATCTCAGTATGGATGAACAATATATTGGCATCATCCAATACTCATATCAGATTTAATCAGTTTCAGTCTGATAAGGTGAAATATTTAAATGGAGTTGATAAATAAGATGATAAATTGATTTTTTAATCCATGGCACACATGCATTGTTTATTTTCTGCTACTTTTTATATTATTAATTATATTTTAAGTTTCATAAATAAAACTTGGCCACAGGCATCTAAAAATTTCTGTAACAAATTTAGCTAAATATAAGGTCTATATAAGTTATAAGATGATCTCATTTGTTAATGTTAGTTAACGCATTAGCTGAAATGAACTATCAATTAGCAATATAATTTAAATTTTACAGCATTTAGAAGTCTGTTAACATTAGTTCATAAAAATACAATTCTTCATTGTTTGTTCATGTTAGTTCACAGTGTGTTAATGTTAACTCTAAGAACTTTGGAACTGAAAAATATTTTAGTAAATGTTGAAATTTACATTGACAAAGATGAATGTACCATACAATGTTAGTTCATGTTAACTAATGCAATTTTAACAAATGAAATATTGGGAACACTTTAGTTTAGGAACCAATTCTCACTATTAACTAGTTGCTTATTAGCATTACTATTATTGGCTGTTTGTTAGTACTTATAAAGCACATATTAATGCTTATTCTGCATGAGCATATTTTAGATCCCTTAATCCTAAATTTAACAACTACCTTACTATTAATAAGCAGGTAATTAGGAGTTTGAGACATAGTTAATAGTTAGTTAATAGTGAGAATTGGTGCCCAAACTAAAGTGTGACCAATATCTTACTGTAAAACATTACTAAACTTCATTATAATAGTCCTAATGAAGAATATTGCTGAGCAAATTAGCTCAGTTAACTTTGTTAGTGAAACTTAACATTTATAGCTAGTTATGTAAATGAAAACAGATCCTGGTAAACAGATCCATCACAAAAATTAACTTTAAGTACAAACGGTATGACAACATACTCTGTATTTATTGCCTCTGCATGTTTGCAAACTAGCATAGAGTACATTTCTGCTATAAAATCTGTAAACCTTCATTTACAGTTTGACAAATTCTGTCCAGATGTGACGTATGAGACACTAACTTTTTACGGGCTCCATTTTACAGGAGTATTTAGTTTATATAGCTGACACAGATTTAAAATTACAAAATGAGGCACAGGTATCACTTTAAACCCAGACTTTCTGCGGCCGAAAATGAGAAAATAAATATTTGCTCGAGAGCAAATCTGATCGTGCAGCTCCTCAATAAGGGCTTGTGCTACGAGAGGCTGAACACAAACTGCTACCATTTAAACTGGCCTTTTCACTGCCATGACACATCACTTTAGAGAAAGAGAGCGGGAGAGACGGACGGAGAGATGGTGGAAGGAACAGACAGGGCTAAATTAAACACATTTGTTTCTGCTCACACATACCACAAGCCTTATGAAAACAGAGCACTGATTGTGTTCGTTCTTAAGCTGCTCAGACAGAAACACACACACACAGCTGTCTATAGAGGGCTGGATGTATGTTTGGCTCAGCAGTAGAGGCATATAGAAACAGGCCCGGACCTCCTGTGTGCTTGGACTGAGCTTTACAACCTAATACACCCTCTACACATCCTTCTTCGCCATGAAACACGCATACACACAGTGGGGAAGCTCCCTTACTGACTCAAAAACGTGTACTTGCAGGCACGCAGTCATGACAGAGACAAACTATGTGCACAAATACAAGAACAGCTCACCAAAAATCATAATTAATTCTTTCTAAATCCATATGGCTGCCTCCGATTCTGCCATTTGACTGATAGTTTATATTTTTAGCAAGTAAAAGCCGTTAAGTAAAATTGTAAAATTGTCCATCAAAATAATAAAAACTACAGAGCTTCAATCATAAACACATTTAAAAATCATGAGCATTTAAAGAGATTATTGGGAGATAGAGTGACAACTTATATTTATATGCATTTTATGAAATTTAGTGCCAGATTTGCTAAACGGCAAATTAGCATTAGAGTGCAATTCAATAAAAGCTCGATGGGAGAGGAAAATCATGCGTGTGATTTACTGACAATGCACACATTAAAGTACACAGACGCAGCCAGATCATTTCTATAATGACCAGCGCAATCTACCAAGAGCAGTGCAAATTACCGCCTGCTTTAAGACATGCTTTTTTTTGGGCGTTAAATAATGGCGCAAATACCAGTAATTCGACGAGTGCAAACATTAGTAAATCGCGTTGCGTGATTCATTTTAATACTATCCTCTCATAAATTTTGCGTTTGAAAGGGAAACTCCTACAAATGCATATTCAATAAGGTCAGACGCAAAAATAACTGTCTACGCCTTTTCACAGCTCTAATTCTTCACTGTGTGTCTTTAGTAATTCCTGACAGTACTACTTTAACGCTGGCGCAAGCTGTTAGTACATCTGGCCCTTAGTCTGCTACACTGTTAAAAAAGATCTACAATCAGAATTTCATCTTAATTTTTGGTCACATAAATATTAGTAAATGCACCAAAATTGCATATTTTTTGCTCAGTTTGCTCAGTGTTTTTCCCCCGAGTTTGAACTCCATATTCTCATTATATCAAATAAAAGCCAGATGAATCATATGATTAAAAAAATAAAGGTTTAATAAAGATTTTTCTGACTATTATTTCATTTGTCAGGCTTTACAAGGTTAAGTATTAATCTGTTCCTCACAAAAAGCTATCATATGGCTCCATAAGACTAGCAATACAACATTGAGTTGTATGGACAGATTACGATGCTTTTATAATTTTTTTCCCCATTTGGACCTTGACAGTTTCTGGACCCCATCCATTGTTAGCGTCAGGAAGAGCAGCATGAACGTTCTTCAAAACGTGTTTTTCTTCTTCTACTGAAGAAAGAAAAATCAAGGTGAGGGTGAATAAAGGATAACAGGATTTTCCATTATCAGATGAACTTCTCCTTTTGTTAGCCACTGATCACTTCATGAGTAAGATAATCTTTATTCGTAACGCCCAGGGCAAAATCTTTGGCTTTCAACACCAGTGGGCCTTCTTCAAAACCCCTTCCATCATCGGTGTTGTTTTAGTGCAGAACAAACAGGAAAGCTCGCAACACAATGAGAAAAGCAAACAGCATCCAGCTCGACTGACTGCGTGAGGTTTTGGTCCACAGACGATCACCATAGCGTGGCTGTGGACCACATCGAGGGTCCAAGGGGTCAGAAGCCCCCTCACCTCCTCTACACGGTTCAAAAACTCACCCTGAGAAAGGGATAATGGACGGAAAGCCGAAGAGAACAGGAATCAGTCGCTAATGGAGCAGACTATGTGCGTGACACATTTGAGAAATTAGTTGGACAAGGTAAACTAACAAGCTAACAAAGTCCATTGTTTTTATTCTCGAATGAAGACTTTGAATGGGATTAGAAGCCTAGCGTTAGTGGAAATTCATTGTGTCGCAAGGTGGATTTGAATGGTGAGAACGTTTGGAACACAAACGCTATTTTGCCCTATTTTTCAAAATAGAGACTTTGCAAGTAGTCAAGGAACGAGACATATCCATGCCATAAACTGTAAATGGCTATTAAATACATTTACGTCAGCGCGCTGGCGTCCTGAAGGTCTCGTAAAAGCTCTCAAAATGACTGCTCACATGTTGATAATGTATGTTAGGACTTCCAACTCAGCTAGTAGGGTGATGTCATGTAAAGGTGGAATTCGTTTTTGTGTAGAAGTGCAAGAATGTGTGACACTGTTAAAATGAGGTGTGAACAATGGAGAAGGAATTAAGATTTCGAGGAGCTTTGATACTAAATCTCCTCAACACCCTATTACAATGACAACTACAGCCACTTACGACTGCACCGGCTCGCAGGTATTTATACCAAACCCATCCAGAGAGTCTGACTAAGAGAAAGAGAGCGTGAAACACGCAATCACCCAAAGAAAGGGAAAACAATACGCTCACAGTAGAGGAAAAAAATAGAGGTCACAGAAGACCAAAAAAGATCAAACCTGCATGATTTGGTCAATTTTGGACAAATACTGTCATTGTGATTTGAATTGCATTATGAGAAACATTTAAAATCTTGTTTTGCTGTTGCTTAGGTATCAAGGTTAAAAGAAGAAAAGGAATAAAATCAAATGGAAAGCTGGTCTTATGATAAAACAGAAAAGCTATTCATCTCCAAATAAAGTCCAAAAAAAAAACCTGTTGCATACAATCCACTACATGTCTTCTGCCATTTGACTGATAGTTTATATTTTTAGCAAGTAAAAGCCGTTAAGTAAAATTGTAAAATTGTCCATCAAAATAATAAAAACTACAGAGCTTCAATCATAAACACATTTAAAAATCATGAGCATTTAAAGAGATTATTGGGAGATAGAGTGACAACTTATATTTATATGCATTTTATGAAATTTAGTGCCATATTTGCTAAACAGGGCAAATTAGCATTAGAGTGCAATTCAATAAAAGCTCGATGAGAGGGGAAAATCATGCGTGTGATTTACTGACAATGCACACATTAAAGTACACAGACGCAGCCAGATCATTTCTATAATGACCAGCGCAATCTACCAAGAGCAGCGCAAATTACCGCCTGCTTTAAGAAATGCTTTTTTTTGGGTGTTAAATAATGGTGCAAATACCAGTAATTTCACGAGTATGACTACTACTAACAATAATCATATTTTGTTTATTATTATTATTAATATTATAATGTTTGTATTAGGGCTGCAACAAACGATTATTTTGATAATTGATTAATCTAACTATTTTTAGAATGATTAATCGACTAATCGTCGATTATTTCACTGATTAATCAGTAGACATTGACTGATTATTCAGCTTTTGCAATTAGTTAAAATGTTGAGTTATGCATATTCTAACAAATATATAATGGTAATCACTTCAGCTTTTGAAAGTCATATTATGTAATTAAAATTATTATACAATTAATTTGTGCAAATATATATATTTGGCACACAAAATAGATGACTGACAGAGAAACGCTCTCATTCACCATGTAATTAGCTATATGAAAAATAACTGAATGACACATCATTCTGCCTAACATCTCCTTTTGTAAGACATATGGATAAGAAACATAATAAAGGTAAGTGATAAGACGTTTTATTTTTGGATAAACTATTTTATTCACAAAATAATCTCTCTTAAAATACCTTACAGGGTTATGATAATCAAAACAGTCCTGAGCTAGATCAAGCTTTGATCTTTGCAAACCATCACTTTAATGAAATAATATTTGTTTCCCACTAATAAAAATATTTTATCATTTTATAAAATTTTATCTCCATTTTATATTTTATATTTTATCTCCACACAGAAAATCAAGTTGTAATTCTAACTGAAATCGATACTGACTCTGGTTTTTCATGTTTATTACTGTAAAGCTGCTTGATTTAAGGCTATCTATTGTATAAAGTACTATATAAATAAACGTGATGTGACTGGACTTTACGGCAGAGCTCGTGCAAACATCCACATCGCTGTAATCAGATGCGTTTTTAACTGCTGCTTTCACACCGCTGTCAGTTTTGTTGTGTTTATTTCGTTATTGAGAGGAAAGCGTGCAGCATATATTTACATATTCATCCAAACTAGGGCTGCAACTAACGATTATTTTGATAATCGATTAGTTGGTCGATTATTTTTTCAATTAATCTGATTTTTTTTGTTTTAATTCTTCTTTTTTATTTTATTGACAAAAACACTTCCACATTCTGCCCAATGTCCTTCAAACAAACGTTCCAACTGAATGCTATGAAAACATACAGTGCTTAACAATTTATTAAACCACCTGTCATAATAAAGAGAAAACACAAATATTTTAGGAATCTGTCAAAGAATTGTTTAAACCTAAAAATGTTATTGTCATTTATTGGGCAAATAACAAACTGAAACAACTAAACATGTATTCACATAATCAAAAAATACAAAAAATACGTACTTCTCCCGCAGCATCTCATTCTGTTTCCTCCACTATTTTTAGATGCATTTTTTAGAAATGCGTTATTCAGTGCTGTAACATTAATTTGACGCCACCGGCTGAAATTGGATGTCCACGGTGGGCAGACCCGACTAATCGATAATGAGAATCGTTGTTGATGATTTTCATAATCGATAATAATCGATTTTATCGATTAGTTGTTGAAGCCCTAATCCAAACGTCGCTCAGCAGCTTCAGGTTCGTTCGTCTGCATTTTGCTCTGAAGCACTGTGTCGTCTTCTCTTGAATTGCATCCAGGAGAGCTGAATTACAGTCTTGCGCTACAACGCCACACTGGTACAACCGCAGTATTGCAGGCTCTTACATTAGGTCATATGAGATCAAACGACTACTCGACAACAAAAATATTTGTCGACAGTTTTTTTTTATTGTTGACGTTGTCGATAATGTCAACTAATCGTTGCAGCCCTAGTTTGTATTATTATTAGTAGTAGCAGTGGTAGTAGTAGAAATAGTAGTATATTTGTGTTTTTATAATAATAACAACATTTATATAACAATTACTACTACTAGTAACAATAATTGTATTTTGTTTAACAAAAATAATTTATATTATAAAGTTTATTGTTTTTGTTATAATAATAATAATAATAATAATAATAATAATAAACATTCTTATATTGTGTTTAATACTAATCCTTATTATTAGGTGTAGTAGTAGTAGTATTAAATTATAGCAATATTGTGTTTTTATTATGAAATAGCAATAGTCATATTTATAAAATTGCATAATGTTTAGAGACAACAATATTTCTAGCATAATTCTTCAATTTGCAGGATTCAATTTCTTCAATTTTTTGAGAGAAAAGTGGAGGAAAATCTGGTAGAGGAACTTTGAGGCTTCATGTCACTGTGCACTAATTGTCACACTCGGTAGATTTATAGAATATATTCCCCTGTAGCAGAAAAAAAATGTGACTATGAAAAAGTTAATATGCATATGAAAACGGAATGAGTAAATAAGAAAAAATTTTGTATCACAAAAAGTTAATGCTTTGTACACACCTCCTGAGATGCAGTGACATCCTTGGAAGTTGCTGAAAACACTTCAAAATAAAATAATCAAAAACAGGAAATTATTAAACCAGAGATGAATCTGACCAGCATATTGAAATAAATCGTCAGACACATAATATAAAAGTGCGTCTTTTCTTCACAGTTAAACAGCTGGGCGTATGGGCTGATGTCTTTAGTCCTGGCTTTCACCCATTTGGCTCTTTTTCTTCGAGGTCAGACAGTGTTTTGCATCCAAGGCTGCAGCTCACCATTGATCCCTTCTTTTAAACTTCACGTGAATACACTTCAGTCTAAGTACATAACCAATTACAGAGACACCACAATGACAAGAACTCCCTCAAAGAGCCAAACCTCACTCAGACCAAAGCTATGAATTTGATGAATGACAAAGATCTGGACTTCAGGAGAACGTTGCGGAATGTCAAATGGATGTATTCAAATCAAGGCAAATCTACCACTTCAAATGACAAAAAGATATGCAAGATTTCTTAAGATTCATTACAACACGACTTCATTTCAGAAGGAAGAATCTATGGCATAAAACAAACATGTATAAGCCTATATAGAAACTATTAAGACTGATCTTCAGGGTCAAGGACCTGTTATTGAATAAGCATGTTGAACTGCAGTGAACAGTTACATAAAAGAAAAGTTCACAAATATTAGTCAGTTCATTGTAAATCTCTATCAATCAAGCTTAGTGCTGAGAAAAAGGCTTTGTGGAAAGCATTTATGTGATGTTCCATTTTGGTCTGTAAAAGGCAAATTAATTCAGACCCATCTCCAGAAACCCACTCAGCTTTTGACCCTGAACTTTGACCTCTCACCGTTAACCTGAAGGGCAAACACAGTATTGAGTGACAGCTGAAGCAGAGTTGTAGTGTGTTTGTACACAGGCCCAAAGCGAGCCACTGGCAGTGGAGCTCTACGAGGTGTTGCATTACCCCGCGGCCCCAGCGCTGAGTTCTCACTCAGTGTGACTAATTCTGGGTCAAAGTCTCTGCGCCATTTAATCACATTTGTTTGGCAACTATTCGGCATTAAGCGAAACATGTCAGAGATTAACCGCTAAAGAATGAGGTGAGAAAAAGACAGGAACAGAGGATGAGGAGAGAGAGGAATGAGTTGTTATTAAAACAGTGCTGGTTCCTGTTTAAGATTTCTACTGAGCTTAAGCTAATATAAGTAATACCACAGCAGGGGACTGGAAGGGAAAAAAAGCTATAAAACACAAGTGTGTACACAGACTCGGCTAAACACACACACAAATGAAAAAACGTAATGTGTGCTATAATCTAAAACTACAACATCTCATGAACAGCCACTATAAACTTGTTTTACACATACACAATTACTGAATAATACATAAAAACAGAAAATGGCCAAATATTTTTGGCTGATTTATTGGCTAACTGGCAGATATATCAGTATAATATGCATTAATACAGTTTGAGGTCAGTAAGATTTTTTTTTAAAGAAATTAAGACTTCTGTTCAGCAAGAATGCATTTCTAATAAGAATTACAATTTTCATTTCAAAGAAATCCTTAAACATTACTTTTTTTCCACAAAAATATTAAGCAGCACAACTGTTTTCAACATTGATAATAACAAATGTTTCTTGAGAATCAAATCAGCATATTAGAATGATTTCTGAAGGATCGTGTGACACTGAAGACTGGAGAAATGATGCTGAAAAATCAGCTTTGCATGAATAAATCATATTTAAAAACAATAAATAAAATAGAATAAAATAAAACAATAAAATAGAATGATTTAAATTGTAATATTTCACAATAGCACTGTTTTTACATTAAAAAAAAACATACTGATCTCAAACATTTAATTAGTTGTGTATTTAATACATTAAATATACTACTATATTATATTTAATTCAATTATTGTGGAGAAAAGTGAATATGAGATCAGGAAACAATCTGTACTCGAACCTGCATCTCCTGTATGAGCACCACAGCTCAATGCATCATTACACTTTAACTTTATATCAACAAAATTGACTTATCAGTGAATTTTACTTCTTTAATATGATTTAAGAAGTGAAACAGGGCACTTAATGAGCTTAGGATGGGATTTGATTATATCCATCAGGACTTGATTCAATCCAAAAACTGAAAAGTACTGTAATGTAGACAGATGGCTGGACTAAAGTGTTTGAAAAATCCAAAAAGGATGGGTGTAGTCAACCAAAGTAATTTTATTTTTCCTTTGGAGTAACATGCACTGATGAATCAAGCACGATAAAAACCAGTAATGTTTATTAAAGTAAACCGAAAGTTGATTAAAATAATAAATAAATAAACAATTCTGTCCAATGGCAAAACATATTTAGCTAGACCTCATGCTTGTATGACATTACTTTCAAGAATGAGGCATAGAATTGCTATATAATTGAGTGAGTAGGAATGATGAGGAGATGCGCGAGGAGAAAAAGACGCAGTACTTGCAGTAAAGTTTAAACGAGAGTAAGGTGTTTGTGTGTGTGTGTGTGTGTAGGCCTCAGCTGTAAGACTCTTTCAGCTGCTCTGGTTTCTTTGTCCTGTCACACATGCCAGTCTAACACTCTCAAAGAGCCCATTCACTACCAGTGCTGCACTTACCAACACACACACACACACACACACACACAGTCCTTTCCTCTCTACAGTCCAATGTAACGCACACATTCCTTTTTAAGTGCTGTGCGGACAACACACCATGGCCGCCTCACTCCTGCTCTGCTAAAATGATCTTAGAAACTCAAATGCAGGCTAAACCCATCTTAGAAATTAACAATGGAGAGTCACGTGTACGGGGAATCCCAAGGCCTGAGCTCACGAGCTTTTTTTTGGGCACTAGGGAAGAGGCAGTTTGAGAGGAAGAAATGGATCAATTGTGAGAAAATGAATGAGAGAAATCGTAATACCTAAGATGGCAGCTTAAAAGACACATTCACCTTAGCACTCAGTTTGATTAGCATGTTTTGAGCATGATTTGAGATAAATGTATGATACCATTGTTCTTAGATTTGGAAATGACTTGAAATATGATATTAAAATAATCTTAGTGAATTATGGGCTTGAGGTGGTGCTTGAGACATTATTGGTAATTCAATGTTTCTGTAAAGACGAACGATAAAACTAATAAAAGAATCCTATAACACATGCTAAATTCTGACAGACAGCTTGGCTCATGAATATTAATCACATTGTCTGCATTCGCTCTGACTGATTTGCTGAAATCAAAAGGTGAATTGCAATAGGTGATTGCCGCTTGCATATTAGTGCTTGATCTTAAAACCTTCGGTTTACGTAATAGGCTAAAATAATGAATTTCAAACCGAATTCCACCAGTTAATGTAAATCCATTGATTTTAATGGGAATTGTGCACTTTTCCTCTTTTCACGTGGTCATAAATGAGTGCACGCATTCTTTTTCTGTCAAAATTTGTTTTAGTGTATAGCAGTGAAAATGTATCCACGCCAAACTTATTGTTAGCCTATAACTCAATCGCTGGTGAGTGAAATCTAACAATTTATTAGTCAGTGGCTAGTGACGGACACTATTTAACCACGTAGTGCAAAATTTAGTTGCATATATATGAATCAGAATCAGAATCAGAATGAGCTTTATTGGCCAGGTATGCTTACACATACGAGGAATTTGTTTTTGTGACAGAAGCTCTACAGTGCAACAGAAAGACAGCAACAGGACAGGGCACAGATAATAAAAGAATAATTTACAAATAGGCAATGTACAAATAGCAAAAATACAATATATAGACAATATGGTGTACAGGTATATGAGTGATATACTCACAATGAAGAGGGTTAAAGGAGCTGTGTTTGTTTGCCTACCAAGATGGCTGCCGAGTAAAGGACTTTGGCTGGGATCAGCACTAGCTGCGTTTCCATTACAGATTTGCACAAAACTTTTGCGATATTTTTTAAATGTTGATAAAAAAAAAAACTATTGTGAAATGGCGGCATTTATATTACCAATGTTATGCGAGCATAAGGTAATTTTTTCCTCTCATGACTCTTACGTACACCACAGTGTTAATTTTGACAGGCATTTTTGATTTAGTCTTAGTCTTGAGACGAAAATGCTTAATAGTCTTAGTCACATTTTAGTCATTTGAGTCTTTCATAGTTTTAGTCGACGAAAAGTCATTACATTTTTGTCAACTTTTAGTCATTACTTTCAGTCAAACTGCAGTTACCAACATTTATTTAGGTAGCTATTTTATATGTAGTCTTCTAACAGAAATAGTCATTAATTCTTCTCTCTTTAGACCAAATCAGTTAAGCTCATGAAAAATTTGAATCAAGGATTGAATTTGGAAAAACTGGAATAAATGATGACAATTTTCATTTTTGGGTTGAGATACAAATTAAACAAATTTTTAAGATACAGTAGGTTTACTTAACATGTTTACATTTATTTAACATCTTTTGTTGGTTAACATTAACGACACAGATAGGTATTTAATTAGGAATGCTGTCCCTTTAAGACGGAAGGTATGCATGTAATACTGACACATTCAGTTTTCACCAACCTGTTTACGTTCACTTAAGCCATAACTGACTGTATTTATGTGAGATACACGATGGACATTTGGACTGCTATGTGTGTATTTGAGCACTGAGAACTGATCGGGCACTGTGTGAGAACTCAAGAAGTGGAGCGTGCGCGAGAGAGAGCACTTCTATCAGCGCGATTCCACCTATCGCGCCTTCCCTAACTTTAAGTTAATCGACAAAGAATTGTGACTCCCGGGAAAAATGGGACGTCTGGTCACCCTATCTCTAACCTGAAGCCATTGTTTCAGATCCTGTCCATCCACTGCGGCTGCCATACTGAGACTAGATATGCAAACGCCCCTCATCCGATCGCAATCCAATGACAGCGACGCACATTTTGAAAGACAAGACAGTTAATTTAGCCTATAGGATGTATTTTGAATGTCCGGTAGTCCTCAAATAACATTCTAGTTCCGTCTCGTCTTGTTAACGAAGACGCGGCATACATTTCGTCATAGTTTTTATCATCAGATATTATTTTTAGCTCGTCAACGTCTCCTCTTAGTCACAGAAAAAATGTTCGTTAACGAATATTTTTCATCATCGTCTTCGTTGACGAAATTAACACTGGTACACCAGGTGACCGGTAAATGCGAACAAAAAACTGTTTCCATTGCAGTTTTGTGAAATATTCCTTTTTCGAATTTCCTGAAAAACCACCTCATGCAAGCATAAAATAAATATTTTTTGCAATATATGGCAGTTTTTGCGAAATTGACGCATTTCCACTGGCTGTATTTTCAATTTGCAATTTCAATTTGCGCAATTTGACGGGTAATGGAAATGCAGCTACTGACAAGATGTGTGATAGACAGAAACAAGGCATTCCTGTTGACCTTAACAGAGATATCACACCGTTACTTGCAAATGTGTTAATGAATCAGGCACAGTCATCAATGTACAAACAGGAAGTAGGAGCTGTATTTGTTTGCCTACCAAGATGGCCGCTATGTGAACCACCTTGTCTTAAAGGGAGCTGGGATTAGCACAGACAAGATGTGTGTAACAAACAGAAACGACACTTTTGTTGACCTTAACAGTTTTAGAGATATCACACTGTTACTCGGAAATGTTTTAACCAGTCAGGTGCTGCCATTAATCTACAAATGGGAATTAGGTGAGAAAAGCGAGTCTGTTGCTGGGTCTTAATTGAATCTAGCAAGACGGTGGAACATTGTGACTATCTAATAAGTTTACACTAAGGTTTGTTCAAAGGCTAGGCGAATTTCATCTGCCCAGAGGTAGTTTTAGAGATGTTTAGTTGGGTTACTCTAGATCTATTTCACCTCATTCACACAATCCTGATCCAAATCAAGAAACCTGTGATGCCATTCCATGCAATATAAAAAGGTGATTTTAACAGATTCACGACTACTTCTCCAAGATCTCATGGATCCAATGGAAACGGTGACTAGCACGGTTTTATACTTCAGAAAGCTGCACAGAAATCTGGTTGACTGTTTGGGACTGTTGTTGTTGCAAAGCGCCTTGCCTGGAGCGGCCTTGTTAAACGAGCTAATCGTTTACATCTGGAGTTCCGCGCAGAGGAGGGGAAGGAGTCGGGATGGAGGAGAGAAGCAGGAAAAACAGAGCAGGATATTCAGGAGGTGCTACACGAGCACAGGGGCATATCCTGTGACGATAGGACATACGTGACCTACCGAGAGCAAGACAAAACAAATAAAGCTAGAGGGAAAGAATAGCTTCATTCTTTCTTAGACGTGTAACGCTGGAGGTGTTGTCTTATCATTAGCATGCCGGCACTGTTGTGCTTCAGCTGTCTGTATCAGTGCTGTGGCTCACGAGTGTTTTTGTGGCCTCCGTCTGACCTGTGTGGCGAAGCAGGGCCTTAAAACAAATATGATGGTGATCAGAGATCCTCATCTGGACGTGACGGTGTCCAGGGGCCAGAGGGCCACGTGTATACATACGAGAACCTGCTCATGCTGGGCGATGAGACAACACTGATAATAGTGAAAGTAGAGGTCTGGGGCTTATTAGGTCTGAAACATACTTAAAACAATATACAAGCCAATGCATGGCATTACAAGTAGACCGACTTCTATTTAATGCATGCTCTTGCGTGAAAGTGTTGGCAACAAAGCTCAGGACTGATTGGTGATAGAGTTACTTTCAGATGCCTGTACCTTTAAATAAATATGTATTGTTAGTTTTTCAACCTGTTGCTCCATCATGCCAGTATTTGACCTGAAGAGAGAACTGACTGAGATGTTTTTAACATTGATAATAAATATTTTTTGAGCAGCAATTCATCATATTAGAATGACTTCTGAAGGATAATGTGACACTGAAGACTGGAGTAATGATGCTGAAAATTCAGCTTTGCATCAAAGGAATAAATTACATTTTAACATATATTAAAATAGAAAACAGGTATTTTAAATTGCAATAATATTACTATAATGATACAGTTTCACTGTATTCATCAATACAAAATGCAGCCTTCATGAGCATAAGAATAACTTTTAAATTGTAGTGTTCAAGTTGCTTGATATTAAAGAGAGACTTATTCAATAATGTCATTTGCAATGCATCATGGGAGTTGGCGTTTACTGTTTAGCGATTTCGGAGTAATTCCGTTTGTCTGATTGGTGGAATTCAAGGTGTTGCCCACTTAAAGATTGTGAGTAATGCAGTTTAAATTGCAACATATTATCATAACTTAGGCAAATCCGTTTGAGCCATCTATACAAGAAAACATAAAAATGTCAAATATGCAGATACATTTACGAATACACAACTTCCATGTACCATAACACCAAACTTCCATTTAGAAACAACTTTGCCATCCCATTTTTCATTCAACAGTGAAACAACTAGGCGTAATATTTCTTCCATCCACACCTCCACTTTTTCTCTTGTTCACCCCCCTTCCCTTTTACTTATTTCCTTATCATCACTATCACTTTTCCCTCCTTCCACCCACCAACTGTGCAGCATGTCAGGCCCGCTCTGCCTCCTCTTTCCAACTCTCTCCGCTAAGCTTTAACTGAAACCATCTGCTTGGAATACCAGACTGATGAAGGTCTGGTTGGGAGTTGCCCTCGCTCACACCCCCCTTCTCTCGCTCTCTTTCTGCACAATCAGATTTTATTAGCGTACACTCCAGCACTTAGTGTTCTGGTTTTAAGAGCACTGATGGCTCTTAATGTGAAATAAAACCCTGGTCTCCATGTGAGGGGCCACACATGATCCGGAGGGGCCCCGCTGCAGTCGAGGGGGTGGAGGGTGTGCGGAGCCCTGCTATCAATCAGCCAAAGAGCCCTTATCACCCTGGAGAGAGATGGATGACCCCCACACCCCTCCAGCCCACAGGGGGTTAACCTTGGCCCGCCGGTTGGGGGCTTTAACCTAGTCTAACACTGATACCGCATGGTCTAGAGGGGAAAGTGGGTATTAGTAGGACATATGATAAGTGCATGCACGCATATTTGTATTCTTAAAGTGCATGTGATGAGACGGTATTAGTTTGACGTACGACAAGAATGAACTCTATAACATGTACAGACAAACAGGCCTATATTTCATCATTATTTCATCATCATCATTATTTTTGACCTGTGAGCAGCTGTGATTTCTTGCTGGACCAACACAAAGTGCATTGCATTGTTTTACCAAGCATTTTCCACATTGTAGATTGCTAGCGTTTAGGCTGAGTTCTTGTGTACAGAGGTATACATTTCCCTATGGGTGTGAATGGCAAATGCTCATGCTGGTGTAGGCCAATATGACAAATTGAAAGTATTGTTTCTTAAACTATTTAAGAAGCTTTTATTAATGTAAAAAAGCTGAAATAAAATATAAATATGAGATGTAAAAATTAAAACTAAAATCAGAAATGTTATCTTGGCAACTAACTGAAATAAAAGTTGAAGTACTAAAACTACTAAAACTAATACTTATTAATTATAATATTAAAAAAATAATATGTTAAAGCTAAATAGAAATATATAAAAAAGCGAATAAAATGGACAAAAGTAAGTCAAATTACTAAAACTTCAATTAAAATGAAAACAAGAAATGTAATTCAAAATATTAATAATTACAATAATAATAAATAAATAATACTAAAATAACACTTGGAGGGCCTCATTTTTAATAGAAGATGAGCAGCAACACCTAAAAATAAAATTATTTATTTGCCTTATTTTTTCATTTAATTTTATATATATTTTACAATTAGATAAATATAAAACTATATTATTTTCCTGTTTAATTCATAAGTCACTTATTAATATATGTAACAATTATTTTACAAATAATATGAAAAATAATTTTTTTAAATATTTTAATTATTTTTTTAAATAGTTTTTTAACAAATATAGTCAGTTACATCACTGTAAAAAATGATTGCTGCAATTAGTTATCACAACTTCAAATCTAACATTAAGTAATAATCCATTGTTTCAATTTAAAGTAAGTGTTCATGCTTGACTTAAAATTATAAGTTTAGTTAACTTTAGCTTAGTTGGATATTTAAGTTATTTTAAAAAAGAAAATTAAATTGTTATAATGAATTTTTACAGCAGTTTTGCACAGTGATGTAACACTAAAATATTTTCAGTTATTAAAATGTCTTAATGTGTCAACTTGAAAATGTACTTTTTCATTTTTAAACACATTGATAATCGATTGATTCATTCTTATTTTAAGTAATACTACTTGTCCTCCACACATTTGTGTTCGCATTATTTTGAATATGACATCATTCCTGACTAAGGTCTAAAAATTCAGGGGAGTGTCACTCTTCAAATCACACTCAATAAAAGCATCGCTCTCGTACAAAAGTCTCTATAGACTGCTAACTGAAACACATCTGGAATATTCCATCAGTGAGATGGGGCCAGGTCTTTGAAAGCATACCATCACAAGAAGTAAACTGTTTGAAAACGCCCACTACACCACCAGCTAACAAATATAGACACTGAACTAACAAATCAACTCCCACAGTAATGAAGGCCCCTCTAAAGTCACTGCATCCTTATGCGGCCATCCTGTTTTTAGCCGTAATTTTTAATGTTAGATCATAGTGGTTAGTGGGTGTATTTGCTGAGCTAATGTTGATTTTAGCCAGCTCCCCTAAATTGAGCAAAACTAACAAGGGAAACAAGCGAACAGTTAAACTGTGGTCAAATTAGTGACAATTTGGTGAAATTTTGAGAGCAAAAAAAAAAGTCCACTGTGTATTGTCAATACTGTAGCAAAGTATGTAGGGTCCGTGAAGCGTAAAATGCAAACGGAATCATGGAATTCAGTTATTAAAAATAGAATTTACTGTTTAATGTGGAATGTCACGGAATTTGCCAAATTTTAGTCATTTCATGAGCATTTTACCGTTTCTTTTGAGTAAAACTACCGTCATATGTTCAAACAGAAAATAAAAGTTCGGTTTAACTTGAAGAAACTGTGACAGAAATATATTAGTGAACATAACGACCGTACTACTACTACTACTAATACATTTATTATTAAAATGTTATTTTCAAGGATTATTTACTAGAAAAATTTATTAAAAAAAAAAAATGTAAACGCAACAGTATTTCTGGAAAAAAAAAACTAAATAAATAAATAAAATAATAATAAATTAGGTTTAATCAATTATTTAGAGCTGCTTTTGATTATTAAAATTTAATGACAGCATTAAAATGGAATCAAGAAAACTAATGGAAAACGGAATTTGGTAAAAATTTCAAAGGGCCTTAAAGGGTTACTACACCCCAAAATGAAAATTGTCATTAATCACTTACCCCCATGTTGTTCCAAACCCGTAAAAGCTTCGTTTGTCTTCGGAACACAATTTAAGATATTTTGGATGAAAACCTGGGATGCTTGTGACTGTCCCATTGACTGCCAAACAATTTCCACTGTCTTGGCCCAGAAAAGTATGAAAGACGTCGTCAGAATACTCCATCTGCCATCAGTGGTTCAACTGTAACGTTATGAAGCTACGAGAATACTTTTTGTACGCAAAAAAAAAACAAAAAAAAAACAAATTTATTCAACAATTCGTCTCCTCTGCATCACCGTAGCGCCATTTTGGAGAATATCCGCTGGACGCAAATCGCGTATGCTGTTCTGTGTCAGCCGCCTACCGGATACGTATTCTACGTTTGTTTACGCTTTGATTTGAAGGAAAACAGCGCATCCGGTAGGCGGCTCACACAGAAGAGCATACACTCCCCGCAAATTTTTATTTTGGGGTGGAGTATCCCTTTAATTTATTTTTTGTTAAACTTTTAATAAATTGCTGTTAAATTGTGCAAGTTTCATGATTTCAGTTAATTAGACATGCTTTTTTATAATTTTTTTTTATTAAATTTAATTTAGTTTAACTATTAAAACAGAGTCTAGAAAAATTAAAAAGGACAAAAACGGAATCCAGGAAAATTAAAATATGAATTGGAAAATGGAATTTGGGGGGAAAAAAACGGAATTTGGCAAAAAATAAAACGGATTTCATAGGGCCCCCATGTATGAATCACATATGTCATTTTCAAATCAAACTGTTTTCTGGCGAATTCATGTGACCAACTTGAACCTGTTGCAAAATCTTTCACAATTAGGCAAAATTCCCTATCACACGGATTCCTATTGAAATGACTCGATTTCGGACATGAAAATTTGCCAAACAATGGTACATAATCAACACACCACTTTTGTCAACCAGCCATCCGATTTGATTAATATCTATTCCGATTGTTATTTGTTTACAAAGTTGTTTATGAACAGCTGGTTTCAGGCGAAAAATAAAACGCGAGTTACTGTATCAATACACCAGTCCCTGATATATATGTGTATTACTGGAAATAAGCACCACAGTCCGCTGAGAGTCCGATATAGACTTTATAGATCAGATAAACAACTCGTGTCTTTTCAAAAACATCCCAGCGCGGAATTAAAGTGGGCGTCTCAAAGTGCCGCTTCTGTCTGAACCTGGCCGACTCCGAAGCGCCTGCTTCAGATTAATAAATTGATGAAAAAATACATTTATACACATGCTCATCCCAAGCAGCTTCAAAGGCCTTCTCATTGATGTCACTGAACGTAGCGAGTGTGTGTGTGTGTGTGTGTGTGTGTGTGTGAGGAGGGCTGGTTGGTTTGCCAGTCCTCACGGGGGGTTGAATCTCTCCTGAAGGGCCCGGCTCTTGAAAAGCCAGAGAAGGCTATAAACAGAATATGTAATGGCAGGGACGCAACAGAGGGAGGGATGATGGGCAAGCTATGGGTGGCAGAAGGGGTCGACGCCAACTCCCGCTCTCCTAAGAGAAAGGAAGGAGGAGGGAAGGCCAAGGCTGGCAGTGTTTCACACAATTCAAAGAGTATAGAGCGCGCAAACACGCTCGCATGATGCACTGGTAGATTTTCTAGGACATGAGTTGAATGGTTGATGGGTTTAAGGAGAGTTTATGTTTGACAAGAAACTTCAACAAAACTGAGAAAAGTTTCTTCAACAGAAGTTTGATGCCCTGTATTATGAAGTGTCTTATCAAAAAGTCAATGCTTCAGTGCTAAAGTAAAAATCTCTGAAGGACAGAAACACAACCTGTTTATTGAGCTGCAATCATTATTCAAGAAACTGAGGTGTAGTTCACAAAAGCTATCGTTTACTCACCTCATGTCCTTCCAAACCCATTTTTGGTGCGCTCAGTGTATGTAAATTGATCAGTGTTTATATGTGAATAACAGTTAATTAAATCTGTTCATCGATTCAGAAGGCTTCAGAAGAGTTATACAGATCTTTTTGTACTTTTTGATGTGTGAAGGTTTTGATTACCTGTACTTTCAATGGATGGTCAAAAAAGATGAGAGAATATTAAAAATATATTTATCTGTGTTTCAAAGATGAGTTTAAGTCTTATGAGTTTGGAAGGACAAGAGGGTGAGTTAATGATGACTATCTTAAATTTTGGGTGTACGACCCCTTTAACGCATTACTCATGAATGTAATACATAAATTTGAGCTTGTGTTTTATAGATGAGGCCCATTATGTCATTAAATATCACTGAAATATGTCTTTCCTCTGCTGGAATAACCACCTTCGTTAGGTCGCTGGTCCAAAGTGGAACCATGTTCCAAACAAGACTACCATCTTAAACCAGATTTTCCAAAGGGTCCAAAAAAATTTACACTGGACAATAAATCACAAGATTAGATGTGAAATAGAACTTTAAGAAATCACAACATACTAATAAATAGTTAATTTTTATCCCTCACAGCCATATATTAGAAACATCTAATGGAATGTAGAAAAGCATGAACAAATACATTTATATTCATTCAAGACATGTTCCTTTAGTCAAAAGGTTGTTTCCATCAACCTCTTTTTATGCGCAATTTGAAGTATCACATCATAAACGAGTGACGGAAATGCCAAATTTTGAAAATAAATCCCTTAATTTGCAAAGGTATTTACACTCGCTTGAGGTGGTTTTTGACTTGTGCGAAAAAGGGTTAATGCGAATAATGAGAGATAGAAACGCATTTTGCAAATAAATTCTGTATGAGCGTTCAAAAAAAATCATGTGACTTTGCGCGATGGTACGACATAACCTGACTAACCAGTGGACCGATTTTGTTGCACAGCATCTGAAACGTTGTTATGGTCATTCGGAAATGCCCAAGCAAAGTCTGTCATCAACAAAATATTTCTGTATTGTCTCCCAGAACTGTCTTACACGACATGCGTTCCCAAACAGCTGGCATTCACCTCCGAAAGCAATGACCGCATTTATTGTTTCGTCTGCTCGCTCTGAGGCACAAGTAATTTATTATATTTAAAAATTATTATATTCTGTGGCTTATCCAACTTTTCTTAGTGATATTTAGTGCCAGTTTATCAGGAAGTGACGATTTTGTTCTCTCTGACTCGTTGGATCGAATTGGTGCTTATTCGCAAATGTTTTATGCGATATTCCAATTTTGAGCATAAGTTAAATTCACAATTTAGGATGGAAACCTGGCTACACATTGACCACTGGAAAGTAGCTTGTTTTAAAGGTTGAAGAAAACATGTAGAAATCAGTCAAGTCTGTTTACACAGTTGTGATACCAGCATCAACAAAGAGAACATTTGGCAACTACATTTCACGTTGCCATCAACAGATCGCTCTCTCCGTCGCTCACTGGTGAACAAACACACACGTTTGGTTTGGGGTGTAAGCATAATGTTCAGTCTGTTGAAGGTACAGTTACACTCAATGTAGAGGCAGGAGATGTAAAGAAACTGTTCAACAAGATCGCATCATCATTTACTCACCCTCAAATCAGTCCTAACCTAAGCCTTCTATTATAGAATAAAAAGCAGACATTTAGAAGAATGTTCACACTGCTCTTTTCCATAATGGTGACCATGGGGTAAAACTGACAAAAATCACCATAAAATTACCATAACGTAATACATGAGACACATTTGTTGCTTTCAAAGTCTACTAATTACTTTTACTGTGTTTTCTGTTATTTTTGGAGCATCCGTCCCCATTCACTTTCATTGTAAAGAACAGATCTGCTAAAATTCTGTTTTTTTTTTGTGTTTGATGGAAAAGGAAAAAAAAAAAATCATATGAGCGACATGAGGGTGAGTAAATGAAGACAACTGGCAGTTTTTCATTTACAGGTACAGCCATCGTCTTGAATGCACACTAACAGTTTACTCACACAAGAAATGGACATAAAAACACACACCAACAATAGCACTATTGACTCAACTATGTCTCAAAGATTTTAAGTGCTAAGAGCTGCTGGCAGAGTGAGAACACCTGAATATGGAAAAATGCCCAGCGGAGGCCTGGAACGCCGTAAAAGACATGTGGCCTGAGCTGTGATGACATGCTCAGGCGTTACAAAAGTGTGTGTTTGTGTGCGCGTGTGCCCTGTGCTATTCTTCCCCAAACGACAAGACTAAACAGTTTAAAATGTGTTTCCACTGAGGTGTGTTTGTTTGCCGACGTGGGTGCCGCAAAACAAAAGCCGCAGTTACAAGGTTTGGCGAGTCGCTTGGTTCCTTGTGTGGGCCCAAGACCCGACTGCATTAAAACAACACGGGATTGTGCTGAAAGCTATTGCACTGGAAGGTAGAGACCAAAATCGAATGAAAAAGGAGTCTGAAAACCGATTACAACCAAGTGTTTCAATGGCTTTTCCAGAAGAGTGAAGACTTGACCAGAAAATCAGTTCAGCATGTAAATGTGCATTAAAATACAATGTTAGAAAACGCCACAGGCCTATGAAAAACATTTAGGACTGAATTCATCCAGTGTGTTACAACACATTATTATGCTACGTGTCAAAACCTGTCATCGAAACGAAGAGAGGCATTGCTGCGGTTTGTACAGGGAACAGGTTGTCATACAGGACAACGACTGTTTACCTTTGATTATCTTTGACTGTATACTGACAGAACTTTGTTTTGGCTTTTTTGTCATGTTGCGAGCTGGATTTGATCTCAATTTGCCCAATTGAGCACCAAAGTTCAATATGATCTCATGTGTTAAGAATCTCATATTTGCAATTTGCAACAAAGGACAGATTGAGAATTTTCTAATACCACACTTTTTAGGAAGTGTAATCGCCACATGAGAAGCATATTTAAGTAATCATAACATTCACAATGTGGATAAATGTTATTTGAACTCATTTTGCTCAAATGAGCACCAAAGTTCTCATATGTTCACAATCTGTCTCAAACTTTCAAGGATTTTGACACTTTTCTAATGTCTCACTTTTTAGGAAACCACATAAAAGTGTACTTAATTTTCACAATGTGGCTAAATTTTACTTTGCCAACGAAAGCATTGTGCATATACTCTGAGTACTCAACATATCAAGTTCTCTCCATTTCCAACACGAGCTCCTAGCAGACGATTCCTCGGGCCAGGCTTGAGCATTCATCTCAGTGACAAGCATTGAGAAGAGTAGAGCTGGTTGGCCGCCACACTCGATCCTTAAAAACAGTCCCACTGGATTATTGAGGAATGTCAGCTCGGAGCAGGCTCTAAATCAATTATGGGAAATCTGCACGCCTGCGTTTCCCCACATCTTTCCCTTCTGTCACTTCATACCTCGGTTTCTTTCCATCTTCCACTTATATCTGTCCTCTTCTCGACTCTTTTTCTTTTCCGTTTTTACTAAGAGCGTCTCTTACACGATGCTTTTCAGAGTTAACTGGATGGTTGCCCTCACCGCTAAATGAATAGAAGTCCAAAATGTCAAACAAGAACTGCGAGGTTTGAACTGCTCAATGGCTAATCTTGTGGATCCGACTATCAGGCCTCAAAACACAAAGAAAAGTTATGTTTTTGGTGGGGGTGGATATTTTTTTCTCTCTTTTTGACGGATTTATTTCATTAATATGTGATGAAGGCCTTAAGCATTCACAATTGCATTCAATGTTAGTTATCTGAATTAAAGTGTAGGTCTCAAAACACACACATACACACACACACAACCCACCTACAGATGCAACAGCTTTCAGACTGATATTTAAATGCCCCAAAGGAGAGACGTGCAAAATTACAATTTCAAAATCGACTAGTCAGTTATGGTGTTTACATAAGAAATGTTCTTGTGCTCAAAAACAGCTGGTGGAAACAAATTCTGAATGAAATCGTGAACTCGTTGTTAAAGTTTATATCATTAAATATTAATTAAAATAAGCTTACATTTTTTTAGGTTATTAAAAATTCCAAATAGAAATAAATAGAAAACAAGGCAATCCATCTAAATGACTAGTTGGTCATTGCGACAGTTTCTATCCCAAAGCACATCACACTCTAAATATAATACAACACAGCACCTAACAACAATAACCTCATTAATCACAATGTCACATGTGTGCATGCCCATATGTGTGTTACTGTCACTGAAGAATGTTAAGAAATTCTAAGGATTAAGCAATGGTCTTTGTTTGCACTTCTTAACTAAAGCCACAGGTATTCAAAACTCCCCATTCCCTTTGGCAATTCCTTCCTTCCTACAACTATAAATATTACATGAAATCTATGAATTCAGAGGAGCTTTTCGATTCCACCTCAGGGATATCAGAGCAACAGCACAAGAAACGTACATATTAGTTTAGAAGCGACATGATTAGAAGTTTACTCTATTTGCGACTGCTTTAGGCTTCACTTTGGCATTCAAGGCCTCCCTTAGCAAGCGTTTTGTATTCTCAGATTCCTGTAATATGATTTGTGTGCTTTACGGTAGTAACCAAACAGAAGGTTTGGTTAGGAAAGCGTCTGCTAAGCAAATAAATATAAAACAAACCTATGCAGCGAACCTGAGAATGATTTTATTGCATTTTCACTAATACAAATATGTAGTGCACCATATAAAAGCAAGAGACCAAAACACTTCAGACTTTTTCTCTGTAAAATAATTTTAGAAGAAAAATTGCCATTGGAAAAAAAAAAGAAGCTTTTCTTCTGAAACAGATTTTTCATTTTTCATTCCATGGTAGAAGTTTAATGGCTTTCATTCTGACAAAGAACATTCTCAGAAGTCTTCTATATTCAATCCAGTTCCTCAAATTCTCCACTTTACAAAACACATCGAACCTATTGAATGAGACTGAACCTTTAAGGATGAGATTGTCAAATTAGCCAAATTCCGAAAAAGAAAAAAAAGAAAAAAAAACACACGTCACAGACATCACAGACTCACGCTTTCCCCTAGCAAACACACTCTACATTTGTGCATTTGTTTGAGAGTAACACAGAAGATCATTCAGATTCTGATGGGTTCCTCAGCTTTGTTTGGAAACTTCCTTATGTGATTTTGACAGCTGTGACTGAGGCTGTCTCAGCGAGAGCTTAAGATTAGTGTGTAAATATCTGAAGTATGCCAACCACTCATTGTCTGATGCTCGGCTCGCTCTAGAGGTGCCGATTGACAGGCTAAGCTCATCTGCCTCAATGACCTCCCATTTTACTCGGTCCACACTGGGTTAGACCTGATCTGCTTTCGGACAAAAGTCTGAGATATCGCTTACTCTGGGATGATCTGATTTCTGGAAGTTGCAGATAAAACACGAGCGCCAATCTGCTCGGGTTCTGGAGGTTACGAACTCCTGCGATTTGAATACTGTGAGGAAGAATAAGAGTTATATGCCTCTTTTTCAAAACAGGATGAGCCTCGCGTGGATATTTGTCTCACATCTGGATGCATTCGGTTACGGGGTAATTTTCTCTGGGAACCAAATCTGTTGACGGTCCCCAATCAGCTAAACGAATTAAAATAAGTTATAATCCTTATCCTGAATGACATCATCTCAATATTTGCTAGTAAGCCCATATTAGCCTTTGGCTTCTTAATGCGCACTATGCTAGCTTTAACAGAGGGCTTCTGTGCTCGTGAAATGTGCCTGACATTGGCTTAATTTGAGTCCGCAATGGAACGATTTTGCGAATACTTGGCCGTACAAATTGTAAAGGAAAGTTCGCTCGTTGCAGGTACAGCCTGAGGTGATTTTGAGGGTGGGATGAACCATGTTCCTTCAGAATAATTTAAGCAATATGCTCTTCCCACAACAACACTCTATAGGCTGAGGAACAAAAGAGGATCTGGGTACCACAACTACTATGCAACTAGTCTGCAAGGAGCAGCCATTAGGCTAATGAGGGCCTATGGAGATCCCAATGAAGCCATCAGCATTCACTCAGAATGACAATGTAAGACTAACGCCTCAGGAACTGAATGGAAGGGATTGGGAAGGAGGGAGAGCTCATACGGACGAGTGAAAAGAAACGGAGAGGCCAAGTAAAACTTGCGCGAGCGTCTAGAGGGAGGAGGCGGGGGAGAAAACGCAACTTTTCGCTCAAACGCTTGGCCGGGTCCAATCAAATCACATCACGATTCAGAGTAAAGAAGGAGGATTTGAGCTCTGGAATAAACAATGGCTGTAAAACATGTTGATTTGGGGAGATGGCTCACGGTTTAGCCAAAAAACACTCCCGGTTGAGGCTTTCTCCTTTTTTTTCAGTGCAAAAACCCAACCGTTCATTCTCTTTCTCTGCAGAGCGCTGACGCATAACACCACGGCAAAGCCATACATGAATGCCTGCTGAGTTCTTTGGAAATCGGGTTGAAAAGACCCAATACTGGGGCTAAAAGGGCAGTCAACCTTTCCCAGACACGGACACAAAACTCCAACACATCTATAGCGAGAGAACAGGCAAACTCTGCAGCCCTCGGACAAGAAGAACGAACACCCAGATAGAATTTCACTGTGACAGACATCTTCGCTCGGCCAGACTAATCTTATTTTAAAGAAGGCTAAACAAGCAGCCTGAAAATGCTTAATTACAGCCCAGTGGCAGACAGCACTGAATTAGATTCACTGGGTATTAGATCAATTAGCCAACCATTTCACAGACAAACATGAGGAATCATCAGCGTACTTAGACAAAATTCCATAAAACACTTCAGATGCAAGATTTTGGCAAATCTGATACAGTAAATGGTGGTGATAACTAGACATGATCTCCTACACCACAAATGAATGAAAAGAAATCTGTCAAATACAAGTCAAATAGTTGAAGTACACAATTAAAACCAATTAAACAGTTTAATAGCCTCAAACATGAACTAATGCTAAAATGACATCAGCAATCCACTTCCACATGCATATTCCTTAAATAAAATGACTGGTGAACTATTAAATCTTAAGCGCTAAAGCTCAATGAAAAAGGCAGATTTGTTATGCTCTCAAATAGCTGACTAAGAATGATCATGACGGCAGATATTGAAGGCGACACGACCTTACAATATTCAAAATAGTGGTTGATCAGTATGGATTTTCAAAGGAATCCTTTTTAAGGAAACATGTTGGTTTCATTCTGTACAAGAGCCATTATAAACTCTCACATGATGTTTCTCACTGGCTCTTAAAAAAACTCCAGAGATGCACCGTGACAGTGTGTTCAATGGCACTCACCGTTCTTGCGCTTGGAGACAAGGCGCCGTTGGTCAAGTAAGGATTGGAAAGATCTGGGATCATTAGAAACGGGTAGCCTGGATAATGGGGGCTCTTAAAAAATCCTCCATCTTGCTGTCTTCTCAAAGCTTGACAGTAGAGAGACGAATGATTAGGGCTCAATGTGTGGAAACAAAAGTTAAGTAAAGAACAAGTATGGCAAGCTGTTTCAACGTTTATTCTGATTACTGATATTTTTACTTGTACAGGTATGTTGCTAGTAGCTTTTATTTTTTAATATTTGTTACTAATATTGGCTAGTATCTTTTTTTAATATCACCAGTAACTATTCATTAAACAATAGTACCCATTAGTAACAAGTAAGTTTTTCATTGTTACTGATAACAAACTGCGCAATTTTCCTATTAAATTCTATGTAAACTTGTGGTTCAGATATTATCTTTTCACTTCCTACTAGTATCTATTCTAATGGTTTCTGCTACTGAGTTTAGTTTTACTAACTGTATATCACATAGCAGAACTTCTTTATCTAAATTAAAGCATCTATTTCAGATATACTAGAACTTATTACAATAATATATACCAAAATTTTTAACTGACAATTGTTATCTCACAAATTTCAGTTGCTTTATTACTTGTAATATGTAATTACTAGTTAAAACGGCTTCCTTAGTTTAAATTAATATAAATTACATTAGAAAAATTTTACAGATGTTACTAGGAATTAGTATGCACACTAACAAATATAAGTACTGAAATAGATACTTAACTATTTGAATAGTTATACTATTTTTTTAAAAAAGCACTGTTATATAATGAATAGTTATGAGTGAAACTGAAAAAGATACTACTAGTAACAAAAACAGAAAGTAGTTTTTAATGAATAATTGTTAAAACAGCATGCCATAGCAGCAGTTTGCTCGTACCTTCAGTGAAATACTCTCGGGCTTTCTCGTAACTTTCGAGATCAGCTCTTGGTTGAGGGCGCCTCTCGTTTTGCTGAAGGAAAGAACGAGGAACGGAGAAAAACAAAACAGAAAAGTTATTTTTCCGACGGTAACAACCACATCCATGCTTCTGTCAACACGCGGTTGCGTCTGACTTACCTCAGAATCGGATGAACTGCTGTTGTTTTCCGACTCGTTCACTAGAGAAGACTTCACATCGTCCAGATCTCTTTCGGCAGACACGTCTTCGGAGATTTTCTCCTCTTGTTCGCCCTCATCTTTGAATGAGATCATTTCATCGTTCGCCCCCAACTCATCCCCTCCACCTCCGTTAAGCTGTGGCATGTTTACGAGCGTCTCGCAGCGGTAACAAAATCAAGAGTTTGTGTTGACTGAAGTGAACGAGAACGGCGCAGTCCACTCAATGCAGGAAAAACACACAGGAGAGCTTTCAGAAATAATCCTTGACACATGAATTTAAATCCAATTTGTCCATGATTACTTTAAGAAGCGATCACACAAAGCTCGACAGTTTCATCGGTATCCCTGCAACAAACTCCGCAAACTCCAGACGTGAAGCGCCGTGTCCTCTGCTGACAAACTCACCAAACACGAATAAAAGAAGTCGAAACAGGCGTATTCTCGCGCGATTCTACATCCCACAATGACCGAACCAATCGAGCGCAAAAGTTGAGCGACTTTTTCTTTAAAACGCGCAACCTTCAGTAAACGCGCGTGCTGACTGCAACAAAAGTTGCAACATAAGGTCGCGGCGCCTCCGTAGTCTCTATCCCAAAGACGTGTTTTAGTCACATAAAACACAGATTCCTCCCCAGATCAGCTGCTCGTGTCTTCCATGTTGAGAATTACAACCGTCATGTTTGATGAGCTAAAGCACGAACACTGAAAACGGTGTGTTCAGAGGCGAAGAGGCTCTGTTTCCCTGTGCGTTGAGCAGCGGATGGGGAATGCGCAGTGTGTGTGTGTGTGTGTGTGTGTGTGTGTGTGCTGGACGAGCAGAATGCAGAGGAGGAGTTAAGCGCTGAAAAACGACACTCCATTCAGCACACACACACACACACACACTCAGAGAAGTTTAAAGGAACAGTTTGTTCAGGGCTTGATTCTTGAAATAGTTCAATGACACAGGGTTTGTGATTGCGTTAATTAAGTAATATCACAAGAACTGCAGTTCAGCACGGCTGTAATTCGGCTGCATTCAATACAACAGCAGGATTGTTTTTATAACAGTTTAATAAACAAGTTATTAATATCAAGTAGCTGACAAAAAGTTAGTTTGTATATATATATATATATATATATATATATATATATATATATATATTTTCTCCTTCAATGAAATGCTCCAAATGAAGCTAAATCGCCTTTGCCTCACTAAGCAACAGAGTGAAAACTGGACTGGAATAACTATATGAGTGGCAGAGATTCACAGCTCCATTCAAAGCGTTCTGTAATGACTCGAGCTCCACTCCGGGTTTCTCATTTCCCGCGATAGTGAGACTGAGGCCGCAAGTCGGAAATGTCGTAGGCGATAATTATGAGTTGCGAACACTTGAATAATCAAGTTGATTTTACAAGTAGGAATTTTATAATTCTAGATTATACCCAAGTTGTAGAGTTATGGCATTGGAAGGGGCGTGTTAGTGTGACCCATGGTGGCAACAACAAGCCTGAATGGTAAGCTTTTGCTCTTTTATATATATATATATATATATATATATATATATATATATATATATATATTCCGTTATGTGTTTCTAACCCTAGGGCATTGCGTACTAAAGAGGTTTTAAACAGTAAATGTAGCCTAAAGTTAAACACTCACATTTCACGCTTTGCATTATGCAAAATAAATGTTTTTGTTTTAAGATGCATAAACTGTTTTCTGCAAAATGTCCACAGGCAAAATCACGTCACTTCAGTAGGAATCCACAAGATTTGGTATTTCGCATGAAGGCGAAAAATTTTCGCAACAGGTATAATTTTGTTACATGGATTCACCACATTGATCAACAGAAAGCTGCTTGTTTTGAAAGTGAAAAAAAAAAATTATATAGGGTGGCCATGAATTAAGAACTCGTTCCCACAACTTGTTAATTCATGGCCACAATTTACAAATTTGTTACCTTGTTGTAGTAAATCTTGGCCACATTGTACTAATTTGTTCCCTTGTATTGATTTAAAAAAACGAGTGAACAAATTAGCAAATCGTGGCCATGAATCAACATGTTGTAAGACAGAATTCTTAATTCGTGGTGGTTATATATTTTTTTTCCTGACCAAAATGCTGACATTCAAACGCTGAATAATTATAATAATATTTATATTATTATTAATATGCATAATATTAATAAGACATTTCTAGGGTTAATGTTATCGAGTGAAACCCAAAATTTGGTGGTTGTGGCAGTTACAGTTATAATAATTTACATGTAGCTACTTAGTTATGCATCATTATTGCCAAAAATATTTAAACAAAAATTATTAAACATTGGCACGTAACTTTTGTACAACGGCGTTTTAGTGCCATGTTAAAAAAAAAAAATCTGAGATTAAAGTCGTAATATTTCGAGAATAAAGTCGAAACTATGAGAATAAAGTTGAAATACTACGAGAATAAAGTCGAAATATTTTGAGAATAAAATCGAAATATTACGAGAATAAAGTCAAAATATTACGAGAATAAAGTCAAAATGTTTCGAGAATAAAGTCGAAATACTATGAGAATAAAGTCTAAATATTTTGAGAATGAAGTCAAAATATTACGAGAATAAAGTCGAAATATTTCGAGAATAAAATCGAAATGTTTCAAGAATAAAGTCGAAATACTACGAGAATAAAGTCGAAATGTTTCCAGAATAAAGTCAAAATATTACGAGAATAAAGTCGAAACTATGAGAATAAAGTTGAAATACTACGAGAATAAAGTCGAAATATTTTGAGAATAAAATCTAAATATTACGAGAATAAAGTCAAAATATTACGAGAATAAAGTCGAAATGTTTCGAGAATAAAGTCGAAATACTATGAGAATAAAGTCTAAATATTGTGAGAATGAAGTCAAAATAATACAAGAATAAAGTCGAAATATTTCGAGAATAAAATCGAAATGTTTCAAGAATAAAGTTGAAATACTACGAGAATAAAGTCGAAATGTTTCGAGAATAAAGTCAAAATATTACGAGAATAAAGTCAAAACTATGAGAATAAAGTTGAAATACTACGAGAATAAAGTCGACATATTTTGAGAATAAAATCGAAATATTACGAGAATAAAGTCAAAATATTACGAGAATAAAGTTGAAATGTTTCGAGAATAAAGTCGAAATACTATGAGAATAAAGTCTAAATATTTTGAGAATGAAGTCAAAATATTACGAGAATAAAGTCAAAATATTTCGAGAATAAAATTGAAATGTTTCAAGAATAAAGTCGAAATACTACGAGAATAAAGTCAAAATGTTTCGAGAATAAAGTCAAAATATTACGAGAATAAAGTCGAAATGTCTCAAGAATAAAGTCGAAATACTATGAGAATAAAGTCTAAATATTACGAGAATAAAGTCGAAATGTTTCGAGAATAAAGTCAAAATATTACGAGAATAAAGTCGAAATGTTTCGAGAATAAAGTCGAAATACTATGAGAATAAAGTCTAAATATTTTGAGAATAAAGTCTAAATATTACGAGAATAAAGTCAAAATATTACGAGAATAAAGTCGAAATATTTCGAGAATAAAGTCAAAATATTACGAGAATAAAGTCGAAATATTTCGAGAATAAAATCGAAATATTACGAGAATAAAGTCGAAATATTACGAGAATAAAGTCGAAATGTTTCGAGAATAAAGTCGAAATACTACGAGAATAAAGTCGAAATATTTTGAGAATAAAGTCAAAATATTACGAGAATAAAGTCAAAATGTTTCGAGAATAAAGTCGAAATGTTTCGAGAATGAAGATTAAAGTTATAATAGCCTATTTTGAGATATTCTAGCCTTTTGCGCATGCAAATGGCCCAGATTGGGAGCACTGGGAGATATTCCAAAGTCTCAGCTTTCAAAATCTGTCAGTTTTATAGCGAAATGTGTTTTTTCACGCTCTTTAATGTGGCGTGACAGATCATTCTCTTCAGTTTAAGCGGCATGTGAGTCGATCATCTTTCCGATTACAATAATGAGACATTATTTTCATTATAAATTAGGCTATACTGTTTTTTCATGCCTTCTGCTGTTCCTTCACTTTTATATCTTGCTATAAACTTGAAATAAAGAGGAAAAACATTTATAATTTGCATTTCGTGATAAAACTGACAGAATTTGAAAGCTGAGCTGTGTTATATTAAAAGCAACAAAGCACAAAATGATTGCGATCACTGGGTGGCTGGCATGCTACAAATAATGAATGGAAGACGTTAAATATTATGTTCAATCATTTACTGTATTATACCATAAATAAACCAGCTTGTGAATAGTCACTTAATGTTATAGCCTACAGCACAAACCTTATAGCTATTGGGTGGCTGGTGCACTACAAATAATGAATGCAGTGGAAGACATGAAATATTATTTCCAAGCATACTGTCCCCGCGAGTATGACACATGGTATGATTTCTGCTAATAATCCCACATATATTTGTAGTGTATTAAAAAACGGTTAAATAAGAGAGCTACAGTGCCCCCCAAAAGGGATGTCGATTGGGTGTGTGAGCTGATGTTAAGTTGTTCCTGTTCAGTCTGTTAATAAATATCATATTCTTGATATTACACTGTTTCCGCAAGTCCTTAAAATTAACTCTTCCTCATCCGAGTAAGATGATGTGGCCGCTCGGATGCAACAATATTCAAACAGGCCTAAATTCCGGTGGCCTGGCAACTTCTCCCGGTGCTCTCAATCTGGGCCATTTGCATGCGCAATAGCCTATACTCTCAAAATATTATAACTTTAATTTCTACGATTTAAATTCTCGAAACATTTCGACTTCATTCTCGAAACATTTTGACTTTATTCTCGTAATATTTAGACTTTATTCTTGTAGTATTTCGACTTTATTCTCAAACCATTTAGACTTTATTCTCATAATATTTTTCGACTTTATTCTCAAAATATTTCGATTTTATTCTCGTAGTATTTCGACTTTATTCTCAAAATATTTTGACTTTATTCTCGTAATATTTCGACTTTAATCTTGAAATATTTCGATTTTATTCTCGTAGTATTTCAAATTTATTCTCGTAGTTTCGACTTTATTCTCGAAATATTACGACTTTAATCTCGTAATCTTAGATTTGTTTTATTTTTTAATGGCACTAAAACGCCATCATACTTTTGTGCTACTGACATAAGTGATGCCTCAAATCTTGCAGCTTGTTTGTTTGTAAAGATTTAAGTTTAATTAAATGTGCTCTTTGCCGTTTCTTTGTAATTATTAGTGAAAATTACTAGCAATTTCTGAGTGAAAATTGCTTCAAAGTCATTTTAAAAAAGCACTCAAAGCAAAAAGTCATGTACATGTTGGAGCACTGCCCAAAAAGCTTGTTGAGGAGAGGAGTGCTATTACTTTACTAAGCCATCTGATTTATGAGTTTTGTGGAAGAAAAAAAAATTCCCACAAACTTACATTGGAGGCATGTTTTTTTTTTTTTTTTTTGGATGATGGTCAATAGCCGTAGGTCCTAATAAAAGTGAGGTTTTTGTTCACTTGTCATGGTCCATTGATGTTTGGGCAAAAATCAATGATGTCATGCTTTCCCAGACTGTCAGTTCATGTGTTACTGGTAGCCCCCCATCACCGCAGATCACAAAAGAACAACTAGGGCGTAACCGTCAAAGAAGGAGCCAGACACCAACGTTCACCCCCATCCGAAAACATTTAACTGAGCTTCAGCAGCCAAAAGCAGGCCCATGCAGAATCTGCACCTACAGAATTCACTGGAAAGATCTACAGATTTCCATAGAATTAGAACGCTTATCATTTACAACATCCTAAACATCTCTTGCACGTTTGTATGCCATTTGCATGTTTGCTTAATAAATATTTTGGCTAATTTGATTATGCTTTCAACCACAAATATGAGTCTAATAGTCTCAGAGCCATTTTAAATTTTCCCCTAAAAATAAGCACAAAAAGACAGCCTTAATAATATACAATAATTAGTAGCATTTTAGTCGTTTGTTAAGACCTATAAAGTCATGTTTCATGCTGATTTGATTGCTAAAATGCTAAAAAAGAGAATTCTTTTCCATGGCTAAACACAGACTGGCTCTTATGCAGCACTATTCATGATTTTATTTGTTTGTTTTTCTTTAAAATGGTGTTTCTTATTCATAGTCAAGTTTAATGCTCCCTGTCTGTGAGGGTGTGATAATAGGAGTCTGTATAAGTCTCTAATGACATGGTGTTGTCGTAATTGCTGGTTACTGCTGTGTGGGGCAGTGTTTGCATGTGAGAGAGTAGTGGAATAGTAAGGTAGGGCTTGTTGTAGGGATAAATAGGTCTGTTAGTGAAGGCTTTACCCTCGTCGTTGATGAAATCCCCTCTCAGAACAGAGTGATCCCCAAACCTCCCACTGAGAGATGGCCTGAGGGCCACTCACACACACACACACACACACACACACACACACACAGGTACACAGAGCTCAGTCTTTGACCTTTTTTTAGTTTGATATGTGATTTGTAAGCTTAATCATTTGCTTTATGGCACCTCAAGCTATTTACACTTTAATATGTTGGGATATAACTATATTCATAAAGACAACATTGTTCAAAGTTTAATTTAACATTACAAAATTATTAGAAAGAGAATTAAATGTTTACTATATTTTAATGGTAACAGGTTTGAGTTTTATAGTTTACTTTAATATTTAAAGTCTTGTGGTAAAGGTCATGAAAATACAACATGCCTCTTGCTTGTAAGTAAAATATAAAATTATACACTGTTAAAAATGGTATGATCATTAATTCATGGCAACATTTGTTTTTCCCATCCTGGTCTCATTACGAAAACGTATCTGTGGGAACTTTTTCACAAGACGCAAAATACCGCCATGTACGTTTCGTGACATATTCGATGTGAAATGTCCACTGAGTGGCGCTAAAAGAGCGTTTGTTTTTTTTCCCCCCAAAACAGATCAACGTACATATGGTACGTTTTATGTGACGTTGGTTAGTGTCATCGCAGTTCTGACTTGAAATGTCGTTGAGGGGCGCTGTAAGTCTAATGCTCCATAACAATTTAAAATAACGTACCATCTGCACTACACCTAAATCTACCCGATAGTATGAACAAAAGCGAATGCGATGTAAAAATGCATCTCATCTCTTTCTTGAGTCATGTTTTTGACGAGATTCGTACCCAAGGATTCCACATCCTAAGTCCAATTCCGTGCGGCTGAGCTACTGAGCAAACTTGTTACATCTGTAAAGCGAAACATATGGTGCTGTAATCATAACTGTGTACGAAAACGATACAATTACTCAATGTTTTACCACCTCTGGTGTTCATTTCTGTTGGAAACTGCAGTGATATGTACTTATTGGTACATATTTCGCATCTTGTGTGAAAAATATCCCACAGGTATATTTTCGTCATGAGATCAACCATTAATTTAACTCATTTCAACTTCATTTTTTGAGTTATACAAGATTCATCTTGATTTTTAAAGTCAGTTTAATAATATTCTAATTTGAAATGACTTGTACATCCAATTTGCTAATTTTTTTTTTAAAAAAATCAATAAATAAAGGCAACAACTGAACTTAAGTTTTCAAGTTGAAGTAGGAGGAAATTTTATAAATTTTTTAATTAAAAAATATGCATATTTGTTAATAAAGAAAGGAGATTTCAGGCCAAAAAAAGACATCCACATGACGAATTAAAAAGAAGAAAAAAAACATTTACAAATAAATAAAGTGAGTTTATAATATATATATATATATATATAAAATAATAAATAATAAAAAAAAGTGTCAGTAATTGAGGAACACAAGATTTGTTCAGTTTTGCAGAATCACTCACTTTGATTTGCTGGCCATAAACATAATTCCCACATATGAAAACAGAAAGACACAATAATCAAAGTTAATTCTTGTAATTAAAGAATTTACTGTGTTATGCAAGCACACCTACTGTGACTCACTGTACATTCAGCTCCATAATACAAATACAAAGATGATAGGTCACAATACAAGTGTGAAGTTAAGCACATTCTCAGTTACAGGCTCCTCCTCTGAGCTGCTTTTTATGAAAGTAAATCTGCTTAAGAACGATGATGAGAACTCTCCCGTGCAGTTTTAAGAAGCTAAAAATGGAGAATAAACTGGCATAAGAATCCGCCTTCCCAAAGAATGCAGCGACGCCGCTTAGTTTGGACTAACTGTTGCAAATGAGCACTGGAGGGTGCGTCTGAGTGCAAGCACACAAACATGTGTCAGTGCTTGTGTATTTTATTGTGTTATTGTTGTATTTGCGCCTTCCAGTGTTTATATCCGCACTGCCACGCAGATCTCTGCTTCAGGTGCACGGCTCAACTCTATTCTCTCTCTCTCTCTCTGCTGATGAGGTGTTTGTTGAGGTGATTACTCCGTATGGGTCATTAGTTCTTGAAGCGTAGTGCTTCTTTAGCAAATCCAGAGTATTCTGTGTGTCCAGGCCCATCACTGGACTGCTTAACTCAGACAAAGCTTCGGCCCACCAGGTTCATTTATTAGACTGAGAGAATAAAAGGAGGCCTCTGATGAATGATTCATGTTATTTGATTCCACATGAGGCGGTTTTGTTTTTATTGTAGTTTTAACAATGCAATATTTAAGTACCCAGCTCAATGCTCTTTTTGGTTAAGATCTATTAAATAAAAAATAAATAAATAAAAAATAAATACTTCTGTTCAGAAGTTTAGGTCAGTATATTTTTCTTTTGAAAGAAAGTAATACTTTAATTCAGCAAGGATCCATTAAATTGATCAAAAGTGACAGTAAAGACATTAATAATGTTACAGAAGATTTCTATTTCAAATAAATGCTGTTCTTTTGAACTTTCTGTTCAAAAAAAAAAACACCACGGTTTCTACAAATATATTAAGCAGCTGTTTTCAATATTAATAATAATATGCCATCACAGGAATAAATGACATTTTAAAATATACTGAAATAGACAACAGTTATTTCAAACTGTAATAATATTTCACAATATTACTGGTTTAGGCAGCCTTGGTGAGCAAACAACATTTAAAATATATTACCGAACCAAAACTTTTGAATGGGCATTGAGGGGCATAAAGTAAAAAATGTGGTGATATATCTACATCTGTCCTGATGTCATAATGAAGAAAAAAGACTTGAAAAGAAAGTAAGTAGTTTGGCAAAAAAAAAAAAAAATAATAATTGCATTATTTCTTAAGAAAAAAAAAGTAGTTAAAAAAGCAAAGCAGACCTTTATGGTCAATAATTATCAGATGAATTAAAAATCTTGTTTTTGATTAAAAGACCTTGATTTTCTATGAGAATAATTTATATATATATATATATATATATATATGTGTGTGTGTGTGTGTGTGTGTGTGTGTGTGTGTGTATTCCAGGTGTAAAGAAAACCTGAAATCTGCAATTTTTTAAGCTTTTGTTAAAAACTAAGAGTGCACTTCTAAAAACCTGGCACATGCTTTTTTAACTAGATTATTAAAAGATTTTTAAGAACTTTTATTTCTAAGTACATGATACAAGCAGTAAGCTAAATATTATATTAGTACTAGCTATATTTTTGACAACAAATGACATGGGGAACATTTTCTCTTCCCTGATTATTTTGCTGTGCCAAAATATATGCTTAGTTGTATTTCCATATGAGCATTCTTTTGCATTGACCCCATCAGCACAGACCTGCAACCCAATTCTGAGTCTCGTCCCTCCGGTTACGATCCACTGCTGTAAATATTCAGTAAAGCATCACGCTCAGTGTTTGAGCCTCTCCAGCACGTTTCCACGTCTCTCGCATGTCACACATTCTTCCTTCCCAAATCACAGTTTATTATTGTCCTCCTTGAGAGGCAGAGAGTGACAGAGCGCATTATTAATTGAATTAATTTGAGTGTCTCTATAAACCTGTCAGTAGTTTAGCTGAATTAAACTGAGCGGAAGAGACAGAAGTAGCTCAATGCTGTTGTCAGCCTTGTGTCAGCATGGTGCAGCCTGACTGACAGACCAGCAGGGCCTCCCAGGGCCTCATTAGGACACCATTCCTACCCCATGTGCGTGTGTGTATGTGTGTGTGTGCTTTCTTATTATGTGTATACATACATTTGTGCATGTGTGTGAGTGTCTTGATGCAATCTGGCAGGTGTGTACACTCACACCTCTCTGCCCAAGGTGGATCGTTTGCCTGAACAATACAAGTCAGCTTCAGCTTAAGTTGCAGGCATGTGAAAACTAGCCTGTAGGGACAGTTTCCAATATCTGTTCACACTGCTACATTTACTGCTGAAAATCTAATACCTTTTATTGTATTCAAACCAGCACGATCTGGTATTCTGTACGTGTAATCGATCAGCCTTCCGTTTTTGGCACTCCCTCCAAGCGTTGTTGATTGCACAACTAGACAATATCATTTACATTAAACCGTACTCAGCAAAACCAGCTTTCCACATCGCCAAAAACTTAGCCACAAGTGTTCGGGGTTGCACCGAGAGACCCGGTCGGCAACTCTATGTCTGTATATTTAAATAAGCACGTATATTTGCATGATCATTACATATTCGGTCCCTACTGACATCATTACCTGCACACACACACGCGTGCACAAGCCACACGAGGGTTCCTGCAACTTATATTTTATTCAACAAATCCAATGTTTCATTTCCCCTCAGGTAGTCACTCATTCAGCAGACATTGCTCTTAAATTATGAATGTCTGGTGTGTCTTTTACACACACACTGGCAAGAATACACACCTGCGTCATTGCCAGAGATGTGCTCATAGAGAATAAATAATGCGCTGGTGTGAAGTGACAGTAGTGTGTTAAAGTGGATACCACATACCCACTGCTGTGTGAACTGCTGGGTTTTACCTCTAACAAGAGTATAGTATATTCAAACATCGCCTTAATGTCAACAAACGGATTTCTGCAGCCTTGTTCAGAGCGGAAGCAAGAATAGGATTTTTTTTTTTTTTTTTTTTTTTGTAGTTTGAATTAAAAAAAAGAAAAACACATGAAATCCAAATCTAATTAAAATCATTTTTCATCAAAATCAAGTTCCAGTCTGAATGTTCAGATTTGGATTCTGGCCTAATGAAAAACATAAAAGCAAAACATTCATCGCTAAATTCTCATGTATCGTCAACCAAATTTGCAACTGGATCTGAACATGAGCTATTACATATAGCTATATGCTAAAATGTTATATTCTTATAAGAGGACAAAATACGAGAAAATCTGTTGGCCCTCTACACATTTGTAGAGTAGTCTACACTGTAGAGGTGAACAACTAAAAATATTGAATAAATATAGTATTAAAGGTGTGAAATCAATGAAATATACCTTATGAATTGAGTAAATATAAGAAAATTCCAACATAACAGAACACTAAACACTAATAGATCTCCTCTTATAATAATGTTGTGGGAAAACAAAAACACACACAAAAAAAGAAAACACTTAATTTCAACATTTACTCTCCTTAAATAGTTTGTATGAAAGCATGCTGGGAAAAGCAGATTTCCCTCTCTTTTGAATGTGATTGTTAATTGTGGCTAGCTTACTCAGTTTTTCATAAGCTGATTGATATTTGATATTTTGATAATTTGTTGAAGAAATATCCTCTTCTTTTCTGTATTTCACTTCTGTTGTAGCTTGTTTCCTACTTTAGTTTTCTGGCATTATATACTATGAATACTGTTTTCTCTGTGACAAATTGTTTACAATGTTTCTATTTAATAAATCACTTTGGATAAAAGTGTCTGCTAAATGAGTAAACATAATTTAAAAAAAAAAGTAGTGTTCTTCTAAATGGCATCAATGTGCAAAAATTATTATTATTATTATTATTATTTAATTTACAGTCAAAATGTATTTACTTTCACTAGATGGCAATTGATTTACTTTTTTTTGTGCAACTTATGTACATAACTCTCATTTCATTGGTGTGACAGACTGGGGTTTTGTTCAGAATTAAATACTATATTACTATTTATATTAATAGTTGCATACAGCACACTTTCACAGTAATTTGTGACTTTTTTGGTGAATTGGTGGTGAATTTGAATGATTTGTATGTTTTCTTACACCCCACAGAAGGATTGGTTTATGGTTTCATGCTTACTTGTACACTTCAGTAAAAATCACATCGTACAAATTCATATGAATTCAATGTCTCGTAAATTACATGTTTTCTCATGAGATCGGATCAGTTGGTACATACAAGCACTAACAGTAGCTGTGGTCACACTTTATTTTAAGGTCCAATTCTTGCTATTAACAAACCATTAACTATGGCTTTTCCCTTACTAAAGTCCTAATTTGCTGCATGTTAATAGTTGGTAAGGTAGCTGTTCAGTTTAGGTATTGGGTAGGATTAGAGATGTAGAATATGGTCATGTTCTTACTAATAAACAGTCAATATGCTAGTAATATGCATGCTAATAAGCAACTAGTTAATAGTGAGGATTGGTCCCTAAACTAAATTGTTACTGTAGCTGTTTTCCACAACGAGACTGCTCACATTTCAAACTGTAGTGCACTATATTGTTATCACATGACCTCACTATGCATGTCATATGACTTAAGCAAGTAGAGTCCATTTTCCTTTTGGAAATAATATGTATATATATATTTTTTTTTTTTTTCAGTTTTGTGGAAAATTTTCTTAGCTCTTGGTGGTCAGATCAAATACAGAGTCAAGTAAGAAATATTAATAATGACCATTATGATTTCCTATTCATCCATCACACTAGAAATGGAAGGTCAAGTTGAGTACATTGCACTGTGGGATACCATATTCCACACAGAAATGTTTGGCAAATCTATTAGGTCATCTGGGGATTCTCTGCATATAGAAAAATTGCATAGTGTGCACAGCATACTAAATACAGCCAGAGTCTACTGATAGTGGGATATTCCGAACATAGTCTTTGTTTGTATGTGGCAGTGAAGTGGTTTTCAGTGCATGTGTGTGTGTGTGAGTGTATGTGTGAGGGATGAAATGTGTGCAAATGTGCACTGGAGAGAGTGAGAACGAGTGCAGATCCCTGTCTCTCACGGCTGCTCTTTCATGTGTTGCCAGACTGAACTGATGTAGGTCTCCCCATCAAAGCTCTGTTTAATTCAGTCTTAATGAGGGGTTCCTGTCCCTGCCCCTCTGCTTACTGTGTCAGCAACCTCCGCGGCTCTCACATTAAAATATCTCCTCTAGGTTAACTCATGCTTATGTGTATGTATGTGTGCATTGATTACGACAGAAAAAGAACTGAACCTGCAGCTTACTGAACACTGTTTTTTAGCATGTTTTAAACCTTTTTGAAACTTTTTAAAATAAGATATGATATTGCAAGTTGAATTCAAACTTACATTGCTGAGCACTCAAGATCCTATTCAATCCAGGTCATGACACTTAACTGTACTTAGTGTAACTGGTGTAACACTTAATGTAACTGGTACTGTTCACACCACTGCGGATTTAAACCAGTATCAACTGGCATGGGAGGCAGGTTTACTCACAAAGCTATAGACTGCAGCCTATAACATTGTTCACTAAATGGTCTCAAATACACTCACCCCCTAAACTTCAATACCATCCGGGTCACGGCACCAATGTAACTGCTCTTACTTGCACCGCTCTGAGCATGAATGGAACCAGCATCAGCTGGTATGGGAGGCAGATGCACTCACAAGGACAATAAAAGCTGCACGTTCTAGTGTTATTTGCTAGCTGGTCTTTGTTACACTCACCCTGCTAAACCTCACTCCCATCTGGGTCATGGCACCAATGTAACAGGTCCTACTTGAACCGCTCTGAATGGGATTTGAACTAACATCAACCAGCAAGGGAGGCAAGTGCACTCTAGCTGGCTTCCATTACACTCACCCTCTTAAACACCCTTCCCACCTGGGTCACGGCACCAAACTGGTCCTACATGCACTACTCCAAGGGTGATTCAAACTGGCGTGGGAGGCTTTAACAAGATTACATATTACATTTATTACATTACATATTACAACCGTAAGGGTACAATTTACTACTCTAAGATGCTAATATGCACCTTTTATGGGTAAAGATGGTACAAAAGTTGGTTAAACAATTAACAGGTTTTTTTTTTTTTTTTTTTGCTGTAGCATTTGTGTTTTTCTGTATTTTTTTTTTTCATTTGGGGTTACTGGTAAACTATGCACTATAAAACCTAGAGTTAAATGTGTGTGTTAATCAGTTATAGTTCTGATAGCTGATTAGTGTCAATACCATCATGCTTTGTTTAAAAATTACATGAAACCGAAAACCTAAATAAGCCAATAAAACATTTCCTCGCTGTGCACCTGTACATCAGTATTTCTTTCATCTGAGCTTATGAAGGCTTTTCCTTCCTGTCCCTTCCACAGGCTGACAGCCATCCTGAGAGGCAAACTGAACTGCAATCATGTGTTTTATTAAACAACTTCACTTCCGTTTCACTCTCGGCAAGCCAGACCTGTGGGGTTTTTAACGTTACGAGTGTCATATTAGATGACAGCTCTTACAATCTTAAGGGTATAAGAGAAAACTGATTAAAGAAGATAAAAAAGTCAAGTTTTATCCTCAGGTCTGACCCTTTTATCCTTGCGTTGAGTATGTTGAGGTATGGAAAGCTGTATCTGGGTCCAACAAGTTGACATGTAAAACTGCTAAACCACAATGTTGAAATGCTTTAACTTTAGAGCATTTTGATGGTGAAAAGAGATGTTTCTGAGGTTAACTTGAAGCTTATTTTATTTGATTGAAGAAATGTGTTAAATCTTACAACCACAAAAGAAAAGACCAACAGCTTTTGGACAAACGTACTGAAGCCATGTAGAGAAAGAATGAAAGAAAGAGAAAAAGAAGAAAAAATAAATAAATAAAATGAAATAATGTATTTTTGTCAGTAGTTTTTCAGGGTCTCTTTGATTGAAACACCAGTCTATGCTCCTCAGAGGCCATGGGCTGCTTTTAAGATACATTATATTCTGGGGCTTCAAAGCTTCACAAAATGCAGCCTTTGTGTGAATGCGAGGACACTTGAAAACATTCTTGTGTTTTCCAAATGGACGCAAAGAGGTTTGAGCTGCCGTAACTGCAGTCTTGCTAATGTGCTTCCGCAGCTTGTTTTCCCGAAAACATTGTGCATTGCACCTTGCCATGTGTTCTTTCGCCCAGTTCTTCTATTAATAGCTTCTTCCTAGTAAGCCAGAGTAGGTTGTGCTCTTTGAAATATGGTTCATTAAAAAATAAATACATATTAAATAAACCTAACACACAGAATTCCTTGAAAACAAAATTAAAAGAATATGACAATAGTATTTGAGAATGCTTTGTATATCTTACGTCTTTCATGATTAAATTAAACAGCCTTAAAGGGATAGTTAACCAAAAATAAAAAAATCTGTCGTCATTTACTCACATCATGACTTCTGTGGACAGAAGCAATAAAAGTGGATGGTGACTAGATACTCTCAAGCTCTAGAAAGGATAAAATAGTAGTCCATTATATGGAAAAGAGCAGCATGAACATTATTTAGAATAATTATTTGTTGTGCCCCACACAAAATGATTAATTTTTCAAAATTTAATTAAATTTTTTACATTTAATTTTTTAATTACATCTATAAATAATTTTTATTTAATAATTTGTTTATTTTAATTATTATTTTTTTATATAATTTAATGTATTTTAAAATTTAATAAAGTTTAAAGGGATACTCCACCCCAAAATGAAAATTTTGTCATTAATCACTTACCCCCATGTCGTTCCAAACCCGTAAAAGGTTCATTCGTCTTCGGAACACAAATTAAGATATTTTAGTTTTGATATTTTGATATTAAGATATTTTAGTAATTGTTGAATAAAGTTGTTATTTTTCTTTTATGTCCGTACAAAAAGTATTCTCGTCGCTTCATAACGTTACAGTTGAACCATTGATGGCAGATGGAGTATTCTGACGATGTTTTTCATACTTTTCTGGACCTTGACAGTGTAATTTAGTTGGCAGTCAATGGGACAGTCACAAGCCTCCTGGTTTTCATCTAAAATATCTTAATTTGTGTTCCGAAGATGAACAAAGCTTTTACGGGTTTGGAATGACATGGGGGTACGTGATTAATGACAAAATTTTCATTTTGGGGTGGAGTATCCCTTTAAGTAATTTAATTTAATTTATAATTTGCAGGTGAGACATTTAATATGTCCTTAAATTTGTCTTATGTTCTGACTTGCCACATAGTTCCTGTCACCACAGACAGAATTGATGTAAATATTCTTGCCTATTCCAGCGTCAGCTACATCTGTGTTTTCTCAGCTGAGCTCATTCTATCTGAAAGTTGCCATGGGATGATGGACCGGCCGCTTGTGCAAGAGGTCATCGACCTTATTTGAATCCGGTGCAGAACCTCACGGGTCTGACATACACAGGATGTTTGGCATTAACTAGTGGCTATACGTCCGAGCGAAAGCATGGTTGATGGAGGACAGCTGGAAGTAACTTTATACTTCTCTCTCTCATTCCTCGGCTCTGCCACTCTCTCTTTTTTCCCCATCGACCCACACTTATGAATTCACCCTTTGTCTCAGACTTTAATGGCTATGCAGATAGACCCAGAGTATGGGTGATTAGATCATCTGATATTCCTCCCTGTGAGATAAGCTGATGAACCCTGAAATGGTAACAAGATGTTTCTTAGTTGACTTGTAGATTCTTTCATCAATGTTAAAAACATAATAAGATCATTCACAGTTTGCATAATCCTTAAATCCTTTTCTAAATGCATGTTATAGATCTTATTGTGAATGATTTATCTGTTCTTCATTTGTTTAAAATGTTTTGGCTTTGAAATGTTTAATCAAAATGTCATAATGATATTTTGCAGTGAAATGACAGACTTCTCTCTGGTGACATATGCAGGACTTCTCCAATCATTTACAACCCCATTTCTCCAAGCTCCTGTTCATCTGCCTCTAATATTGAGTATGAATTGTAAATTTTAATTGAAGTCCCTAGTAATCCATTTCACCTGGATGTGCATCACAATACAGAAGAAAAGATCTGTTTGTACTTCCCTTGGATTGTTCTTCCTAAAGCCTGAGACACACTGCACGATTTTCGGCTGTCCCAGTGTGTTTGCTGTTACGATCCACGTTTACTGACCAACCAATAAAAATGCGACATGAAATCAACGCGACATGGCGCTAAAACATAAAACTGCTTCCTCTTTCGCCACTTCCACTTTTATTCAGCACACATAAAAACTACAACTGCTAAAGTGTGATTTATTATGCTCTTTTTGTTTACCACTAGCGCATGCTGATGACGTTTTATTCCTCTATAGAAACGTGCATCGTAGCGTACGAGTCAATAGGTATCATCGTCGTACAGTCAACACACATGTCGTAGCCAAGTTTATTAGATCCATGTCGCACAGTGTGACATGCAATGATCTTATAGGACTACTAAAATCGTGCAGTGTGTCTCGGGCTTAAAAGCCCTAAAGGACCAATATACTTAAACCTAAATTGAAGAACAATCTGGTGCGACATCATTTTAAAATAAAACAGGAAAATCATAGTTCTTGCCAAAGTGAACTTTCTGGAAAAGTTCGCTCCTGTTGGTAAAACCATCAAAATACCCTTGGTCTGTGCTGATTAAGTAATATTTAGGTGTGATCTGGGGCCATTTTTTTTCTTCTGTTCAGTTCATTATGGAAGCCTTTTTCCGTCATGGAATAAAAACATAAAAAAGGTTATTGCAACTTTTTATCAATTCAGAAAAAAGCCAGAATTGTGAGCTATAAACTCACAATTGCAAGAAAAAATACCTATTTTTCTTTATAGAATTCTTCTTTTTCGCTAATGTGAGTTTATATGTTGCAATTCTGTCTTTTTAGATATACTGTATAGTATGAATTGTTAGATATACTTTATAGTATGAATTGTAAGATATAAACTCAGAATTGTGAGAAAGTTAGCTAGAATTGAAAAAAATTACCTTTTTAAATTTTTTCGAGGTCAGACACGAGCAAAGACGCTCTCCTAAAAAAAAAAAGCCTAAAGCCCCGTTCACACCAAGAACGATAACTATAAAGATAACGATATTAGCGCCCACACCAGTGGACGATATCGTCTGTTTATTCTAAGCGCACGCGCGTCTGCCACTTTAAATTCTCGAGCTCGTTACAGCAGGATGGATTCTGATTGGCTGTCAATGTTTGTATTGTTCATCAGCTGGAAAAAATCGTTCTGAAAGTGATTCCAACGATATCGTTTCTCTGTGCCTTTATCGTTATAGTTGTGGTGTGGACTCTGCTATTCTTTAATATTGAGAATGATTTTTAGAACTACTTTATCGTTATCTTTACAGTTATCTTGCTTGGTATGAACGGGCCTTAACTGTGAGCACGGCGGTTTTTTTCAGTTGAGATGTTTTGGCTGCTATGATACGGAATGTCTGCGGAAGTGTTACTAGTATATGATTTTGCATTTTATTTCTGAATATAAAAATGTCGACACGATATAAAGTACTTACTCTGGCACTTGTTTTAAATGATTGTGGTCTGTTGTTGTGCTTTTTGTTGCTGTCTGTTGCTGTTGTACAAGGAGGATGTGGCGGTAGGTTGGTGTGGAATTAGTCCCGCCCCTCCTCCACTGTGATTGGACAGCTGACTAAAAAGTGATGAGCGGCGCTGTGTTTTACCCAAAGTTGAACATTCTTCAACTCTCGGAGCTAAGAATAAAACGCAGAGCACCTCATCACACTCCTGGTGCTTTAAAAAATGCAGCAATCCCATTCAAAACAATTGAAAAAAATACGCTAGCTTTGGGAAAAAAACGCTTTGGAGGAAACACGGCCTAAATATACTGGACTTGGAGTACAGAGATCGCTATGATCAGATGCTTTCTTAACTGCTGTTTTCCCATGCTGTCATTTTTGTTGTGTGCTTATTTGTTATTGAGAGGACAGAAGAAAACATGCAGACATATTTACATATTCATCTAAACAACGGAATTGAGTTGTTCACTAATGGTGTGTGCACACCAAAAGCGAAGCAAATATTTGCATGGCGTTATACTCGCTTTAGATTACTCACGGGATGTTTTTCGCTTCACTCGTGCAAACAAAAACAATAAAAAAAAAATTCTTATACAACTGGAGGTGTCAATAAGCTCTTCGCTGATTGGCTTGCGTGGCAATGCGTCATGCAAATTGTCCACTGGAGTTGAAAATTTTAAACTTGTGTGGAAGATTCAGGCGAATATCGTGGTTTGTGGCAAACGTGTCGCCCAATTTGCATCATTCGCGTTGCCCGGTGTGAATTCGCATCTGTTCGCATCTTTGCATTCACTCTAAAAAATGCTGGGTTGTTTCAACCCAATTTTGGGTCAAATATGGACTAACCCAACTTTTGGGTTAAAAATTGAATGTAAAAATTTAACCTAACAGCTGCGTTAGTCCATATCTGACCCAAAATTGGGTTGAAACAACCCAGCATTTTTTAGAGTGTTTACCCTGATAGCACATGTACATCTCGGAGACGTCTATTTGACGTCTGCATTTACATCTGCAAGACGTATTTTTTAGAGTGTTTGCTCATCTGCAAGACGTCTATAGGACGTTTCCTTTTAGATGTCAAATAGACGTCTATTAGATGTCTTTAAGATGTTTATGATTTAGAATGTATGTAAAACTGACATCTGCAAGACGTCTGTCAAACGTTAGTAGACAGCAGATGCTTTCCAGATCAAGAGATCTTTAACAGACATCTTGCAGACGTACGTGTGCTATCTGGGTACTTTGTATGCAATCTACTCACGCAAATAATTAAATTCGCTTTTGGTATGCACACACCTTAACAGTATATACCTTATGTACCTCTGCCCCTTTTCAGCGCTGCACTTGTTGTCTTCTGTAGCGTGAATGTAAGGTTGTACAAATTTATGAATGAACCGCTCATTCTACTGACATTTGTTATGACATCCGCTTCAAACATTACATCGATCATGATGGGCCCTATCATACACCCGGCGCAATGCGACGCCAGGCACGACGCAAGTGTTTTTTGCTAGTTTCAGCCTGGCGCAGTTATCATTTTCATGTCCAGCGCCACGTTGTTTAAATAGCAAATGCACCCATCTGTTCACCCATGGGCGTGCTGGTCTGAAAACGAGGTGTGTTCATGCACATTGTTGGCGTGTTGCTATTTTGAGGCAACTGAAAACGATTGCATCATTGACCAACTAAAACCTGGTCTAAAGTCAATGGCGCAGTATTTTTTTTTTAAATTTATTTATAGGGCGCGTTAGTAATATGCACCTATAGGCGGGTTTACAACGCGTGTAAACTCTGCTTATTACACACACAGCAGCACACAAACATGCCAAATATTAAAAATGAAAGGATTACAATGTAAAAGATCATCACGCTCGGGCAGATCCTTTTCTTCTCTGGAGAAGCATCCAGTCTTTGCTCTTGCAAATTCCGCCATGTGAATAGCAAATCCGTCATGCTTCAAGCGCAACTGGCTTTTAAAGGGAATGGGAGATGAGACTCTGATTGGCTTATTGCACGTTACGCCCAAAACACACCCATGACTCATTAAGAGAATAGGTACAACCCTTTTGGACCATTGGACCTTTTGGATTCGGACACACCCTTAGTGCACCTGCGCCATGCACTTCAGACCGTTAAAATAGGGTCTGATAACTTTAATTAACTCTACAATAAGCAAATCCACTTCACCAGCTCATTACTCTTCAGCAGCGATGCTACAGAGCTAGTTCAAAGGCAGAAATCTAAAGATATTGTTTCTCTGGCGCGCTGCTATACCGTTACTCAGGTATTTTTAACTTGCTTTTACTTCACCATGAGTATATCAGAGCCCTTAAGCGACTTCATTTTCCAGCAAACTGACAAAAACCCATGCAGCCTGGAAAAGGCTATTGTATCTTTTGTGAATAGTTCCTGTGAAATACTTTATGTAAGGACTAAATGAAGGTATACGTGTAGCACATTAAGGTCTCACGCCTGCCCTTAAGGTCAGCGCAGAGACTCAGGTCAAGCATAGAATTGAAGAACGCACACACACACACACACACACACACACAATATGAGCTCTGCTCTTCATCTGTGTGGTCCTCAGATTAGCTGTTTCAGACCCGGCTTAACTTCCCGTCAGCCCTCTATTCTTCTCCTGGCTCCTACGCTGGGTTTAGCCTTGCAGGATGCGTTTGGATGGTCTGTTTTAAACATTGAGACAGGAACCCCCCAGGGGGCAATTGAGGGGATGTCAGGGGGGCAGTTGAGGAGGTCAGCGAGATCCAGTTATTCTGTTTCCTACTGCTGGCCTTGGGAAATGCTGAGCCACCACCAGCACATCCCCGCCGCCTGTTCCCATGCAGTCTCTCTTTTACAGCATATCATTCCCAATATGCACGCAGATCGGCCCTATAAAGCAGCGTGTCTGCAAACCATCATTTTTATGTGTTGCTGTGTTAAAAGTCAAGACCGTAAAATTACAAGATTACAACACAACCATTTTCAGGCATCGGGTAGATTGAGGCCTAGTCCTCTTCTGAGAGCACTTTCTGTTCTTGCGGGTGCGAGCTTGGGAAAACAGCACTAACCTGTTGCTCTTTCTCTTTTCTGAGAGTCATCGTTCTGGAAAAGGCTAATGGGGACAGAACAGGAAACAAACATTCTCCGTGGGCACCGCTCTGATTATATCACTCAGGCTATTTTTGACACGGGAGAATAAAATGCTTTGTGCAAGAAACACATCGCTAATTTGTTTTCCTTGTCAGCAAATCTTTCAAGAACATGTTAGGGTCATATTTCACCTCGCAAAATCACAACAAAGAACTATGTTATTTTTAGCTCAAAGAAAAGGAAACCTATTTTTGGACAATTCAATTAATAATATTATGTGTTGTTGTTATAATAGTACATATTATATAAGACCTAATACCTTTATTATATGAAGCATATCAATCAATTATATTTAATAGCAATTAAAAATATTTATATTATTGAATATTCTGCTTCTCAAGTTAATTTATCTTGTTTAAAGGATGTTTAGATAGTTATGTAAATCAAATACAATAAATAAATACAAAATTATAATAATACATATTATAATACATATAATAATATAATTAATAATAAATATATTTATAAATTAAATATGTTTTTAAATTAAATTATAAATGAACAAGAAGGTGGCTAGCCGCACACTGAATCCAATACAGACTGGAGAAGTCTACAAAAACAGTTTTTTTTAATAAATTGCATCGTGCAAAAAGTGCAAAGAGTATGTGAGTTCAAAACAGACAGACACGAGCAAATTAAATTAAATTAATTAAATTATAATAAATTGTACATGTATGTTCTTTTAAGGCTGTTTACATACAATTAGTTCAATAAATACTGATAGTATAATAATACATTTAATAATAATTTATTATAATATATAATTATAAAAATATAATTAATAAATGTTACAATTATTACAATGAATTAAAATAAATATAACAATACATGCTGAGATTTCTTTTTAAAAATGCTAATCTATCTTGTTTAAAGGATGTTTAGATGTTTAGTTTAATAAATTAAACACAGATTATTATAATATTATAATAAATATAATAATACATTCTGAAATTTTTTTAAAAAAGCAAGTAAATTGAATTTGTTTAGATAAAAGATTAACCCTCTGGTGCTCTTCGGTCACTTTTGACCGGAAAATTTTCTGTTTTGAATTTTAAAAAAATCACAGCTTCATCGGAATGGTACGAAACTTGGTGACTTTTATGGCATTTGGAATGTGAACACACAAAAAAATTGAGGGCTTGATTCGAGTAGGCTAAGTGGTCGTAAAAAAAATAGTCACACTTGTGCACTTCAGTCAAAAATTACCGACCATAGGAAATGAACGGGAAATCAACAAATCTACAAATCGGCCACAGTGCTGAAAAAAGTACACAGCAGTAAAGGGATGACACTCTAAAACATTAAAAGTGTGATATAGACACATCCACTCACACACACACACACACACTTACACACACACACACCTATGAACCACTGTGTCTGTAACAGAGCAAAGTTTTGAGAATATGTGAAATCCATTCAATAATTCAGTCATAATTCAAGAAAAGCTCACAGCAGTGAAGGGGTGACACTCTAAAACACACCCATTCACAAACACATATCATATATATATACACACACCTATGAACCACTGTGTCTGTAATCATAATACAAAAACTCTTCAAATCATATTTATAACAAAAAATATCTAAAACTTGATAAGAAATAGTCTTTGAGATTGTTTAAATATATGTTCAACTCTTTCACCTATTAAAAATGTTGAATCAATTGTCTAAAAACAACTAAGCAATTCAAAAGCTTCTCTATAGAGAGCTATATACAGGCATCAAGTTACACCTGCCATTACAGATATTTTTCTCTTTTTTTTCAACCAGATGGTGCTAATCTGCCTTCCAAAATTGGTTTTGAATGGCTGAGTCTCTATTTTAACCTAAAATACTGCATTAATTAAAAAATAATTGTAAAAACGTTAATTTAAAAAAAAAAAATGTATTATTTCCAAAAGCAAAAAATGGTTATTAATTACTGCATAAATATTAATTATTAAAACAAAACCCTCTCAAAATGCAAAATAAAAAAGAAACATTTTATAAAACAAATATGAATTAGAATGATTTTACTGAAAAAATAAGAGATTACGTTACAGGTGTCTGGTCACTTTTGACCGTGAAGAGCACAAGTGTGACTCCGAAATGAGGAGAACCAGCGGGTTAAAGGAAATTAAATAAATACAACATTCATAGCAAATAATATTATAATAATGTAATATATGTATTATCATAATATAATATAATTAATAAATGTTTTATTACAATGAATTATAATACATATGAAAAATTCTGAGATTTAGAATAAATTTTCTTTTACACTTTTCTAAATCAATTTTCTAAAAAAAAAAATTAATTTAAACAATGTTTAGATATTTAAAAATAATAATGTGAGATATTATAATAAATACAATAATAAATATTGATTTTTAATTTTTTAAAGATTTTATATTAGTGCTGCCAAAGGATTAAGTGTGATTAATCGCATCCAAAATAAAGTTTTGGTTTACATAATATATGTGTGTGTGTACTGCGTATATTTATTATGTGTGTATGTATATATGTATATATGTATATATACATATATACATACATACATGTAAATACATGTAAATATTTTCAATATATATATACTGTATGTGTGTTATATATATGATGTAAATTATATGAATATAAATACATGTAAATACATTTAAATATTTTCAAAATATATATACTGTATGTGTGTTATATATATGATGTAAATTATATGAATATAAATACATACATGTAAATACATGTAAATATTTTCAAAATATATATACTGTATGTGTGTGTATTATACAGGTGCTGGTCATATAATTAGAATATCATCAAAAAGTTTATTTATTTCACTAATTCCATTCAAAAAGTGAAACTTGTATATTATATTCATTCATTACACACAGACTGATATATTTCAAATGTTTATTTCTTTTAATTTTGATGATTATAACTGACAACTAAGGAAAATGCCAAATTCAGTATCTCAGAAACTTAGAATATTACTTAAGACCAATACAAAGAAAGGATTTTTAGAAATCTTGGCCAACTGAAAAGTATGAACATGAAAAGTATGAGCATGTACAGCACTCAATACTTAGTTGGGGCTCCTTTTGCCTGAATTACTGCAGCAATGCGGCGTGGCATGGAGTCGATCAGTCTGTGGCACTGCTCAGGTGTTATGAGAGCCCAGGTTGCTCTGATAGTGGCCTTCAGCTCTTCTGCATTGTTGGGTCTGGCATATCGCATCTTCCTCTTCACAATACCCCATAGATTTTCTATGGGGTTAAGGTCAGGCGAGTTTGCTGGCCAATTAAGAACAGGGATACCATGGTCCTTAAACCAGATACTGGTTGCTTTGGCACTGTGTGCAGGTGCCAAGTCCTGTTGCAAAATTAAATCTGCATCTCCATAAAGTTGGTCAGCTGCAGGAAGCATGAAGTGCTCTAAAACTTCCTGGTATACGGCTGCGTTGACCTTGGACCTCAGAAAACACAGTGGACCAACACCAGCAGATGACATGGCACCCCAAACCATCACTGACTGTGGAAACTTTACACTGGACCTCAAGCAACGTGGATTGTGTGCCTCTCCTCTCTTCCTGCAGACTCTGGGACCCTGATTTCCAAAGGAAATGCAAAAATTTACTTTCAGCAGAGAACATAACTTTGGACCACTCAGCAGCAGTCCAGTCCTTTTTGTCTTTAGCCCAGGCGAGACGCTTCTGACGCTGTCTGTTGTTCAAGAGTGGCTTGACACAAGGAATGCCACAAGGAATGCTGAAACCCATGTCTTGCATACGTCTGTGCGTAGTGGTTCTTGAAGCACTGACTCCAGCTGCAGTCCACTCTTTGTGAATCTCCCCCACATTTTTGAATGGGTTTTGTTTCACAATCCTCTCCAGGGTGCGGTTATCCCTATTGCTTGTACACTTTTTTCTACCACATCTTTTCCTTCCCTTCGCCTCTCTATTAATGTGCTTGGACACAGAGCTCTGTGAAAAATGTGTAAAGAAAAAAATGTGCAAGTAAGTACAACATTTTTATTGCATAGTATAAGCATGCAAATCGGGATGCTGCCATCCTGTAAGGCTGGTTGTTCTTGCAACACATGAGATGCTCTCTGTGAAGTGTCTGCTTGGTGAAACCCATCACCCAACCATAAATGAAAGTCAGACAAATGAAAGCAAAATCAGGCACCTGAAGACAAGCTGCTCTGTCTGCCGATCCCTGAGCCAAACCCAGCATAAGAGCAGGATTTAGACAGCCTTTGTGCAGCTGTGAAAATCTGCATACAAGAATGCAGATGAACAGGCCCAGCACGCTCGTCTATCGCAGCGCCATCGGTCAGTTAGCCTTCATGAGGGTGCTCTGTGTGTGTGTGTGTGTGTGTGTGTGTGTGTGTGTGTGTACAGGTTAAGTAGGAGTGGTAGACATGGGTGTGAATTACACTCTGTAACTCCCAAGTTAACTAAGTAGGTTTCACCAAACCTTCCACTACAAGAGCTGCAAGAAATAACTGGATATTTTTCAGCTAAAATACATTTCAAGTGGCAGGTGCATTTTACAAAGACATACCCAGGTCATATTTCTGCTCACACACACACACACACACACACACACACACAAACAAAATATATATATATATATGTACACACACACACACACACACACACACACACACACACACACACACACACATACATATATATAGACACATATACAGTATATATTTTGAAAATATTTACTTGTATATATTTATATTCATAGAATTTATATTATATATACATATTTTTTTTTCTTGAATATATACATGCATGTGTGTGTATTTATACAGGTGCATCTCAATCAATTGAAATGTGAGCCAAAATCATCACAATTAAAAGAACCAAAGACTTAAACTACTTCAGTCTGTGTGCATTGAATTTATTTAATACACGAGTTTCACAATTTGAGTTGCATTACTGAATTAAATGAACTTTTCCACGACATTCTAATTTATTGAGATGCACCTGTATATATATATATATATATATATATATATATATATATAATTCTAATGTCTAATGTAAAATGTATAAATTTTATATATATATATATATATATATATATATATATATATATATAAAGATTTATAAAATAAAATAGAATAATAATTTTCATGTTATGTTTTTAAAGATTTTTGTACTAAAATAAAGTTACTTTTTATACTTAAAAACAAGCTGATTAAGTGATTTTTTTTTTCTTTCTTTTTAAATGTAGCATATAAATTATATCATAAATTGCATCTGGGCACCATAGCTCATTTTGTTTGCATGTAGACATTAGCATTTAGCTTAACTGATGAGTAAAACTTCAAAAATGACATTTCATTATTACTTCATGTCAAAAGAAAACCATCCTCCTATTCTGATGTGCCAAGGATTATGGGCAATTTTATCCAAACCTGAACAATCCCAAATGAACTGATCCTTATGAGAGCATCCTTGATTCTCATAGCATCACTAACAGCACGAGATGTGATTTCTGTTCAGGTGCCTCCAGAAAGTCAAACAAAGGATTTTTCCATCAGCTCTTCTTCTTTATTTCGAGGCTCAGTCGGTCTGCATTGTAGCGCTGCAGCAGCGCAATCATAATTCTGAGAAAAGCTGAGTACCTGCCAATGAAAACAAGCCATTTTGGTTGGCAAACGTGTCTGTCTTTATCTCTCTTTCTGTCTGTCTCTCAGTGCAGCTGTGTAAAACAAACAGCCTAGTGCAGCTGGACCCCTGAACATGGCGAAAGGGGAATTTTAATCCTCTGTTTTTCTGTTCTTTGGCACCAGTCAGATTTATGTGCTCATAAAACCAGGAGAAAATCACCCGCTCCATCCGCGGCACAGGAGAGCGAGGAATTGACCCCTCGCCACCGTTTGTGTTTTTTTGACGTCGCAGGAAGGTGCGCGTGCCTCCCATAAAGCCGTGACAGTGCTTCAGTCAGCTCCAGACTAAAGACACCCTGATTTGTGAGTCAGACGACCTAATGGAGTGATAACTGAGCTAAAGACTCATGTAAACAGACACGTTCTGTCTTGGCGACTTATGAAATATCCATCACTGTCAGCGACGCTTGCGTAACAGCCAGATCTTTTTCCTCAGAGCTGATCTGAAAACACAGCAAACCACTTCCAGCTGTCCTCGAACCCACACAAACACGCAGCGCAATTACCATCCCGTGCCAGCGGTGCCAGATTAGGTGATAAATTGAGCCTCCGGCCAGATTTTACAACCGAAACTCTAGCGGCTCTCATTGTGCTCCGGCGGCCATATGAAACCAGCACACACACTGAAAACACACGTCGCGTTTCATATCGCTGTGGCCTCGCCATACAGATCAGCTCATGCACGCTTCTCCTGTGAGCTCTGGGGCTGTGATTTGTGATGGTCTGATGATGAAGGTGACTTGGGTTTTTTTAGGTGTGGAGTGGAGGTTTGTGCTGCGTTCTGGACAACTAATAACTTGATATTTTCTGCACCCTTCTTGGAAATGAGCAGTGGAACAGAGAAGTCAAATACTGACCAACAGCAGATAGAGTGAGAACCCTCATTTGATGGCATTGCCATGAGCCTAACACTGAAAAATAAAAGTTAGTTATTTTTATATTCATTTATTAATTGCATTATTTAATTCATAATTTTGTTGAGAAAAATTGTTAGTCAAAAAAAGCTAAAATAAAATTAAATCAAAGTAAAAAATTAAATAAAATAAAGAGGGTATATTTAAATTTTATGGCATTTTCACGAGTCTTGCGCTGAAAAATAAAAGTTATTTTAATATTAATTCATTAATTTCATTAATTAATTCAGAATTTTGTTGAGAAAAATTTTTTGTCAAAAAAAAAACTAAAATAAAATAAAATAAAATAAAATAAAGGGGGTATCTAAAATTGATGCATTTTCATGAGCCTAGCACAAAAAAACAAACAAACAAAAAATAATTAGTTATTTTAATATTAATCTATTTTGTTGAGAAAAAAATATTAGTAAAAAAAAAGCAAAAATAAAATAAAATAAAATAAAAAGGGGGTATCTAAATTTTATTTTTGAGAAAAATTGTTGATTAAAATAAAATAAAATAAAATGGGGGGAGTAAGTTATTTAATATTAATTAATTTTGTTGAGAAAAATTGTTAGTCAAAAAAGCCAAAATAAAAAAAAATACATTTTAATATATACTCTGCAATTGATAACCAAAAAAAGGGGGGTATCTAAATTAACTGGTTTTATTAATGTCAAAAATATTACTTAACATCAATGAATCTGCCTAAATACATTGATTTATACCAGCAAAACAATAGCAAGTTACCGCTTTTTGTAGTTTTATAATGCAACATAATAGCATTGCCATATTTTTTGCAATTTGTCAGTTTTTGTTTTGATTGTTTGTTTATGCAATAATATGCAGAGAAAAATGTATTCATTGAAGTTATCATAAGCCATGATACCATATTATTAGAATACTTTAAAAGTATATTTCACCCAAATATGAAATTTGTTTCATTCTTTCAATTTTCTTTCTTCTGGAACATAAAAACTTTTCTGCAGTCATTATTTTTGTGTCATTGAGTTTTTATGAATGTTTTTAAATGTTACATGAATGTTCATTGTGTTCATTTTAATTTTCAAATTAAAATTTACATAATTTTATTTAGTTTTTGTCATTTTTATTCATTTATTTATTTTTTTAATATGTCTGTATTTTTAAATAAATTTTATTTCAGGTTTAGTTTTAGTTATAAATATTGCCTTTGCAACATTTTTTTTTTAAATATTTATTTATTTATTTTATAAATTAATTTTCATCTTCTGCCAGTCATTTTGAAAATAGGGATTTTTCAACTTAAGTGTTCTCACATCTGACAACATCTGAAATGAAATAATGATTGTGTGCTTATTAGGGCTGTCCATTTAAGACATTCATTTGGTCTGATTTATTCTTTACAAATAAAGACATTAATGCAAAACGACCAATTCATGTCCAATGAACAATCTTGCTAACTTAATTTATATTTAATTTATAAACTGGCATGTTATGTCATTAATTTAATGACATTTTTCATCCAACTGATCCTCACATGCTTAGCCTCTGAACAGACTCTCTCCCTGAGAAATACAACTTAACAAATCAGGGCACGTGTTGCATCAGTCGCTGAACATCCAGTCCAAGGGTACGCCTTACAGGAAGCTCCCAATCTCCCGTTAAAAAACAGCCCATCTGGAAATCAAACAGCCCTCTGCCATAAAAAAAGATAAATGAGGCATTGAGAATGTCCACATTGAAGCGAGCAGACAGAGAGAGGCTCTTAAAGCCCTGAGCTCACCATCCTCAGGGATCACCAAACGCCTGCAGGAGGTCTGATGCATTCTGGGATACGTGCTGCTTCTGAGGTTTCAGGTGCTTGAAAGTAGGACTGAATGATTTGTACTATTGTAAATTGTAAAAATTAATGTGAAAACATACTCAATAAAGTGCAAAAAAATAAAAATAAATAAAAAATAGGAAAAAAGCCATACAAGATGTTTCTACTGAACCACAAGGAACAGAAATGGAGAGAAAACCGTGATTCACTTAAAGAAACGGTTCAACCAAAAATGAAAATGATGTCATCAGCTCTCAAAAACATTCCACATATTCTACATTTTTCCATACAATGTCTGACAGAATGCACTGAGTGACCTGTGTGAATTGTGAAATGAGCAGTGAAAAGATGATTTATCTGTTGAAGTGTCTCCACTGGCCTTGAGAAGTCAACAAAACCCCATATCTCACACCCTTATGTTTTCAAGAGCATCTTTGCAAAATCATGAGTGAAAGCTAGGGCTGGGCGATATCAGACGATATCGATAATTATCACGATAAATGTCAAATCTTTATTTCTTTCACGTTTAAATCCAGATTTTTGCTCCAAAGTGAAAGTTGTAGAAACCAGACCATTAATTTTCCTTAACAAAATAAATATCTAAATAGAAAAATTAATTTCTTAGTTTCTACATGTTCTAATGAAATATATTGTTTCAAATCAAGAAACAGGTTTGGGTTGCCTGATAATATTAATAATAATAATAATAATATCACTTTTTTGTATCTTAGAAATGCACATTTGATAGTAGCTTGATTTAGGATGCAGAGGTAAATTTTTGTTCATTATCAAAATCAGTAACATCTGTAAAAATTGTAGCAACCTCAGTTTCATATGGTTAAATTTATTCTGACCAAGGATTTTTTTAAATTAAGCATTGCTCTCCTATAGTAGCATACATTTAAATCATGATAAACACAGTTAAAACCACACATATAGCACCTCAATACTATGGTAAAAATATAAAAATATAAAAATATAGCTTAATCAATACTATAATTATATACCATTACTCCTGTAATAAAATTCAGTGTGAATATTTTTCTTTGTTTTTTTTTTCCCATCAAATGTATTCTAACTAGTTGGTTGAATAAAAATATTTGGATTTTTTGGAAAATGACATCTTTCTTTTTAATTTTAAGCTAAAACTGCCTGTAAAACTGCCTGCCTGATTTTGCTGTCAATGTTTAAAGCAAATTGCTTTGTCAGACTGGGGGCATTTTACCCCACCCATGGGGGCGTTCCATAAGTGGGGCAAAACGCCCCCTTGGTACAAATTTAAGTTTTGTTAAAAATCTAATAACATGAAAGCTCTGGAAATTTTTCATACTTTGTTTATTATTTATGTAATTGTCAGTAAAACTATGATAACTTTTCTGAACACATTTAACTTTTGTTTCACAGAAAAAAATTACATAGTCCTTAAGGGGGGCGTTTTTAAACGCTACCTGATCTCATGATGAAAACATATCTCTGGGAATTTTTTCGCAAGATGCGAAATACGTACCAATAAGTACATATCACTGCAGTTTCCAACAGAAATGAACACTAGAGGCGGTAAAACATTGAGATCTTGTGATCATTTTCATACACAGTTATGATTACAGCTCCATATGTTTTGCTTTCTGGATGTAACAAACTTGCTCCGTAGCTCAGCCGCACAGAATTGGACTTAGGATGCGGAATCCTTGGGTACGAATCCCGCCAAAAACATGACTCACAATGAAAGAGCTGAAAGATGAGAGATCGAAAAACAAGCTAAAATGGCCTTTCCCTTTGTTCATACTATCAGGTAGGTTTAGGTGTAGTGCAGATTGTACATTATTTTAAAACGCCACTTAACGTACATTTGAAATCAGAACTGCAGTGACGCCTACAAAACCAACGTCACATAAAACATACCATATGAACGTCCATCTGTTCCAGGGAAAAAAACGAACACTCTTTTAGCACCACTCAGTGGACATTTCACATCGAATGTGTCACAAAACGTACATGGCGGTACTTATTTCGCGTCTTGCGAAAAAGTTCCCACAGGTATGTTTTCATCATGAGACCAGGTTGCTACAACTACCAGAGATCAAAAGTGACAATAAAGACATATGTTCTTATAAAAGATTTCTATTTTGAATAAAATGTTCACTGAACTTTCTATTAATCAAAGAATCCTGAAAATGCATCACACTTTCTCCAAAAATAGTAAGCAGCACAACAAGAAAGATCTATTTAAAATATATCAAAATAGAAAAAAAGTTCTTTTAAATTGTAATAATATTTCACAATATTACCGCTTTTACTGTATTTTACTGTATAACTCAACGCAGCATAATAGACTTCTTTCAAAACACTAATTATTCCAAACATTTGATTGGTAGTGTATGCATTGTACTTAAAAAATGCATCACGAAAGTGAATTGTCCAACAAATAATGAAAGTAAAAAAAAAAAGTAAAAAACTCAGATTATAACCAAAAATTAATTCTCTGTCAATTAATAATTTACACTTTTAAAAATAAAGGTTCTTTATAGGCATTGATGGTTGCATGAGGAACCTTGAACATCCATGGAACCTTTCAAATGCAGAAAAGGTTCTTTACAGTCGAAAAAGGTTCTTTAGATTTTTAAAATGTTCTTCAAAATGGTTCTTTTAAGAACTGTTCACTGAAAGGTTCTTTTGGGAACCAAAAATGGTACTTCTATGGCATCACTGCAAAAACACCCTTTTGGAGCCTTAATTTTTAAGAGTGTACCAACATGAAAAGTTAGATGTGAGTAAACTGAATACATGCCATTGTAACCAGTGTCCATGTCATGAAACAAAACAAAAAATTTAACAGTTCACTAAGAGATGATTCTGTTTATGATGCCCAAGTTATCTATTTATGTTATTTTTTTATTCATTTTGTAAGTTCCTAGGACAGCAGCAGTATTCAAACTTGCGTGGTTCTTTAAAGCTTTGGACTTTTAAACATCTCAATAAGCTCAACATGACATCTCAAATACCAAATGACTGATCTCAGCAGAGCTACATTAATATTATTTCTTTTATTAATAAACATTGGCCTAAATATCTCCTGAGCTATGAAAGATCAAGCACTGAGCGACAAAATGCATGAAAATAGGTAGAGACTGTAACAAAAACGGAATAAACATTTTCCCGTCTGAGCTCTTAAAATGTTCCCAGTGCTGAGGGTCAGACACCGTTGAGTGCTGCTCTCTCTCTCTCTCTCTCTCTCTCTCTCTCTCTCTCTCTCTAGTAAATGTGGCACTGCATTGTGCAGCTCTGTGAAACTCCACAGGCATCTACTAATGCTCTACAGTAGGAGAGAGGCACACACACACACACACACACACACACACACACATTCAATGGCTTTGACTAGTGTCAGAACTAGAGCAAAAGGTCCCAGCAGTCTCCCGTTTACAATCGCACTGGAGAATTATTTGCCTGTCAATCAGTGCCACTGTACATGTGTGTGAGTCATTCTGTTTAATATTTCAAATATTTATTTACTTACAATGTGCAACGCTCACAAAGAGCAATTTGTCATACAGTCCTGTTTCATAACATTTGTTCTGGAGTGTGTTTGTGTGTGTTTTAACATTACCAGCTGTGTGTGTGTGTTTAAGCTTAAGACAGATTGATGAACACACTCCAGCGGTATATTTCAACATTGACAACATTCATGGCAGGGATAATAAATGATGATCTGGTCTGTTCACGACTATGATGGAAGACGCTTTGAAAGGCCAATAGAAAAAGTACATTGCCAGGGCTTGCCTACACATGGAGTCATTCAACATTTAGCTGAGGAAAAAGAATCTGTTTGTTTAGTAGATTTGTTTTTTTCTTTATTGTTCTGTTAGTTAGGGTGTCTCAGTAAAGGTGTAGTTACTTCTAAAAGTTACTTGTTGAAAATGTAGAAAAAAACAAAATCACATCTACTTTAATTTGACAACATTAACATTTTGCTCGACACGAGAATGCAAAATTAAACCAAATATTTTTATATTAATTTAAAAAAACATTTTGACATTTGTCCTGGTCTTCTGAAATGACAACACTACTATGAGTACACTTTTACAAGTTTTTTATTTATTTATGTATATTTTTATTTTACCAATTTTAGCAGTTTTGGCAAGTTGGCATGGAAATGGAAATTCAAATCTATTTTCTAAATGCATCTTAATGATGTTATTGGGAGTAATTCATCCAAGCATGTTTCTTTTTCCTTTTTTCCCCGCACATAATTTTTAATCAAACAGTCACTAGATTTCTCTTCGTTAATATTTTTATATTTTCTGTGTTCTTTGTAATTTTAAAGTTTTAGTAATTTTGTTGTGTTTTTTTAACAGAAAATGAAAAATTTTGCCTTGGCAAATAGCTGAAATAAAACAATGTTTTAATGTCAAAGTTAACGTTTATTTTAGAAAAGTAATGTAAACATTTTCTTTAATGATTTTACACAATAATCCTTTTTTAATTTTTTATTCAGTGGCGGAAACAGGCTTCCATAGGTTGGAGCATAAGAAACAAATGTTTTTTGTTTTGTTTTGGTTTTTAGAAGATATTTTATTCATATTTTATGCTATGTCTTTTGGAGAGGACACCAGGACTAAGTTATTAAATAATAATAATCATTAAAAAAAAATAGACATGAAAAGACGTATAGGCAAAACTTTTTTTTTTTTCATTCACCAATCAGTTTTTAGGTTTCAGGCTATTGTAAAACCAAAATTTGTATATAGATGATTCTCAACTAGGTTATGAAAGATATACTATTTTACTTTATGCAATGTCCATAAATTGGTATTCCCATTCTATTCAATGTATCTATACATGGTATCTAATTTGCATATTAATATATTTATATTTGCATATTCTTGCGGCAACATGTAAGTGTAATAATGAGAGTAATAACTTGGGTCCCACTTTATATTAGGTGGCCTTAACTACTATGTACTTACATTTAAATTAATCATTTGATACTATGCACTTATTGCGTACATACATGTTTTTACATTGTACTTATATTTTTTAAAATACCTATATGTAATTACATCTGTAATTAATTTCAGTAATTACATTTATAATTACATTGTTGACCCATCCCTTACACCTTAACCCACCCTTAAACCTACCCATACTACCAAACCTGTCCCTAACCTTACCCATATCCCACCTCAATAGCAGCAAAAGTGTTTTGCAATACAATATGACCACAATAAGTACATTGTACTTATTTTTTGATGTAAGTACATAGTAGTAGTTAAGGCCACCTAATATAAAGTGTGACCATAACGTGAAAAAATTTTCATATCTCATACTTCATAGGAATATTAATTTATAATTTCTTTCCCTATTGACTTGTTGTGTCTCCCCTAAATGCCTGATTAACATGCTGTATGTCCTGGTTTCCTCAACAGGAGACATGTAAGAAAATGATGTCCTGTTCCGTAACAAAAAGTCATATTACGATTTGAAACCCCATAACGTTTCTTGAGAGGTTCATTTATGACAAACAGTTTGAAAATAAGTCAAATTTAAATGGTAATTACAAAATATTATCATAAATCTGTAAGAATGCTAAAGAGTTCCATAAAGCTGAATGTTGGTGTTGTCCTCTGGCAGAACATGACTGAGCGGTGGAGATGTTTTTTGTTGAACTTCGACACTCTCTCTCATTCATTCTGTACAGGTCAAACTACTCTTCATGTTCCTCAGTGGGAAAGCTGATGTTCATCCCTGTGCTCTGTGTGTTATAATAAAGACATCCAACCGGCACGCAAGGAGAGGGAAACCGTTCAATACAAACTCAGGCCTGACTGTGGCCAGTCAGGAAGTTGATGGTGAATTGGTGAGCTGTGCTATTGTGTCAGAGGAGCCCCTCTTTTTGTGCTCCTCCAGAACCCACCCTGCCATCCTCTTGAAAGAGCAGAATCTGATAATCAATGAAAGAGAAAGAAAAGAGGGAAAGACAAGAGTGAGAAAAAAAGAATACATTTAATGTGCTTTTTTTTCATGGGGGGCTGGACAGGCCTCTTTATCATGACTTGCATCCCACCTCTCACCTCACTCACTGAACGCTTTAGAAAAACTCCCTGACCTTTGGCCTTTGGGACAATAGGGAGCGGGATGTTTCCCAGTGTGCACAAACCTGGCCAACAACAGGAACACGAGGGAGCTCATGGGAAAGCAACTGTTTACTGTGAGACAGGATGAAAAGACCTCTCTTACACACACACACGTCAAAATACACTTTTGCAAACAAAACTGCTGATATCAATGGCTATTACAAAACAGCTACAAAATGCCTAATATATAACTGTTAGTACATAATAGCTAATATAAAATGGCTAATACATAATGGCTAATAAAAAAACAGCTAAAAGGTAGATTGTTTATAATAGCTAATACAAAATGTCTAATATACAAGGGTTACCAAAATATAGCTAATACATAATGGCTAATAAAAAAACAGCTACAAAACTGTTAATACAAAATGGCTATGTAATATAAAAGGTAATATATAAAGACTAATAAAACAGCTAAAAAACAGATCATTTATAATGGCTAATACATAGCGGCTAAAACAGTGGCTAATAAAAAATGGCAATAAAAAATAATAATAATAAAAAACTAAACTGCACTACAAAATGTCTAATACATGGCTAATAAAAGACAGTTACAAAGTAACAATACAAACCAGTTAATTGCTAATACAAAAAGCTAATACATAGTAGCTAATAAAAAAAACAGCCACAAAACTGTTAATACAAGTGGCTAATATGTAGTAGCTAATACATAATGGCTAATATATAATGGCTCAAAATGGTTAACAAAAACAGCTAAAAAACAGATTATTTATAATGGCTAATACAAAATGTCTAATAGTGTCTAAAACATAATGGCTAATACATAATGGCCAATAAAATACAGCTAATACAAAATAGCTAACAAAAGATGCATTAGAAAATGATAATACATAATGGCTAATAAAAAGCAGTTATACGCTTATGAAAATTCACCACAGTTTATAGTAAATGTGTAGTAAGTAACCATGTTTTTTTGGCGGATTGATTGTCATTAACCACAGTTTTACTACAAATACTAAGGGTAGACTATGGTTAGTGTAGCAATCTGTGGTTGATTTGTGGTTACTGTGGTTTAACTATATTAACCATGTTTTTTTGTTTTGTTTTATTTAGAAAGAAATATAATTGCCTACAGAAAATTGCTAATAAATAAAGGCTAATAAAAAGCAGTTTCAAACCAGCAATACAAACCATCTAATATAATTGCTAATACAAAACAATTAATATGGCTAATAAAAACAGCTACAAAACTATTAATACAAAGCAGCTTATGCAATGGATAATATGGCTAATAAAACAGCTAATATGGCTACTACATAATGGCTATAATTACAAACTAGCATGCAAACCGGCTAATAACACAAATAATAACTGCTGACACAAAACAGCTAATAAAAAAATTATTGCTCTATAACTAAACCAACAAAAAAAGAACAACTTGTGTTAGTGTATATCAGTTTTTGATTTCAGGTCATGGTGGATAGTCTGATTAATAACACATCTCCAAGATGTAGATGAGTTTGTTTATTCATGGGAACAGATTTGGAGAAATTTAGCATTACATCACTTGTTCACTAATGGATCCTCTGCAGTGAATGGGTGCCGTCAGAATGAGAGTCCAAACAGCTGATAAAAACATCACAATAATCCACATCTACACCACTGCATGTTTTTAAGAAACAAATAAAATATCTGCATTATACATACACAGATCGCAGGTCAAAGGGTCAAATCTCATGCGACATGACCTTATAGCTAAAGCTATATATAAATGTATTTATAACAGCAATGCATTGCGACTGTAAGGAAAGGAATTTGGCTTTGTTGTTGCCTTATAAATCTGCTCTTTTGTCGGTGGTTGATTTAATGAGTAAAACCTTTCTCTTTTGTTGACTATATCTAATAAAGCACAAAAAGTCTCTCTCTATCCGTTCTGGATTTCAAGGGCACAGTCAAAAGGGCAGTCATGTCTTTTATCCACACATAAAGCTTGTTTTTATACAGAGCCCCTCTTCCCTCTGATGAAAGGAACAGTGCAGAACCCTTTCAGAATACAGAGTGCCACATAAACGCCGCCTTTCACTGAAGTACAGTTTCAGGGCTCGTTCAGAGCGCAGGGCCCGCTGGAGTTCATTACATTACAGAGCTACAGTTCAGTGAACGTTATACTCATAATCTGTGCGTCTTCCCTAAATTTTACAAGCGAAATGACCACACATGTGGACTGCAAATGTTTGATCTTGTGTAATTGCGTTACTGTAATGAATGAGTGTTTTGTTTTATGCTGCAGCTTTTGTGTGTGTGTGTGTGTGTGTGTGTATGCGTGTGTATGTGTTTGTGTGCAGAGGAGGATTTCCCGCTTTTGTTTCTTGAGGAAATTATATGAGCTCTCTGGATGACCGGTCACTCAAAGAGCTGAGCGGCAGAAATACTAATTCTATATAGTGTTTAGTTAGAAATAAGTAGCATCATTCTTGTGAAAGAGAAGTGCACATAATTGCGTATATAACTAAACCAACAAAAAAAGAACATAAATTGTGTTAGTCTATATCAGTTTTTGATTTCAGGTCATGGTGGAGCAACAGGTTGAAGCAGTTAAAGTTACACTGCCAATATGTTTGTCGACAGTCTGATTAATAAGACATCTCCAAGATGTAGATGAGTTTGTTTCTTCATCAGAGCAGATTTGGAGAAATGTAGCATTGCTCACCAATGGATCCTCTGCAGTGAATGGGTGCCGTCAGAATGAGAGTCCAAACAGCTGATAAAAACGTCACAGTAATCCACAAGTAATCCACACCACTCCAGTCCATCAATTAATGTCTTGTGAATCCAAAAACTGCATGTTTTTATGAAACAAATAAAATATCTCACATAACTGTGAGTGTACGCTTGTAGAGTACTTCAAATCTTATAAGTGTATGTATAATATAACATTAATGAAATAAAAGGCCACTTAAGTGTACTTAAAGAGAGTTCACTTTCATGAGTATATTTCTTAATGCATTTAAGTGCACTTTTAAGTACACTTACTGTAAATTCACTTCTTGTAATAATGTCAAATTATAAGCTTTGGTTTAAAGTACTATTTAAATTATAATGTTTTAATAATCTGTTGTTGTACTTTAAATAAGTACAATTGTTTTGATGTGTTGACTAATAAGTAAAGTACTTGATTATATCTTTAACTGTATTTTTTCAATATTACGTTTGAAGTTAATATATTTTAAATGTACTAAATTGCAACTTCATCATAACAAATGTGTAATTACAAATATATTTAAATACATTACATACAAGTTTCAATGGAAATGACATTAGAGTATATTTTAGTTTACTTAAATTAGTTTACAGTGCATTTTAGTAGATTCAGCAGTACACTTTAATCATATTTCAAAGACAAAAGTAATTATGAGATTACATAAAGATATATTTATGTCATACTTAGGTGCAACTAATTAATATCAATTTAAACTATAATACATTTATTTAATTGTAAATAACATGCAATTAAGCATCCAAAATTCAGTTCACACTTAAGTATATTCTTTTAAAGTATATTATTTCTGTAATAAGTACTCCTTTTAAAATGATCTTTTTCACAAGGGAAGTCTGATTCTTTTCAGCAGTTTGACTTGTTTCAATGAAACAGTTTGAACCCAAAATCACTCTTCTTTTTATTGAAAGGATACTATATCACAACGTACAACGTTCAGTTTAATGGTTACCACTATTTTTTGGTTAGTGGCCTTGGTCTAAAAGAATATTTAAACTGGTGTAAAAATGTAAAACTGTAAATGGTTGATGTAAAATAATGGTTCCAGGGCTTTTCTGCAGCACACTCTGTGATTTTTATTATATTATAACTGAATTATGTTATGTAATTAAATTATATTAATTTTATTACATTTTTATTAACTTGATTGTTTACATAATGGCAATGGAACCTAACAGAATTGAAAAAAAAAAGACAAAAGAAATCAAAGTTAGCCGTTGCTCAGTAGGGATTAACATGAGAGTGTCAGTTTTGACAATATTTTTTACAACTTTTGAATATTAATTATTTATTTCCACTATAGTTCAGTTTGGAGTTTGTGTGTGTGTGTGTGTGTGTGTGTGTGTGTGTGTGTGTGTGTGTGTGTGTTTTAAATTAACACTTTTATTCAGCAAGGATGCACTGAATTGATCAAAAGTGACACTGAAGACTGCAGCAATGATGCTGAAAATTCAGCTTTAACATCACAGGAATAAATCACATTTCAAAATATATTTAAATAGAAAACAGTTATTTTAAATGGTAATAATATTTCACAATATTACTGTTTTTACTGTATTTTTGATTAAATAAATGCAGCTTTGGTAAGCAGAAAAGACTTATTTCAAAAACGTAAAAAAATAAACTTACTGACCTCAAACCTTTGAACAATATAGTGCACTTATTTATTTGTTTGTTTGTTTGAAGACTAATTAGATTTGCATATACTACACACTGAGTCAAACTGACTGTCATTTCTGCTAGTTTAATTTTAGAAACATGGCATTAGCTCCAGTACCAGTGTATTCAAAGAATCAAATAGTAGTTTCTGAAAGACATACCAGTATTAACTCATTATATATATAACAGTATAACTCTGAAAATATGGCAGAAACTACATGACAAATTTGAACAAGGGTGTACAGGAGCGAGTTCAAACTAATTGTCACATAATCAAACACACTAATAGCTAAATAAACAATCACACCCTCCCTTATTATGTCTGCTATGATAATTTACTCTGCTTTGCAACGTTTACCGCACGTCATTATGGATTTGAAAAGAAGCCGTAATAAAGCTTATGTTAGAGGGTGTTGCGTTTCCTTTTTCACATGTTCATACCTGCTCCTCAGCCACAGCCAAAACCCAAATGATTGTCTTCTCTGAGAAAGCGTGAGTCACACAGTTCATGTGTCGTTGAGTAAAGCAGGGAGTGAACAAATTAACGAGCGATTAGATGAGTGAGAACGTGTACGAGAAAAGGCTCAGACCACTGTTATAGTCTCTTCTTGATGATGTCAGTGATTATGTAAGCGAGAGCAAGACAATAGGGCTCTGTATGAGCCAGTAAGGTGTTAAAAGTTTTCCCTATAGCGCTGTTTGGGCTGGACACCGCAATAAACATCCATCTTTTTACATTTTTACAGTCGCCTCTGGCGCCTCAGAGAAATGTACATTAAAACACATGTTTATTCAGTCCAAAATGCAAACTCGTCTCTAAAAGTTCTTATCAAACATATTGAAGCTGATGATCACATAATAAAAGTTGGTGGCTATAATTTTCCCTGTCTTGAAGCTCTCTTCCTCCGTTTTGCTAGAACGTGACTTTAAATCTTGCGATTGTGACTTTATATCTTTATACATTGACTTTATACTTCATACGTTGACTTTATAAGTTACAACTGTGACTTCATTTCTCACAATTGCGACTTTATATTTTATGGACTGACTTTATATATCCCACAATGTGACTTCATATTGCACAATTGCAACTTTATTTCTTATAATTGTGGATTTATGTCTCACAACTGTGATTTTACATCTCACACTGTGACTTTATATCACAATGTGAACAATTTATCTCACAGTTAACTTATTTTTTACTCTGTGGCAATAACTGGCTTTCATAAAAATGTCCTTAAGACCACACTAAGACCATACCATAATTATTTTTGTACAAAATATATTTCAAATATATCCTAAGTATGTTGTAAACAGCATGGCTTAATGAAAAATAAATTCACAGTAAAAATCCATTTCATTTAAATCATCAAATGTCAAAATATATTTCAAAAGGTACTTCAAGGAGCAGGAAAATATATTTCCACTTGTATGCAATTACATTTCCAGTCTTATATATAAATATATATAATATAATATAATATAATATAATATAATATAATATAATATAATATAATATAATATATATATATATATATATATATATAATTGCATAAAAGTACATTTGGAAATATATTTTGATATTGGATAGTTAAAATGAAATGTATTTTCAATTTGAAAAATGTCATATTTTTCATTATTATAAATAGAGATAATGTTTATGTTTACATATATTTATTTCATTATTTTATATGTAGATCGACAATACCACAAAAAACAAAATACATTTTCTGGATGAAAAATATTTCAAATATAACCTATGGAGTATGGCTTTATGAAAATATTTTTCAAAGTGAAAATATATTTTGTTTAAACCTTCAATGTACTTCAAGGGGCAAGAAAATATAGTTCCTACATATATATTAAAAAAATGGAAATATAATTTCTTCCCCCATGAAGTACATTTTGAAATATATTTTGACATTTGATGGTAAAAATGAAATGTATTTTCACTTTAAAAAATGTCATATTTTTCATTAATATTATATGTTATCAAATCATCAAATTATGGGTTATAAATGTACCTTTAACCTAAGTTTAGTTTTTTGAGTATTTGTCAATGTCGAGTGACCAGTTTAATGTTAGTAGCTGTCAATTTGTCTAACCTATACTAAATGACAGATGAATTTTCACCAAAATGGTCTTTGATATTAAAAAGCATTTCCTTCTTTTGCTGTCTTCTTCTTTTCCTAACTATATATGGTTTGCTGTGTTGTATTATTTGCATCTAGCATTTGTTTTTTTCCATGCAATCTGCAACTCTTGTACAATAGACCTGCGAATGACCAGTTGGAAACGACTGTTTTGGGTAGATCGCTGCACAACAGTCTATTTGAAGGTTTACATGGCTTACTCATATCAACAGTGGTGCATGTTAAAACCATGCTTAATTATTCCATGTTTATTTTGTCTGTGCTGTAATTCACAAATTCCAGCTGTTGCAGGTTTCCCATCAGAACACAATAACAATCGCTCGCGGACTATCTCAGACACTTTAATGAGGGTTATTGATAGCCGGTCATCTGTGACAATACATCCTTTATTAGGCACAAAGACGCTGCTTTACTGTACGTTAAATCACATGCACATTGGAAACTCTGACGCATAATCAAGTACTCCGCAATTATCATTAGCAGTCACTAAGTCATATATTAAACACAGGGGTCAAATTCTTGGCCGAGGCTCTTCGGCATAGTGCTGACATTCATAAAAGGCCGACCATCTACGTCGCCTCCTTATAGAGCACATAACTCATGCTAATTGTGTAAAATGAAGGAAATGAGGAGTTATTAAGTGACGACCCCCCGCCGCTAAATCAGCTCCCTTTCTCAGCGCTCAACCACTTAAAGCAATTAAGCTGTGGGTGGAATTGGTTGTGCTGGTTGTTAAAGCTGTGCGGTGTAGTTTAAGTGGGCAGGACGCCCCGGGCTGCGTTTGTTTAATTGGCTTGACTCATCTGCGTGCTGTGAGGGGCCTCTGGAGCTCATTCACAGCACGACAGGACTACAGTTCCCAGCATGCCTCAGGGCACCCCCGCCCTCTGTGGACAATAAAAATCAGTGTAGCAGAAATTTAATCTATTCTACTAGATTATATGTAAGACATGGCAGAAGTTATATTGATTACTTGGGTTTATTTTATTTTCAGATTTTTCTTTTTTCTTTTTCTTCTTCCTTTTGGGCCTTGACAAAGCAAATAAAGTTACAAAAACAGAAAAATATGTGGACATGATATACTCATTAGATTTACACAACATACACTCTGCCTTGCAGGACTTGCAGGTGTGTGTGTGTCTGTGTGTGTGTGTGTGTATACACAGGTATATATATATATATATATATATATACATACAAATGCATATTCAATAAGGTCAAGCTCAGAAATAACTGTGTCCATGCCTTTTCTGCGCTAATTCTTCACTGTAAATCCTGACAGTACTATTTTAATGCCAAAAGATGGTTTTCGCTGGCGCAAGCTGTTAGTAAAACTGGCCCTTAGTGTTCAAGTGTTTAAATTGTTTTTGCTTTACATTTTTATGATTGAATTAATTATTAGGTTTTTATCAACTCACTATACACTATTCACTCTCTATCAACTCACTAATGTATTGTTTAATGCATTTTATGATGTTGACATCAAATCAGGAAATACATTTTCTTTCTCTTTGCTTTTTTTGTATCAATGTGATATGTTTAATGGTACGTTTAAAACAAATTTGATTAAAAAAAGTAATCTAAAAGTAATCTAAAAGTAGTCAGATTACATTACCTAAAATGAGTAACCTACGTTACTAACTACAGTTTTCATCATGTAATCTGTAATCAGTAATGGACTACAATTTGTACAACCTGATCTCATGACGAAAACGTACCTGTGGGAACTTTTTTTCGCAAAACGTGAAATACATACTGCCATGTACGTTTCGTGACATATTCGATGTGAAATGCCCACTGAGTGGCGCTAAAAGAGTGTTCGTTTTTTTTCCCCTGAACAAATGAACATACATATGGTATGATTTATGTGACGTTGGTTTTGTGGGTGTCACCGCAGTTCTGACTTGAAATGTCCGTTGAGTAGCGCTATAACTCTAATGCTCCATGACGTTTTAAAATAACGTACCGTCTGCACTACACCTAAACCTACCCAATAGTATGAACAAAAGGGAATGTGATGTAAAAACATAATCGCAAGCATGCCGTTTTAGCTTGTTTTTCGATCTCTCATCTTTCAGCTCTTTCATCGTGAGTCATGTTTTTGGCGGGATTCGTACCCAAGGATTCCGCATCCTAAGTCCAATTCTGTGCGGCTGAGTTACTGATCAAGCTTGTTACATCCAGAAAGGAAAACATATGGAGCTGTAATCATAACTGTGTACGAAAACGATTGCAATTGCTCAATGTTTTACTGCCTCTAGTGTTAATTTCTGTTGGAAACTGCAGTGATATGTACTTATTGGTATGTATTTGACGTTTTACAGAAAAGTTCCCACAGGTATGTTTTCGTTATGAGATCAGGTAGAACTTGTAAGTAATGTACCTAGCTATATATATATATATATATATATATATATATATAATTAGGTTTTCTTTTCAAGAACTCTTTTTTTTCTTAACTATGATATCAGGACAGACATTTTGAGGTATGTATGTATGACTGCATCAACTGCATATTTATGTATTTTTTAAATAAATTCATAGATCCAGATAGAAAACTCAATGTCAAACCTAATGTCTGATGAGGAAAGGAGCTTCAAATTCATAGAGATTATCAGGTTAGATTGGATTCTGTTTGACTGTGTTTCCTGGTAATTTGATACTGGCTCTCTACAGGGATTGTTTTCATTCATACTGATGTTTCTAATGATTGTGACACACGATATAAGCCTCACATTTTGCTGCAAACACAACATGTAGAGAGTGGTTTAAGAGCTCACCAAAAATAGCTCACACTGGTCTTTCCAATACAACACATATAGAAACTAGGCGCTATCAATAATCTTCTTATGAAATCTCATCTGTGAGATGACCATTCAAACTTGATACATCAGGCCAGCTTGGATATGAATGCCATTTTAAGATGCCTTTCTGAAAAGAGCAGCATGAACATTCTTCAAAACATTTATTGTATGTTTCACATATGAGAGAAAGTCATTTTTTCTTTATTTTTCAGTGAACTATTATTGAGTGAGTGTGTGTTTATATGTTTCCTACGGCTCAGCTCAGTCGTGGGCAGGACAAAGGTCTAGACATACACACACGAGCTCCAGCAAACACAATTAAATCACAGATAAAGGAAATAGGTTGTGCAGGCATGACTGCAGTTCAGAGAATGAAGCCTCTTCATGAAGTGCCCTGCGGACAGGCTGACATTGTGCTGTGGGCTGCTGAGCGCACCATAAACATGAGATCTGCTCTCGCTCTTATAAGCTCATAATCAAATCATTCTCATTGATAAGAGCTGTGGACAAACCGCTCAGTGTGGATGCAGAACAAAGGCGCTGTAGCTGCTCTTCTCCGCTGGCATGACAATGGGCCCAATTTAATCAAACTGCCAATAAAACGAATGCACAACATGCCAAGCAAAATATGATTTTCCCACAGGTTTTGCTTATGTGAGGCTTCGGATATATTAGCTTAATCAAATGTAGTGGCATTTACAAAGTAGCTGGAGAGTTTGGAGACTGTTGGAGTGCAGAGATTTCTACTGAAGGAGCGTTTGTCACCATACAGAGCTCTGACTAGATCATTCAGGCTCAATTTAAGCATACATCGATGTTTGTGAACTCAATACTTTTTAGTTTAATATAAATGCTTGTCCATATACAGTATTCAGCAGTTACACTTTAAAATATTTTAAAGACAATAGAAGCAATTATGAAATTAAATATAAAGATCTACTTAAGTTTTACTTAAGTGGATCAAAAATGGCAAGTTCAACTAATTTTTTTTATATACATTTAAACTATAATACATTTTCAATTAATCGTAAATAACATGCAATTTAATGTCTGAAAACATTACATTCAGTTCACAATTAAGTATGTTCTTTAAAGTATAGAAATTACATTTTGTTGTATGTTGGATTAATATAGTTTTAAAAAACCTTTCAATAAAAACCTAGTGACTCTAAAAAATTTAATGTGGTGTAACCATTAAGTAAAAAGTAGTTAAAATATATTTTTCTAGTGTAAAAAAGATTTATTACCAATATCATAAATTATTTATTGGTAAATATTATTTAATTTTTGGAGAAAGTTGCACCACATTACATTTTTTCAACCTGAACTAACTATCTGATTTTTAAGAGATATGTTGACATGTCCGCATGTTTGTTCTTTTCCCATAAAAAACAACAATGAAAAAGATTATGCTAAAATAAATTTTACTTCAGAAATTAAAAACATGCTCATCATAGAAGAGGTCTATTTAAGTCATTATAATGTATGTATTACATTTTAATATATTTTTATATTTAACAAAAGAGGACAAAAAATAAACATCACATTATTGACCCATGAATTGCTTTCTTCTGAGGAACACAAATGGAGATATTTTGAAGAATGTTCATGCTGCTTTTTTCCATACTTATATGGGCTGTTTTCTAACATTTTGTTTGTGTTGCTTTGTCCATTATTTCATAGCTGGATGAACACATTCACTTATCTAGCAAGCATCTGGTCCCATAACAAGATCTTCAAACAATAACACTACTACAACAAACAAGACATGAATACAACTATAGCATTTGAGTGTTGAACTTTAAGGTCTCTGAAAGTTATAAAGGGGGCTTTCTCACTCAGATATGGCCAATGGGCCAAGATCACCCACAGGCCCTTCTGCTCACATTACAGTGCCACTTTCAATTGTGTTCAGTGTGAGAGAGGTCAGGCCTCTCCTATAACACACACACACACACACACACACACACTCATACAGCACCCCAGGACCTGGGGGCATCCATCATTACTAGGGTGGTGAAAGTAGACACTCTAAAATACTGCAACGTGTTTGGTCTAGGGTAACCCAACACGAGTGTGAGACTCTCTAATTTTATGAGTGCTCACACGCATACACTCACACACTTCTCTTGCCCCGTCCCAGGCCTGAAGGACTACTGAAATCAGCCATGAGCGCAAAGAATTCCCTGATAAACACAAGCCTGGCAAGTGCTTCAGCCCATCTGGATTGATTACATAATGGGTTTCTTATCAGCTAAATTTTTGGCTGTCTATATTTTTGCCCAGCCCAAAAAGAGGATGCTGTTCTTGATAAGATGTTATTAATACTAAGAAATAAACAAAAAATCAAATCAACTCAAAACTTCACTGTCACATCATTTCACAACTGTAAATGCATCTATTTTGCTGTTTTAATTTTTTTCATACATTTTTTTTTTTCATTACATGTTATATTATCAACATAATTTGTGAGATATTGAATTGAAAAAAAAAAAAAAAAAAAAAATGAATCATGCTCTCCAGCATGATTTAAGATTATCCAAAGAGCATCTTGTGCTTCAATAAATGCTGGAGCATCTGACCGTCTGTACATAATCAATTATTTGATTAGACACCAGAAATAATGCAGAATATTAAATATTCCTTCTTTATTTTAAATGATAACCAGAGTGCAATTTATTTCTGATGATGTGACCAACCAAATTAAGGCTTCAACCCCCTGATCATCAAAACAAAGGGTTGGTGGGCCTTAAAAAGACTGAGGTTGATATGATTTTTTTTTATTTTTTTTTATGTTTTTAAATAAATAAATCTCTTAAGCTCACCAACTGCTCACCATGGCTGCAGATATTTGATAAAAAAATACAGTAAAAACAGTAATATTGTGAAATATTATTTTCATTCAAAATAGCTGTTTTTCTATTTGAATATATTTTAAAATGTAATTTATTTCTGTGATGCAGTGCTGAATTTTCAGCATCATTACTCCAGTCTTCAGTGTCACATGATCGTTCAGAAATCATTCTAATATGCTGATTTGCTGTTCAAGAAATATTTCAAATTACTATCAATGTTGAAAACAGTTTTGCTGCTTAAATTGTTTTGTTTTTGTTGTTTAGAAATCTTTTGTAACATTATAAATATCTTCACTGTCACTTTTGATCTATTTAAAGCATCCTTTCTGAATAAAACTATTATTATTTTTTTTAAATAAATTCTTACTGACCCCAAATTTTTGAACGGTAGTATATAGATACTTGGCGGACTTAATTTTACATAATGCATTCCCACAGCTGTAATTTTAACAATGCATTAATTTGACTGTTTTTTAAAATATATTAAGTTTAATAATTTCTGCTAAAATTACTCAAATGATTTTCTTCAAACTAATAACACTGAAACATAACAACCACAAAAATCAGATTAAAATAAATCAGACACACACAGACCTCTGCAAGTCCCAAAAGTGAGAAAAGCATGTCCTAAAAATTTTGGAAGTAATTTTAAATGAGAGTTTTGATTGCAGTCTTTTGGACACATTAAGAAATCTCCTCTAAAACTCTACAGAAGGCACATATGAGATTACTGAGGTCTGATTCTCAGGAGACTCTGCACTGCCTTCTAGGAGAAACAACTGAGACTGTAGAGATTTCATCTGTGATTTTCTTCCAGTGGAAGTATAGTAACACTCAGAGACTCATGTGGACTTCCTGTTCCTTCTAACCATGCCTTAAGAAGTGACGGGTCGCTCTGCACTGCATCTGACTTCTTCAGGACACTGGAGTCATTCAAAGAGCAGGGATGAGCCCTGACAATGCCATATTATCAGCTGGAATCTCTAGGTCTGCAAAAGGAAAATACTCCTTCTCAGTGTCACACTGAAGAGAGATCCCTAAACCTGACACTGAGGAGAGCCATTTAAGAGCACCGAACAGTGCCAGCTATTCATGCAGGCCTGTGAAGAGAATGGCCACTCTTCTGTCCTCGCCTTGTTTAAAACACAGAGAGGGAAACTCATGAGGGTCCGAGAGACAAGGCAGCGCAGAAACTCGAGCAGCCAGCTGACTCACACATGAATAGAGGCAGCACAATGATAAAGTAATCACCCTCACGATCTCCCGGTTTATCAGCAGCGTGCTCCTCCGCTCTAGCCTAAACAGATAATGAAATGAAGTATCGCCGGCCTCGCTAACTAATGGAAGATGGGCTATTATACGCGCTGGCTGAGAGATGATACACGCATCTGTGCTGTTGATCGGCAACACTTGATCTGAAAAACATTGTTCGGATACGCACTTGTGTCATTCCAAAAATGTACAAATCTAATTGAGTCGTCTGGGGAATCTTAAGAGAGTTATTGCTGATGGAATTTGAAACCGCATCTCATTGGTTAAAAGTAACAACCTGGATGGCTGACATTAAATAAGCCATAGGAATGTCAGCTAACACAATTCATGTAGCCATATGAGATCCATATTCATAGATAACATGGATTGTGTTAAAGGGATAGATCACCCCGAAATAAAAAGTCATCATTTACTCACCTTCATGTCGTTCATAGAGTCTAAAATAAGATTGGACCCCTACGATTTTGACTGTATGCACAAAAATTTTTTAAAAACAGACAAATCTTTCATTTTTGGGTGTAGTGTCCCTTTAAGAACACATATGCAAGTGCAGAAATGTGGTCTTGGATGCTTGCTTATTTAAGAAATACATTAAGATTATATGATAAATACGCTGTAAAGGAAGTTATTAGGCACAATAAAGAGCTGAAATTTATTTTATAACTTTATGTTCAAAACTTGTTTCAGAGATTAACAGACTCCTGAAGTTAATTTACTACGTACTCAAAAAAAAAAAGAAAAAAAGATTACATGCTTAGAAAAAATAACTTTATATTCACAGTACAGCAGAATCTCAAGTGCCTTATTACCTTAAGAATGGCTGCTACTTAAAAATATATTAAATAATTAAAAATTAAATATTATTAAATGTAAAAAATATTTTAAAAAACTCAATTTAAACATTATTATTTATTATTATTTAAAAACAACAGGAATTTTCTGGGTTCAGTAAAACTTCAGCTCAACTAACAGCACCACAAAAATGAATTTCCACTTGTCTATTGTTTAAAATAAATAAATAAATAAAAAAAATCTGGTTTCACTGTTTTAATAGTATAGCCAAAAGAAATAAGCAATATGTATGTTTACATGATTTTGGTGTAAAGATAAACACTAACTTTTTCTGTGTCAAGATACCTCCAATATTACAACTTTCCATGACAACATGCCAATAATATGACATGCCATGAAACCCTAAAATGACCGAAAGAATGTCAAGAACATCTTTATGCATGCGTTTTATCAGAAGAGTTAATGCAGTTGTGTTCATAAAAATGTAAGCTTCACTTTTCTGCTTGTAAATCCTCCAAAAATGGCTCCATTTACTTTCATTGTAACTTCCTCTTTTAAGAAACGAGGGTTGAAATTATTTTTGTTGTAATCAACATTATGCCACAAAAACTGTAAACTGAACTTCTAATTGTAAAGTAAGAGCTTTATGTTAACGAAAGCCAAAAGTAGCCACAGACAGTATGTGAGCCATTCAGTGTTAAAATGAAAAAAATGGATATCTATAATGTTTTTATGCATGAACTTAAGTAATAATTGAAAACTCTAACAGTATGTATCATAAATTGAATATCTCAGTCACTTACTTGATTAGTGGAGAAGAGGAGAGAAATATCCTCAAGCGAACAGTGCTGGTCACTCTTTAAAAAAGCTCTTTTAAAATTCAAAAAAAGAAAAAAGGACATGATTAGTAGGCAATCAGTTACAAATTGAAAGCTTTTAACCAAAGTTACAGTTTGAAAGTTAATTTTTAAACGTTTTTTAAAAACGTTGAACTCTAGAAAATCAATCCTGAGGCGGTTTTGACAGAATTTTGTCAGTTACAGATTTAAAAACCAAAAGCGCGGGAAAAAAAGAACCGTAACTCTAACTCAGAGAACCATTTCAACATAAAAGTCTTCTTCATGGCGATACAGTTCTAATAGAACTATTACTACGTGTAAAAAACTTTTAAAGAACCATCTTTTTTTTTTTTTAGAATGTACTGAATCTGAAATATTCCTTTAAGCAACTGTATTTAGCTAGAACGCTATTGACCAATCAGCACTGATGATCGAAACAATACGTTTTAGAACTGTAAATAAACACCTGATTTTTCACATACCATATATTATTATAAACATAACACTTAGAACTGCTAAATTATGAAATGTTTTTGAGCTCGTGTCAGCTGTTTACTCGCTGACCTAACAACACATAGTTTAATTTTAGGAGAGTTTCTCATTGTTAAAGCGACTATAAACCCTGCCTTACTCACTTTAAGCACACAATAGGGGCACCTTTACAGGAGAGGAGCTGTCAATGTTAAGCAGCTGGAATAAAATTCAGTCAGAGAGATCATGACTCTGCCTCAGGCTGACAGAGAAGCCATTAGTGTCAGTTATATTGGATAAACCTGAGACGAAATACAGCCTTTTACAACACAATACAATATCTCACACTAGATTCATCAAGGCCATCTGATACTCGTGCACGTGGCAGATGATAAAGAAACTGATCATTGAGTATTGAGTAGTATGAAATGTTATAACCCACTATAACATTGAAATAATTTGCCAAAATATGATGCAAAAACTTTCTACCCACATTGCTCACTGTCAGTGTTTTTGTGAAGCGATGAGGGAAAGCAGATTTTTAACTCCAGTGAATATTTCTCAGGGTAGGTTTATTTCTGTATAGACCATACCTCAAAGTCTTGGCTACAAAACAGCTATTGAACATTTCCACTGTTATTGTCCAGGAAACAAGATACAGTTCATTAAACACAAGGTTGTCACAAGGGGAACCCACCTATTATAGGCTATTTAAAAGCCTGTAATAACTCTTTAAAATTATAGGCTTTACTTTCAAACAGTTACAACGGAACGGTTTATGAAACCAGTGTTATGGCCATCATATGCTATAATTAATAAATTGTATAAAATGTATAAAATCTGACCCAGCCATGACAAGCCTACGCTTTGTGTTTGTGTTTCAGTTATAAAAAGGGCCATTATTTCGTTGATATTTGTCTGAATGTATGCCAGTGTGGTTTTATAGTCTTCACTTCTTAGCCAGCAGCTATAGCAAAAATATGATGCTGCTTAATTTTAGTTTGGATAACGAAATTCACACACACACAAATACAATTGACCTTTTTTCACTGAACACTGCTTTTCTATATTATGTTTTCAACTTCTCGATGCTTTTAACATGTGCTTCATGTCACATGATGTCACATAATGGGAATAAAATGCCGCGTTTTTCTGCGAGTGCTACAGAACAGAAATATGAATATTTAGGATTTTCTGTCAACTTAAATAGACAAACAGCGCCATCTTGTGCATACAGACACCACAGGACTACATTAGATAGGCCTACAAAAATCACTAACTACTACAACTAACTACAATTTAATTGTTAATTTTCAGGGATTAGCATTTTTAAGGAAAAAAAGAGCAAAAATACATTTGCTCTTTTTAGATGCAATAGATGCGCGTGTATTATAAATGTAATTTAGAACTTATTGTACAGTATAAAGGGCATATTAGTAGAAGTAGGCCTAAATAAAAAACAAAAAATCATGTTCTAGTGTAGCTAAATAAGATAAACGTCAGCTGGAAGGATTATGGTCAATATAATGATTATCCTCCTGCCATTCGCTTCCAGCGAATTATTTTACCTGTAAGAAAGCAGTCTGTTATGCTGTTTGATATTGCAAACTGGTATGCTATTTGTTGTCATATTATTTTTAATTCATTATCATAATCATAGACACACTGGTTTGTAGTTTTACAGTTTACTCCACTCTTCTAGTTACTAGTCTATTTCTTTCTTTACTTAGTTGGCTGCTTCAAGATTTTTAATTGAACTTTCAAAATCACTAAATTCAGCAAGTTCTCGTGACATTTCACATTTTTTTACGATTGTGAAAAATAAAATTAAATAAAATTAAAGGTCATCACAAACATAGTCTATGTTCAATTCAGTTCTTATGGCTTTTTGATTTTTTTAACTTTACAGATTCTAAATAAACTTAATGAGCAAAATTAGGTCTGATGAATATAAAATTAATCTAACAGAAAAAAAACAAATCGATAATATAGATTTTTCTTTTGAAAAAGATCATATTCATTTGAACGAAGTCAATTAAATTGCATCTTCAATTACTTTCCTCACGGCTCACACCCTTTATGCAAATTAAGAAGGTTACACCCAACAGAACTACATTTCCCAGCATCACCTCGCACCCCAAGCGCACGCTCTAATATCGCGATATTATCTAAAATACTTTGCGCTGTATCGCGAGATTACCTTCCTGCTGTCTAGTACAGCACTAAAAACTGTCAGTGAGGTTAGAGGGGGTAAGAATTTCTCAAACCGTTTAAACAGCGGTGTGAATGTCTAAATCTGTGCTTTGGTGTTATTACAAACGTAACGTGTGACACTGAAGAGAAAAACGGCAGCGTTCTCGTCCAAACTGCACAGGCCAACAGTCTCTAAACAGTGCTGTAATACAGCGAGCAAATGGCGTTGAAAAGAATCCAAAAGGTGAGTTTGTGTGCATCGTGTGGCTCGCTTAACCTCACAGTCTCTGTCAGTGTCCTGCTCATCATCTTCTAATGTTGTTGTGATGTAAAGCAGTCGCACTTTTCTCATTTTGTCCCCATCTGGTCAAGACAAAGACGGATGGCCAATGGTGGATGCATGCAGTCGACAGACGCACGGTGTCTTTCTGATCATTACAGATTCACACACATGCTGTTATAAACAGTCAGAGTCACTTAGAGACGGCTAATCGTGAGGGTTTGTTCTGCGCAATATGTGATCGACGACAACGGCTCGTTACGAGATGTTATAGCGTAAGGATCTGTGCGCGTAATAACGCATGATTTGGGGTTGACAGGTGCTGTTGTGACAGATTTGTGGCATGAAAGTGCGTGGGCGCTGGAAACATTGTTAAAATGTATCTTTTCTGTTGTCGGTCATCATGAATGAGCGAAGCGCCGCTGGTGCGCATGCGTGATGGGCGACAACTGCTTTCAAGTTGCCAAATGCTGAACCCCAATGTCAGTGTGTCCATATATGGCTTGGCAAATAGGGCACTAGGACAGCGGAGGGTATTTTTAACAGATTCGCCACCCTGCCCGCATAACCAACGACTTTAATCAAAGAAAAAAAAATCACTTGGAGTCTGTGTATTTCTGTCAGTGATCCATAATCTGAGTGTTTAATAATAAAGGAGTCGAATTTTGTCATTATTGACTCACCCACATGTTATTGTTCCTCTAAATGAGGAGAAATTGGAAAAATCTGACATTTTTAATGACTGGCTTCAAAAAGGATTATTAAAAAGAAATCTCTATTGACTTCTGTGCTATATTCAGAGTCTTCTGAAGTCCATGGCTTTCTGTAAGGAAAAGCTTGAAATTTAAAGGGATAGTCCACCCAAAAATGAAAACTGTGGTTATTTACTGTGTGAATTTCTTTCTTCTGCTGAACACAAAAGAAGATATTTTGAAGACTGTGTGTAAAACCAAACCGTTGACGGTCCCCATTGATTTCCGTAGTATATTTTCCATATTATGGAAGTCAGTGGGCTCCATCAACATTTTGCTTATCCATATTCTTCAAAACATCTTTGTGTTCAGCAGACAAAATAAATTTGGTCTATTTCTAACAAAAAAGCTATCAGAAGACTCTGATTGTACAGCTTAATGATATCTCAAGTACTTGCATTTTGCACAATATTAAAATCCTTTAATCCGAGTTTGAATATCATTTTTGTGTGACTTAATAGTCATCATAAACACAACACCTGATAATTCACCTCAGATCTTGAAAATAACTTAAAGGAAACAAGAATGTTCAAACTGTGAACAAACATGTATATTTCATAACAAGGGTTGTATCAGTCACTGCGTATGTATTTTAAATAATGTTAAAATCATTGATTTTTAATAAATTGTTTATGTACTTAGAGAGCCCCGCCCACACGCTCTTCTGATTGGCTCTAATTTGTGATTGTTTTTTCACGTCTGACATGGACAGACAAATGTGCTTAGAGCTGGAATCTTGTCACATTGCGTCTGGTTAGTAAATTAGGATGCTTCATGGTGTGATTTGTAAATTTTGGCGCTTGACAGCCATGTATGCTTGTATGGAAAAAAGTTCTTAAAAAAAAATCAGACTTTTGAAGCAAAAATAACAATGTACAGAGGATGAACCAATAACAGAATTTTCATTTCTGAGTGAACTATCCTTTTAAGATCAGAGAATCCATGTGAAATAATGCATAAGATCCATTCATAATATATTGGATGCACATTTTTAGATATTGTATTAAAACACATACAGACCCATGACTAATGTTAGATATCAGACATTTAACTTCTGCCGAATGCCAAGCTACATCAACAAAGGGTCAAGAAAGATTGTCAACAACAGATCAACAATAGACTGTAAAAGCTCCGCCCCCTTTAAAAGCAGCACAGATGTAACACAGTATGTGGTGTGTTGTTGTGCTGCTCCTGCCAGAGGTCGTTTTATAAGGATCAGTCTTGTGCAATGATCATGTTTACGATATCAGAAATGAAAACCTGTTTATATGTATTTAAGAATGTTTGTGTGATGTAATAGCAAGTATGAATACAGGCTACATGTTGATTGATACATTGAACTCCATCATTAAAGAAAAGGATAATTATATTTTTGAGACAATATTTTTTTTACCTTTACTTACTGTACACATTGATTTTTATCAAAACTATAGTCTTTTCTAGGGAGGATAAACTAATACACTGGATTCCAGGTTTATGGCATGATGATATATTTTTTATATTTGTCCCTAAATTCAGAATATAGTTTTATTTGGTCAGATAGTTTGAGGGACAGTCCATTCTTTCATTCTTTGCATTACCGCTGCTTATTATGTTTTTCTTTAAGTGCACTGAGAGTTATTGAAAGTGCTGTCGGTGAACAGCTGACCGCTCTGCGACTATCTTTAGAGAGGTGTTTCAGGCGCTGTGAGTCAGACAGCAACTTCTAGCAATACAAACAGGTGAATTACAGAGGTGACACGGCCATGAGGATTAGATATGAGATATTTCAGGTGAATGATTCAGAACAGTTACAGAAATACACCTGATGCCAAATACTGAGCCACACTGTCAGAATACAAACGGTGCATGAAACTAACAAACCTCAGTAGAGAAGTTGATGCGCGACAGACAAAAAAAACACTGTAAATATTGTCCAGCGCTTGTATAAAAAGAAGAAGTGGAGATTAAGTTTCCTTAACTCTGATGAACATTGTAGCAACAGTTATATTATTGTTGAAAGACAGGTTTAAGATAGAAACTGGGTTAAATGACAGCACTGAGCATTAATAAAAATACATATGGGTGAATCTCACGAAATATATCAAGAACATATTTAGCTCCAATCTTACCCATAAATTAAATTTATTTAAAATAAATGATTGCATTTTAAAATATAAAAAGTGAGTTCAGTAAGTCTAAATAAATTTTTTCAGTGCATCAATTCATTCAGCAAGGATGCAATAAATTGATCAAAAGTGACAGTGAAGACATTTATAATGTTATAATTTATAACCGTTTATAATGATTTCTATTTTAAATAAATACTTTTCAGTGTTTTGTGCATCAAAGAGTTCTTTAAAACAAAAAGTAATACAGTTTGCACCAAAATATTAAATATTATGATATTATTATTACATTTTAATAAGAAGAAAATAATAGGCTAATATGAAATGTTTCTTGAGCAGCAAATCAGTATATTAGAATGATTTCTGAAGGATCATGTGACACTGAAACCTGGAGTAATGATGCTGAAAGTTCAGCTTTAAATCACAGGAATAAATTACATAAAGATATATGAAAATACAGCTTTTATTGTTTATTGATGAATAAATGCAGTCTTGGTGAGCACTGAGACTTGTTAGTTGTACTAACTTGAATCCTGATTTGAATCATTAGCACAGTATTTTTGTCTTTATGCAGAATATAATTTCTTTTTTTCTTTTGATGTTGGTGAGGTTCATACATACACACTTTTACCTCTATCACATTTTGATTTTGATTTTAAGAGATTATCTTGTAAAAGAAGGACATACGAATAGCCGGTTTCTAGAACTGATATTTCTGTACACCCTGATATTTTCAATCACACCCTTTGTTTATACAGCCATATTTCATTCTCAGACCCGTTTGTGAGGTACTATGAGATTACTGCTGTAACGTTGGTTGTGCTGGCAGTGCTCCTGAAACGATCTCTATCTCAATATGGAAACAAACCTCAGAGCCAAAGCATTAGGAGTATGTCTTGGCAACCACATTACACTAACATGAGCCAAATTCTGTTTTTAGAAAGCATTTTGAGTAAATGAAGTATCCTGGTGCTGATAACATTTTGATCAGACCAAGAATCCTTTATGTGTTTTATCTTTCTCTGAAGTACACTCATTGTCAAATAATCAAGGTTTCCTGCACCAGAAATGCTGTTTTACATGACATGGCCATTTTGTTTCCCTCAGGAACTGACAGACCTACAGAGAGATCCACCAGCCCAGTGTTCAGCAGGTCCGGTTGGAGAGGACTGTGAGTATATGAGGAACAAGTGAATGATAATGAGTTACTATTGATATATTTTTGTCAGATTACTGTTTAAATATATAGATATTCACATGTATTCATTGTAATAGTGATCCCACTTAGATCATCCAACACTAACTACCATTCTCAGATTCTCAGCATACATTGGATCAGCTTTTACTCTGCTTCCTTACTGCCTATTGATTTTATATAATGAATCATTTTTTACAGTGTTTCACTGGCAGGCAACAATAATGGGGCCGGTAAGTAGCTGTTTTTCTGCTTTACTCTTTGCAAATTACAGGGTTCCCACAGTCATGAAATATCAGGGAATTGTGATTTCCAGTCCTAGGGAAAAAAAAGCGATGCACTTAATGAAATGAATTAAATCTTAAAATCCCATGGGAAAATCATAGAAATTCATTGGTCAAAATGTGTGGTAACCCTGAAATTAGTTCAAAGGATTATTCACCCAAAAATGAAAATGACCCCATGATTTAATCACCCTCAAGCCATCCTAGGTGTATATGACTTTCTTCTTTCAGACAAATACAATCAGAGTTATATTAAAAATGTCCTGGCTCTTCCAAGCTTTATAATGGCAGTGAATGGGGTCAAGATTTTGAAGGCCAAAAAAGTGTATCTATCCATAAAAATACTCCACATGGAGGCGTAGCATAAGCTCCGGTGAGAAAATGCTAGTCTCGTGAGAGCAAAGTTTTGTTTACAGCAAAGGAAAACCAGTCTCCTCTTGGCTTATATTGAAATCCTCCGACATTTTTCTTTACAAATCCTCGTTTTGTACTTCTAATTCGTGACCGGTGTTTTGTTTTGCTCTTTCCTCTGCACTTCCGCGTTCGTCACTTCTCTCTGGAGCTTACGCTACGCCTACGTCCTACATTACGCTACATTAACACCACTCTCTCGTGAACGTGCATACAACATTTAGCAGAAGCTAGAGATTACGGTTTATAAAAATTTAAATATGGATATTTTTATTACACAAACGCATCAGTTCGCTTCAGGAGGCCTTTATTAACCCCCTGGAGCCGTGTGGAGAACTTTTTATGATGGATGAACGCACTTTATTGGACTTCAAAATCTCAACACCCATTCACTGGCATTATAAAGCTTGGAAGAACCAAGACATTTTTTAATATAACTCTGATTGCATTTGTCTGAAAGAAGAAAGTCATATACACCTAGGATGGCTTGAATATGAGGAAATCATGGGGTAATTTTCATTTTTGGGTGAACTATCCTGTACTATATTTAAAAGGGACATGTAACGCCTTTTGTAGCATTTTATTTTCTTCTAGAAGTCCACTTACAATGTTAATGAAAGGTTGCTTGTACCAGAAACAGTTAAAGTTTAGTGAAATAATCAGGTTACTGTACCTTTAACATGGCTATATGTAAATAGCCTCTGTTCTGATTGGCTGATCTCAACGTCCAAGCGCAGTTCATAAATTTAGCACTGTAAATGTTTGTATACACCGTACACAAAAAAATTAAGTAAAAATCATTTAAACTAACAGAATGTTAGATTTTTAATTAATTTGTCCTTATCATCCATAAATATTGTGATGTGTTAAAATATTGCCTGTTTTGTGACAGTTGCAGTACATGCATTCATTAGCAAAGCTGTGTTCTTGGTTTTTAGAATGACAGTCCGTATCAAGGAGGAGTTTTCTTCCTTACGATTCATTTCCCAACAGACTACCCCTTTAAACCACCAAAGGTCAGTTGCTTTGTAATTTTCATTGAGATTGGCAACATTAGTCAAATGCAAATGTATGTAATAGCTTGTAATGCGGTAATCAATATTCTCTGCATTGATTGACAGGTCGCATTCACAACAAAAATCTACCACCCCAATATTAACAGTAATGGCAGTATTTGTCTGGACATCCTGCGATCTCAGTGGTCACCTGCACTTACTGTATCCAAAGGTAAGATTCAGGCAACATCTCAATGCATGATACAAGCACTTTGAAATAAAAATAAAAATCTGCAATACTGTTTTGCTGTATATGTATTGTATTGGTAATATTATACCTTTATTCAGCTAGGATGCATTAAATTGATCACAAATGACAGTAAGGACGTTTATTGTTAGGAAAGATTTCTGCTTTAAATAAGTTCCGTTCTTTTGAACCTTGCATTCATCAATTAATTCTGAATAAAATGTATCATGGTTTGTACAAAAATATTAAGCAGCACAACTATTTTCAACATTAATAATAATAAAAAAATCTTTCCTGAGCAGCACATCTTTAGAAAAATTATTTCTGAAGGATCATGTGACACTGAAGTCTGGAATAGTGATGCTGAAAATTCAGTTTGCATCACCGGAATAAATTAAATTTTAAAATGTATTAAAATTGAAATTTATTTTAAATTGTAGTAATATTTCACAACATCACTATCTTACATAAGTTAAAACATAAAATCTTGAATGGTATTTATGATGTATTCACATTGCAGGTATGAAGTTGTATTGTTTGTTGGAATGTCAGTTTTCAGGAATTTCCATAATTAGTTGTTACTTAAAATAATTTTTTTTTTTTTAATCAATCAATTGTTAATTGTAGAGCTGCGAACTGCAAATGTGCAGGACTTATCTTCATGTAGCCTGATTTAACCATGAATTAAATAAATGGTAAAATGTAGTTAATGCATTAGGTGTTGAACTAACAATTTTACATTTTTTATTAATCTAGGTTAATGTTAATTTGAAAATATTCTGTTATTTATTGTTAATTCATGTTTGTTCATGAATAATCATAATAATTTACGTACTTAGACAACTTAAAATGTTAAAAATAAATATAGTATATTTATTAATTGGCCAAGCTTAACCATTTGTGTAAAAGTATTTTCCATTGTTAATTAACTGTTAACAAATTAAGGAAACATTAAGTGTTACCAAATATATCTAAGAAATGCAGGTATTGAGATTCTTCTATTCATTTGCATAATCACATCAATGCATTTATGTTTGGGATGAATACATTACAACATCAAAATGTATTGCTGTTGTGACCAAAAATGCAAATTTTCCAATAAAATGTTATTGTGTGGGTTGTTAAAAACATTGATTTTAAACATTACTTAATTATATTACAAAATTATAGCATGTCGTTGGTGTACAGGTTAAAAGTCACCATTGCATTGGCCAGTAGAACCTACAGTAGATGTTCGCCTGTTCAGGAAAACCGTCAGATGACAGATTTAGGTATTATAATGTTCTCCTGTGGCTTTAGCAGTTGTTGGACAGACACTGTTCGACTGTTTGTTTTGAGTACTCTATAGCCTTGGTGTTTCTGAGCGTTGAGCCCGGTGCGGGTGATGTTGTCAGACTGCAGTGATTACTCTTTGTTCTAAGCAATGACCTAGTTTGGATCTCTCCACGGGAGGCTGTTTGTGTTATATGACAAACAAACGCAGGGCAGTGTGAGAGAAGCTCCTCATTCCAGCAGTAAAGATGATCAGGAAGTTTTGTTATTATATCTATTTAATGTGTTCCCTTTCTTTTTTAGTCTTGTTGTCCATCTGCTCCCTGTTATGTGACCCAAACCCAGACGACCCACTGGTACCTGAGATCGCACATACATATAAAGCAGACAGAGAAAAGTGAGTGACCCTTACATGCATATTTTAATGGCTTTTTAAAAAAATTGTTCATGTGTTAATTTTTCTTTTTTGATCGAATGCTTATTTTTTTTTTAAAGTCGAGTGAATTTAATACAAATGAAAAGTACTTCATTGCTTGTGATGGTTTTCTGCTTTTTTTGATGGATATCAAGATTATAACACATGATAAGTGTGCCATCAGTACAAAAACAGCTTTATGTAACATTTAGGTTAAGAACAAAAGACTCAGAACAGTACAACTGTTATACTGCAGGTTGTTCACTCCACGTTCAGAGCTGCGGTAAAATAGCCAATACATCCACATGTGAGACAGATAAATTCTGTATTAATCTGTCAGGTTAGTTGCAACATTGCAACCAGGGGCATCGCTAGACCCCTTTTACTGGGGCACATGCCCCAGTATAAATCTGCTTTGCTCCAGTATAAATCTCAAGTTTAAGTTTTAACAATTTACTTTATTTGTCAGTGTATTCATTTACAATGATATTCGCAGCAAAAATACTGGTCTATATGCAACATAGTAACCTAATTCACGCTTGTAAAAGCGACGCAGTTGCTCACTTTAACTGAAAACACAAACTCGTGCCGTCCTTTTGCGCAGAAATGCCTCCATCGCAATATGATTGGTTATGATTGAATGCGATTGGTTCATGCGATAAATCCCGCCTCTTGTTTTCATGTGAGCTCAGTAAGTAAACAACTCACCCGCTTAGATATATCACTGCTATGTGTCAAGTCAAAATAAAACTTGAAATGGCCTGAAAATGTAATGACCGTGTCAGTTAGTGAGCATTCAGCTCGATGAAATGAAAGCCGTATCTTCGTGCCTGTGACAGTGTTTACAGGGCTTTTATGACGATGACTCGAAAATAAGTTGACTATTAAAAAGAACAGCTGAACATCAGTTCACTATTAAAAAACGGAGTGTCTATTAGGCTACTCTTAAGTGCAAATAGGCCGCTTTGTTGGCAGAAGCTATTTACACTAACTCCGCCCATCAGTGTAAGGTTACTACAAAAGACGATTGTTATTTGACAAGTCCAGTGGCGAAGATAGTAATGCGCGTGCCGAAGTCATTTTTGATGCAATCGACCCAGGTTCGATTCCACCCTTTGCCAAACTTTTTTTTTTCCCCCTGAATTTTCAAATTTCATTTCACATCGGGTAGGTGTAGGGAGGGCTTATGTTGTCCCAATCCATTTAATAATTTCAATTAAAGTTATAATTTACACTCAATGTTATTATTGCATACTGTTTTATAATGTTCTACAATACTAAGGTGCAGATAATTGCCACTATTTGACATTAGTATAAATAGCAGAAAATCCTGCTATTTTAACATAGTGTAAATAGAATCTATAGTTATTTGCACTTAGTGTAAATAGCATATCGCTAAGAAAATACTTCTAATTTCACTTAGTGTAAATAAAAAAGTGAAAGTGAAAAGTAGCATCTAACTAAGATTAATAAATGCTGTAGAAGTATTGTTCATTCTTAGTTCATGTTAACTAATGTTAGCCTAACTAATGAAGTCTTTCCAAAATATTGTTCAAATTGTTACTGCCTTTCGGTGTTATTTTGGAATAAATGTAAAAATGCAAACAACACTATGAAATGTATAATTATTATTTAAAATATTAAATAAAATAAAAATAATGTTAATAAAATACAAAATAGAATTATTTTTGTTCTCTCTTTTTATGTAATGTTTATTTAACCAAGAAAATGCGAAAACATTAAGTGTAACAGGCACATGGGTTTATATATATATATATATATATATATATATATATATATATATATATATATATATATATATATATATATATATATATACAGGTGCATCTCAATAAATTAGAATGTCGTGGAAAAGTTCATTTATTTCAGTAATTTAACTCAAATTGTGAAACTCGTGTATTAAATAAATTCAATGCACACAGACTGAAGTAGTTTAAGTCTTTGCTTCTTTTAATTGTGATGATTTTGGCTCACATTTAACAAAAACCCACCAATTCACTATCTCAACAAATTAGAATATGGTGACATGCCAATCAGCTAATCAGCTCAAAATACCTGCAAAGGTTTCCTGAGCCTTCAAAATGGTCTCTCAGTTTGGTTCACTAAGCTACACAATCATGGGGAAGACTGCTGATCTGACAGTTGTCCAGAAGACAATCATTGACACCCTTCACAAGGAGGGTAAGCCACAAACATTCATTGCCAAAGAAGCTGACTGTTCGCAGAGTGCTGTATCCAAGCATGTTAACAGAAAGTTGAGTGGAAGGAAAAAGTGTGGAAGAAAAAGATGCACAACCAACCGAGAGAACTGCAGCCTTATGAGGATTGTCAAGCAAAATCGATTCAAGAATTTGGGTGAACTTCACAAGGAATGGACTGAGGCTGGGGTCAAGGCATCAAGAGCCACCACACACAGACGTGTCAAGGAATTTGGCTACAGTTGTCGTATTCCTCTTGTTAAGCCACTCCTGAACCATAGACAACGTCAGAGGCGTCTTACTTGGGCTAAGGAGAAGAAGAACTGGACTGTTGCCCAGTGGTCCAAAGTCCTCTTTTCAGATGAGAGCAAGTTTTGTATTTCATTTGGAAACCAAGGTCCTAGAGTCTGGAGGAAGGGTGGAGAAGCTCATAGCCCAAGTTGCTTGAAGTCCAGTGTTAAGTTTCCACAGTCTGTGATGATTTGGGGTGCAATGTCATCTGCTGGTGTTGGTCCATTGTGTTTTTTGAAAACCAAAGTCACTGCACCCGTTTACCAAGAAATTTTGGAGCACTTCATGCTTCCTTCTGCTGACCAGCTTTTTAAAGATGCTGATTTCATTTTCCAGCAGGATTTGGCACCTGCCCACATTGCCAAAAGCACCAAAAGTTGGTTAAATGACCATGGTGTTGGTGTGCTTGACTGGCCAGCAAACTCACCAGACCTGAACCCCATAGAGAATCTATGGGGTATTGTCAAGAGGAAAATGAGAAACAAGAGACCAAAAAATGCAGATGAGCTGAAGGCCACTGTCAAAGAAACCTGGGCTTCCATACCACCTCAGCAGTGCTACAAACTGATCACCTCCATGCCACGCCAAAGTGAGGCAGTAATTAAAGCAAAAGGAGCCCCTACCAAGTATTGAGTACATATACAGTAAATGAACATACTTTCCAGAAGGCCAACAATTCACTAAAAATGTTTTTTTTATTGGTCTTATGAAGTATTCTAATTTGTTGAGATAGTGAATTGGTGGGTTTTTGTTAAATGTGAGCCAAAATCATCACAATTAAAAGAACCAAAGACTTAAACTACTTCAGTCTGTGTGCATTGAATTTATTTAATACACAAGTTTCACAATTGAGTTGAATTACTGAAATAAATGAACTTTTCCACGACATTCTAATTTATTGAGATGCACCTATATGTGTATGTGTGTGTGTGTGTGTGTATATATATATATATATATATATATATATTAGGGGTGTCCACGTTAACGCGTTAACGCATGCGATTAATCAAAAAATTTTAACGCGTTAATATTTTTTTAACGCAAATTAATCGTTTGATAATGTTTGACCCCATCTTCTTCTCCTCATCGCAGCGCGGAAGGTTAGCTGTCATTGTGTGATGAGGGTACAGTGAACCAGTGTTGCCAGGGTAGCGGCACAATTGGGCTATTTTGAAAATACAGTCGCGGGAAAAATTACATAGCCGCGGGTTGCGGTTTTTTGGGCTATTTTTATAATGTACCGTGGCCGCCCAAGGTGTATGTAGACAAAAAAAAAATTAAAATAGATCCTTTTACTAATGTGTATTGTACTTGGAATGTATAAGTTACCTGGCAACTTAAGAACGGAGAGGCGGTTATAACATCACAAACAATGTGAGTTTCAGGCAGAGCACATGTTAAGGCTTTTACACAGCAGAAATAATCATGACAACAGCCACTATAGATTATACAAGATAATAAACACACGATTACGATAGGATATGGTTTGTATGTGATTTTCTTGAGATGAATGTGTACATCTGAAATGCTAATTTGTGCAGCGATATAAAAGGCTATAAATAGCATATTTTAACAACAATAAACGACCAAATTCCACATGTGATCGTAAAATGAAGTTATTACAAACACTCGATGCTGGTTTAAAGTGAGTTCTGAGTAAAAGTGTACTACTAATCTCATAAATTGTCTAATGAAGCATGATGCTAATATTAGCTCTAATGCACCTGCAGAACAGGTCCAATTCTGCTTCTTAATGCATTTGGTCATAATACTTCATGTAAGGTCGCAGGAAAATGTTTTGTTGTATTTATTTAGAAATACGTTTGATAATATTTGGGTAAATGTATACTGGGATTGAAGCGATGTGGCTTGGTAAACGTTTTATTGCCAGTTTAAAGGCTGATAATGGCTGAATAAAAACAAAAGAATAATAAGGATTATGTCTCATACCTGGTGGAGGTGTGAAAGGTTCTGTTTCCTTAAACTAGTTTGTCATGCATTTCTTTATTTCAACACATTTACAGGTAAATCCTAATATTTTAAAATTGCGATTAATCATGATTAATCACAGTCCATGACTGTGATTAACGCAATTAAATTTTTTAATCGATTGACAGCACTAATATATATATATATATATATATATATATATATATATATATATATATATATATATATATATATATATATATATATATATATACACTGTATATAACTGCCTCCTCATTTTAAAACACCACCGCACACCACTGATGTAAACATGACCAAACTAAAGTAAGTCTCTAAGTAATATCGGTCATCTTATTTTGACTCAATCATTATTGGCTCTTGTAGATGGACATCAGAATTTTTTTGTGCGTAGCAGGGAAAGGGAATCAGAAAGGAGAGATGATGAGTTTGAGGGAGGTAAGACTTGATAAACAAACTACCGTACATCCCCAGCCAGACAGGTCTCAGACATTAGAAGAAAAGGTCTCAGGAAAACCTGTCAAGTCTGTAGAATTGCATTGTTGCTGAGAAAAACATTTATGTGTTCTTTACTTTCAGATATGAAATTAATATTTAATTCACTAGCTCTAATTTAGGACATTACATAAAAAGTTGGCAGTAACTATGGCTTCGATAACTATGTGCTATTATAGGCAGTACAGTTTAATGCTCAAAAAATTAACCGACCTTGTTTGTACTTGGCTGGGAAACCGGGGAATACCTTTGTTTTGTTTTTCTAGATTAAATAGGCTCTTATTTTAGTTGCAGCCATAAAATGATTGGTTTCTTGAAATATTGTAATTGTAAATTATTGAAAATATGTAATTATTCGTTGTTACCATTGTGTAATGTAGAAAAATGCAGATTTGCAAGAAAAATTTTTCTCTTCTTTTATTATTTCCATACAGTGTATGCCATAAGTAAGTTAAAGATACTTAAATATTTTTTAAATACATACCTGTTTACCTTCCTCAGTACTGTTGCACTGTAGGATTAGTGTTTTAAGCAACGGAAGTTTGTACAGTGGATCGTGTTGCACACAGCAGGCTTTCAAGAAAAAAGTGATAGAAAAAGTAATGGGGGCCTGTGCCCCAGTAGAGCTTTAAGTCTAGCAACGCCCCTGATTGCAACCCAACCTCCTATCCATATTACATCCATTAATAATAAGCTCTTCCTCTTCCTGGCTTGTATGGGACGTGTTAGTCTCAGGAAGTCAGATCTTTGACTTACAGTGTAAGGTCTGGGCTCTGTAGCCATTTTGATTGGCCAAGGACTGCTCACTTTTATAGAAGGAGGCCATCTGATTGACATGTACACTACAGTAAAGTGACCAGTAACGATTCGTCATGTTTAGAGGCGGGTAAATGTTCCAGACAGGTGCGTTTGCTAAAAGCATTGTTAGCCGACTATTGTCGCAAGTTACTAACATAGTTACATTTACATTTATGCATTTAGCAGACGCTTTTATCCAAAGCGACTTACAGTGCATTCAGGCTATACATTTTTTTTTTATCAGCATGTGTGTGTGCCCTGGGAATTGAACCCACGACCTTTTGCGCTGCTAACGCAATGCTCTACCACTGAGCCACAGGAACAGGATTTTTTTACACATGTACAGTGGTGGCCAAAATTATTAGAACACTAGCTAAAAAAAACACAGCTAAAAAATGGTTTTAAGTCAGTTATTTCTATCTTTTGCTGTAGAGTGTCAGTAGGAAATATCAGTTTACATTTCCAAACATTCATTTTGCCATTAACTGTAATAATGCAGTGAGATTTTTGTTTGCACAAGGAATCTGACAACAGCCAGTGCTCCACACAGAGATCTGATCTCATCATCATCCAGTCTGTCTGGAATGACATGAAGAAACAGAACAAACTGAGACAGAATAAATCCAGAAGAACTGTGGCAATGTCTCCAAGATGCTTCAACAGACCTACCTGCAAAGCTACAGTACTGTTAAAAGTTTTAGGCACTTGTGTAAAAATGCTGTAAAATGAGGATGTTGTCAAAAATAATGTAATAAATAAATTTTCTTTATCAATTAGCTTCTACTAGCTAAATTAAATCAACATTTGGTGTGACCATCCTTTGCGTTTAAAGCAGCTTTTGCCCTAGGTGCACTTGCGCGTAGTTTTTCAGGTAGCTTTGCAGGTAGGTCTCTTGAAGCATCTTGGAGACGTTGCCACAGTTCTGCTGGATTTAATGTGTCTCAGTTTGTTCTGTATCTTCATGTCATTCCAGACAGACTCATCATTAATTTGTTTTTGGATTGACGTTTTTATAGCCTATAGGCTATAGCCTTAAGTTTAGAGGATTCGTTGTGGAGAGAAACTAATAACTGTGTTTATAATGTTTGTAAACATTTTTGATTTACCGGCATTTTAGCCTACATCACAGCCTACTGAATGTAATAGCCTAATAAAATACGATGCGACTTAGCCTGTTCTTTTTTCCTCAAAACGCAATTTTATACAAGTAGCGTTTTTTTTAACAATGCAGCAAACATTTTTAAATATCTTTAAAAATACTTTAATGTCTTTAAAGTATTAATAGTTTTTTTCTTTTGTTTAGTAGCCATTTAGGCAAATCTAGAAAAGATGATGCTGTATTGGCTGTGACTAAGCGCAGCGGGTTAAGATACCATCTCTTCCTGTTTTTTTTTTTTTCTTTATTTTTCTTTTTGTGTAAAGAAAACACTGTACTTTATTATTATTATTATTATTATTATTATAGGCAAAGACTATTTTAAAAAATAACGTTATTAGCCGTTATTTTTTCTACTTGAACCGGTTTCGGAACGGTAATAATACAGAGGAACGCAGGAACAGAAACGTTAAAATATCGATTCTGCTCGGAGTGAACCGATTGACTTTTTTTTTTTCGTTTTCAAGCCCTGCATAGGATCATATATGCTGGTATTTTAGAGTGACTGTCAGGCGTCCGAAAGTGAGTTTTGATCGAGTAACTTGTAGATCTGCAAACTGTTTTAGACAGTTTAATTGGATTTCAAAAGGTTCCCCTTTGTGACTGACCCAATAAACATTATGACATTATATCCACTTGATGTAAAGCTGTCCTGCCCACTGATAAATAAAACTAAATAAAACAGTGCTGTGGCTGAAATATTACATCATGAGAGTGTATTCTTTTTTTGCTTGCAGGTACAACAGACTAGCGAGAGAATGGACACAAAAGTACGCCATGTGAGAGTGCCTGCGACTAAAACACTACAGAATCAAACGGACAGAGAAATGTGTTTTTACTTTGAACAAGAGGAGTCAAAAGAAGTGAATGTCGAGGGGAGGGGACATCTAAACACCAGACCCTTGGAAGGGAATCAGAAGGCAGAGGTGAGGAGGTGAGAGCCGCTGGTACACATTGGCCGTATGTGCTGAATCCGCTGTCATGTGCCGTTCTCCCAGATCTGCCGTCACAACGGCTTACCCTGGAAAACACCAGGAAAACTGTAAAACCGGACAAACCTCGGGGTACCACAACCCAGGAAGTTAGACTTGTACTACTGTTAGTTCTCTTATTACTGTCATTGTGATTTTCTCAGTGTTACTGTTGGCATTCTTACTCATCATCACTGAATGAGGAAACATTGGGCTGAAGTTGGAATGGCGGCATTACAGGATTGATCATGTCTGAACCATCGTACCGTCCCGTTGGAGTCCCTGTGGAAAACATAGTCATGTGTGCACTTTCACAACAGTTTGCGATAGAATGTAAAAAATCGGATGTCAGAAAGACCTTACTGTAGCCTCTGCCTTCCAACTTCCTGCTGTTTCAGTGTTATCCCATAAAACACTGTGAATGTGATTAGGAAAAGGTTGTGTCCCTAATGAGAAAATGTGATTTGATTATTGAACAAATGGAGGTCATAAAATAGTCAAGTGAGTCTATATCTTTGTGCTATAAAAAAACGAAACATAACACCATGTCCTAGCCAGACGCGATGCAATGAGTTTTTGGTAACAATCGCCCTCCATACACTCATTCCCTATGTTACTTCACTAATATAGTCCTCTTACAGGAGTGAATGAAAACAAGTGTGCGAATTTGGACACCGAGTACACCAGAAGAGCCGCATCGGTTGTACACTAGTTATAGCGGTGCATCATGGGATTGAATGAGTGAGCTCAATAATGTCCACTTTGGTTTTGGACACCACTACAAATAGTGAACTTTTAAGGGTATGGGGGCGATTTCGGACACAGACAAGCAAGATGTGACAAGGCTGTAAGACGCGACAAAATCAATCGCAAATCACAGCCAATCAGAAGAGTGTGTGGGCGGAGCTCTCTCTGAAAGCTCACTGTGAAATGGATAAATATGTAACTTAATCAAAATGAACCGTTTTAACGATATTCAAAATATATACTCAGTGACTGATACAATTTTGTAATTTTGTTGTGAAATACACTTGTACATTCTTGTATTTCAAGGTGTTTTCAAGATCTGAGGTAAATTATCCATTGTCGCTTTCATTATGGCATTAAATTCATACAAAAATGATGTTCGTAACACAAATGAAACTTTTAATATTATACAAAACTCATACATACCTGAGATAGGTCTCAGCTAGCAGAAAGTAGCAGAAATTGAAAAATGTAAAAAAACTAAAAAATTTAAAATTACATTTTTAAAAAATAGAATCACCTGTCGCTTGTCTTTTATCACCATCACTATTGATTAGGACAAAAGAAAAATATCTTGTGTCATGTTGCATTGCTTCTCATTAGGACAGAGTGTTATTTTTATTTATTAGACATAAAATGTTTTTGTTTTTTTTTGGTTATAATCTTGTCTCCTTTTGACATATTCTTTATTTATCCTTGAGTGTCGTTTTCAGAATTAAGCTGGCCGTTCACACAGGACATGCTCTTGCTTTCCATTTGCGCTGTATTTTTAATGTTGCTCTATGTAAACATGCACTAGACGGACGTCTTTTTTTCAAACACTTTTTTTTTTTTCATCATTTGATGTGCAGTGTTGATTTTAAAAGAATGGACCAATCAGATGAATCTGGGGGCACGATAACCATATTTACTGTACAAACATATTGTCCAACAAGTGTATATGGAAAACTCCATCAACCTGTTTTTAATGCAAAAACGCATCTTGTGTGAACGGCCAATGAATTTAATTCACCTCAGCCGCATGTGCATGATATGGCAGATGTGTAAGTATTTGTTTTGATAAGTATTGTGAAGTTGCTTTAGGAATCAAGGCAGTTTTATACTTGTCTTAAAAATTCACCCAATTTGCTTGCAGAAAAAAAGAGGGAGCAAAAATGCTGAACGGTGGGACTGTGTGGAAAAAAAAAATAGAAAAAAAAGAAAATGCCACCATTTCTGCCAAATGTGATTATGCCCCTTTCAGATTTGCAGGCAATGGGCACGTCATAGCGTATGAATGCAATATTTTCCGGCTCTTTAGCATTTATCTCTTCTACAAATCTGTCTGCAAGAGTGTAATCCTTAATAATCTTTAGATACTCTTGTTCCTGTAGTCACTAATATTACTAACTTTTGACAGCGTAGATGGTACGTTTGATGTATGACCAGCACAGGTGCTGGACTCGAGTACTTTTACTGTAAATGAATTTTTGTAAACGCACTCATTAACTCGTGGCTGCCTACTTAGAGGTGGATGATCAAGATGTTTACATGGAGCAGAATGAAAAAAAATTCTTCACTCATCTGAACTGGAGCTCGGGGGGTTGGGAATCTGCTTCTCAAACGCTTTCCGTCAGGAAAGAAGTGTGAACATCTCCTCACTCTCACCTCCTGGTGCTGCTCTTCCTCAAGCCCATGGCGCAAGACTCCCTGAAAAGGGCTAAATATTGCCATAATTATATTTAGCACCATATATATGTGTACTTTCACCAAGGGAATTGATATTTTGTGTCTGGTATAGCTTTGGATATGCTTTTAAAGGGATAGTTTACCCCAAAATGTGAATTCTGCAATCATTTACTCACTTTTCCAAACAGAATAGATGGCTTTCTTCTGTAAAACACAAAAGGAGAAATTTTGAAGTATGCTTATGCTGCTGTTTTCCATGCTGTTTTCCAACTTTCAAGCTCTGAATAAAAAGTGCCATAAAAGTTTATTCCGAATAGTAGATATTTATTGGAAATCTTAGCAATTGTTGCTTGACAGCTGTGGTCACCATTCACTTTCGTTGTGTGGAAAAGTGCGGCGTGAACATACTTCAAAATTTCTACTTTTGTGTTTTACAGAAAAAAGTCATCAGTTGGATTTTGAAAAAACATGATGGTGTGTAAATGATAATAGAATTTTTCTTCCTTTTTTCTTTTAAATTGAATTGAATGTAAAATTTATGCCAACTTCTCCAAACTTTGATTCAAAGATCGACAATACCGTCTTTGTATCAGCAAATTTTTCACTACTAAATGTGGCTCAATGGTTGTGCATCTGGAAGTTGAATGTTTGTTTAATTTATTTATTTATTTGCTATTTATTTGTCGTCTTCCAGTCATCAGCTCAAATGCAGTCAGCCTGGAATTACGAGTTGCTTCTCTCGAGTTGCAACCCTTTTTGAGATTGTGCTAAGGCAGTATAGCATGCTTTGCACTCTGGTAGGCTACAACCTTTTTCCCGCAGCTATTTGCAAGATATCAGGGATCTTTTTTTCCATTCTCTCACCTCCCACAAGACCCTCAATAAAACCTTAGCCTTAACCATCAATGTATAAGCAACTGTACTGTACTGTTTACTTTGTGTTTTAACTGTTGATTGGTACTGTACTACTTTGTGTATCACATACACACGTACACAGAGCCATAATGAGCTCTCCTGCTAACTGTCTGTGCTTGAAAACCCTGTCATCTAACCAGCTCTCTCCTCAGACTCAGTACAGCTGAGACTAACCTCCAAGGTGTCAACTTAAGTGAATAAAGCTCCTTTTGTTTAATACATTCTCTTGGATTTATTGTATAGACAACACCACAGACTTTGAAAATGTTATGCTTAATCTACAGCACTGACAGAATTCAGATAATAATGGAAAAGAAGTAAAAAAAAAAAAAATGAAAAGGTCATATTTACCCCAAGATCAACAGAACAAGAAAGAAAAAAATATATATATATTTATTTATTTATAAAATTTAATTTATAATTTATTCCTGAGGCAAAGCTGAAATTTCAGTATCATTACTCAACTTCAGTGTCATATATATATATATACATATATATATATATATATAAATGGTCATATACAGGTGCATCTCAATAAATTTGAATGTTGTGGAAAAGTTCATTTATTTCAGTAATTCAACTCAAATTGTGAAACTTGTGTATTAAATAAATTCAGTGCACACAGACTGAAGTAGTTTAAGTCTTTGGTTCTTTTAATTGTGATGATTTTGGCTCACATTTAACAAAAACCCACCAATTCACTATCTCAACAAATTAGAATACTTCATAAGACCAATAATAAAAAAAAAAAAACATTTTTAGTGAATTGTTGACCTTCTGGAAAGTATGTTCATTTACTGTATATGTACTCAATACTTGGTAGGGGCTCCTTTTGCTTTAATTACTGCCTCAATTCGGCGTGGCATGGAGGTGATCAGTTTGTGGCACTGCTGAGGTGGTATGGAAGCCCAGGTTTCTTTGACAGTGGCCTTCAGCTCATCTGCATTTTTTGGTCTCTTGTTTCTCATTTTCCTCTTGACAATACCCCATAGATTCTCTATGGGGTTCAGGTCTGGTGAGTTTGCTGGCCAGTCAAGCACACCAACACCATGATCATTTAACCAACTTTTGGTGCTTTTGGCAGTGTGGGCAGGTGCCAAATCCTGCTGGAAAATGAAATCAGCATATTTAAAAAGCTGGTCAGCAGAAGGAAGCATGAAGTGCTCCAAAATTTCTTGGTAAACGGGTGCAGTGACTTTGGTTTTCAAAAAACACAATGGACCAACACCAGTAGATGACATTGCACCCCAAATCATCACAGACTGTGGAAACTTAACACTGGACTTCAAGCAACTTGGGCTATGAGCTTCTCCACCCTTCCTCCAGACTCTAGGACCTTGGTTTCCAAATGAAATGCAAAACTTGCTCTCATCTGAAAAGAGGACTTTGGACCACTGGGCAACAGTCCAGTTCTTCTTCTCCTTAGCCCAGGTAAGACGCCTCTGACGTTGTCTGTGGTTCTGGAGTGGCTTAACAGGAGGAATACGACAACTGTAGCCAAATTCCTTGACACGTCTGTGTGTGGTGGCTCTTGATGCCTTGACCCCAGCCTCAGTCCATTCCTTGTGAAGTTCACCCAAATTCTTGAATCGATTTTGCTTGACAATCCTCATAAGGCTGCGGTTCTTTCGGTTGGTTGTGCATCTTTTTCTTCCACACTTTTTCCTTCCACTCAACTTTCTGTTAACATGCTTGGATACAGCACTCTGTGAACAGCCAGCTTCTTTGGCAATGAATGTTTGTGGCTTACCCTCCTTGTGAAGGGTGTCAATGATTGTCTTCTGGACAACTGTCAGATCAGCAGTCTTCCCCATGATTGTGTAGCCTAGTGAACCAAACTGAGAGACCATTTTGAAGGCTCAGGAAACCTTTGCAGGTGTTTTGAGTTGATTAGCTGATTGGCATGTCACCATATTCTAATTTGTTGAGATAATTCTAATTTGTTAAACTACTTCAGTCTGTGTGCATTGAATTTATTTAATACACGAGTTTCACAATTTGAGTTGAATTACTGAAATAAATTAACTTTTCCACGACATTCTAATTTATTGAGATGCTCCTGTATATATAAAATTAAATTTTTTATTTATTCCTGTGATGCAAAGCTGAAATTTCAGTATCATTACTCTACTTCAGTGTCACATGATTATTCAGAAATCAATTTAATATGCTGATTTGATGCTCTAGAAACATTTCTTAATATTATCAGTGTTGCACAGAGTTTTGCTCCTTAATATTTTAAACCGTAAAATACTACCATTCAAAATTCTGTGGCAAGTTAAAAAATAAAATAATGATAAATGAATAAATAAAAAAATTCATAAAGTAATAATAATAATTCCAAAGATGTATATTTTTAAAAATGGTCTGTTGAACTCTTTGCCCATCATAAGAATTCTAGGGAAAATATGAAAATTTAATTAAATTAAATTAACAAATAAATAAATACACACATACATACATTATCTTTGTCCATTTAAAAAAAAAACTATTTTTCCATCATAGAATACTGAAAAAAGGCAGAACATTTAAACACTGATAATGTTGAAAATGGTTGTGCTGCCACATTTTTAATTATAAATTTTAAATATGTATATTTGTAATTCTGACCATCCTTTGTCTTAAGAAATAAAGACAGAATTGTGATATTTTTCAATTAATAAATTTTTTTATTTTTTTTTTAAACCTTTATTTGAACTGTAAAGTTGCTTAAATGTTAATTGTACAGTTTAGGATGCTACTATAGACATTCAGTCTCATTAATTGAATTTGTATGTATATATATATGTGTGTGTTTCTATATATATATATATATATATATATATATATATATATATATATATAAGGGATAATCAAAGGATTTTAATGCACGATGTGGAGGCAAAGAACCGCCCTACGCGAATCCTTTAAAGGGCATATTGCAGGTTAGAGACCGCAGTGAATCGATGTATAGAAAAATAATGTAGAAACTAGATTTTCTTTAAAATATACTGTAAAATACACTATTAAGGCTTCTGGAGTCGTTTTTGTGAGAGAATTTTACTTCCGCATCTGAAAACCGCCAAAACTGGAAGTGACGCATCAAAAGGGAGAGCGGTCCATTTTAACCATAGGAAAACAATGGATCGCAATGACAGTTCGGACGCTGAGGACATTTTAAATGTTTATTTCCACTCATATGACAGACCACAGATACAATTATGAGCCTGCTATGCGGCCATGAGAGCAGAGACAAGCACAGAACAACGATCAGAGGAGACAGATTGAGTTGATGTGTGAGGAGAACAGGGCAGGTGTCTTGGTGAGAGTCCAGTGTCAGCTTACAGATATACACACGTTAGCTAATGTAATCAGGCAATAGCAAAGCTAGTATTGGTCATCTATGAGTATTGATACTTACCAGTAACAGAAACTAATAAGCGTTGATCAGGCGTGTCACGCTCGTTAATATCGACATTAACGTTACGTGATATAGCGGTTTCTCATCACCGCAGGAGCGAGACAGATAAACACGTTTTTGTTTCATTATGTGCTTGTGTGGAAAAGCGAGGCCATGGTCACAGCTGAGGAAAGTCAGTGCTGCAGGGAGTTAGATACATACCAGGTCTTAGTAGAGAATGTAACCCCCACAGTTGATGTGCAGTGTCTGACTCTGCACCCAGGCTTTGAGGCTTGCTGTCTGAACCCATATGTGCTACAAATCGCCTATATGCACTTCAGACAGGAGCATGTAGCTCTCCAGGCCAGCAGTCATGAGTGTTTAGGGCAGAGATAAATTATTACTCTGAGTTAAATACTTGTATGTATAAATACATAGTAAATTAAAGATTTGAATATTAAAACAATCTGAATAATTTTGTTTCTCAATTACAAGTTGCCTATATTTAGGTCACGACTACCTGAAAGTCACACTTTTTGATGCCATTGGTATAACACAATCAATATTGACAGCATACAGGCAAGTTGTCCGCTGGGCCAATGGCATTCTGGGCAGCCCTTACCTGTATGTGTTGTGTCAGCCATTAGAAGACCGTTTCCAGAGGAAGGAGGACTTTATAAAGGTTTTGAATGGCCCCATTTTGGTGACAATAAAAAATAATCACAGTCACAAATTGTCTTACTATACAAAAACTTGTTTATGAAGTTTACATCAGATATACATCAAGCAGATCTGCATTTATGGTTAATTCAATTCAGTTTTATTTATACAGCACTAAATCATAACAAATATTGTTTCATAACACTGTTAATACCTAACTCAAAACACAACATTGGAACTCAACTGTTTATACATATATATATATATATATATATATATATATATATATATATATATATATATATATATACAGTGCCCTCCAAAAGTATTGGAACAGTAAAGACGAAATTGCTCTGTTGGTTGTGGAGTCAAGACATTTGCAAATATGATTGAAAAATGAATATGAGACAAAACTACAGAATGTCACATTTTATTATTAGCCGTTTCAACACATACATGTTTTACCAAATAAAAAGAACAGCACTTTTAGAGTTCATCCCACTCATTGATGTGAGCATAAGTATTGGGACAGTTGAAAATAAGGCAGATATAAAAGATTAAAAGCTATTATTTAGTTGCAGATCCCTTGCGCACAATCACAGCAGTGAGTCTGTGACCTGTAGACATCACCAGACTCTTGGTCTCATCCTTTGAAATACTTTTCCCAGCCTTTAATGCAGCCAATTGCAGTTGTTGCTTGTTTTGGGGAGTTTCTGCCTTTACTCTCCTCTTCAGCTGGTGAAATTCATGTTCAGTCGGATTTAAATCTGGAGATTGACTTGGGCAATCTAAGATTTTCCATTTCTTTGCCCTTATAAATTCCTTGACTGAACTGGCAGGGTGTTTTGGGTCATTGTCCTGATGCAATATGAAACACTTCCCAATGAATCTGGTGGCATTTTCCTGAATATTGGTAGGCAAGATGGTTTTGTACCCTTCCAAATTCATTCTGCTACTGTCATCATACATTAAGTCATCAGTAAAGTTGAGAGGGCCTGTTCCAGAGACAGCTATACATGCCCATGCCATGACACCACCTCCACCATGCTTTACAGATGAGGCTGTATGCTTGAGATCTTTTGCAGTTCCCTTTTTTTCTCCACATTTTTGATTTCCCATCACTTAGATAAAGGTTCATCTTTGTCTCATCGGTCCATAAACACAGTTACAAAACTCTTCTGGCTCACCTTTGTGCTTTTTTGCAAACTCTAATCTTGCCTTTCTATTTTTGGTGCTGGTCAGAGGTTTGCATCTTGCTGTGTAGCATCTGCAATTCTGTGTCAAAGTCTCCAGAGGACAGTAGATTATCAGAGCATCACCCCAGCTTTCTGGAAGTTGTTGGTGATTTTACAGACATGTCTTGTTAGGGTTAATTTTCACAGCTTTTATGATTTGTCTGTCATCAACTACTGTTGTTTTCTCAGCCGATCAGGTCGTTGTTGGTTTCTGGTGTCGCTGGTGGTTTCCAAACTCTTGATTTCTCCATGTCCTTTGTTTTTGCTATAGCTCTAATTGACTTCCTCTTTTCTTTTAGCATCCAAATTGCTTGCTTTTCTCTCAAAGTCAGCACCCTCATCTTCATCCTGGTTTGTGTGTGTCGTCATCGAATGCAAGATTCAGAATGCAGAAGTAATGGATATAACTGATAAAACACATTCCCTGCTTTTAATATCTGAAGAATTAATGCAACAGGACACAGCTGATCACTTAGAAAGACCTGTGAGGCAGCTGTTCCAATACTTATGCTCACATCAGATAGGGGGATGAAACTCTAAAAGTGCTGAACTTCTTAGCTGGTAAAACATCTATGTGTTTGTAAGGGGTAATAGGTAAATAAGGGAAACAAGTCAATTTAGCTCAAAGGGAATCATTTATGATTTTATAGGGAATTTGAACAGAGTCACTGTTTCACGGCTGATCACTGAGTCAGCAGCAATTCACTGAACGAGCCATATAACATCAACTCTGCACTAGATATTAAAATCCAAAATATAGTGAAAACACTATTAATAAGCACAGTAACAAGATCGGCAGATTAAGACATTAACTTGTAAGCACAAAAACACAAGATACTTCTCTTTTCAATATAAATAAGATTTTATTTATATAAACCTAAGACATAAACTAATCTAACACATGAACACAAACATTTACACATTCATACAAGTTGCAGAAAGAGAGAAAGTGAGGAAAGGATGAGTTTAAAGAATGAAAATGTGAAATCCCAAGTTTACAGCAATGTGCAATTGCATAGACCCGAACCATCAATCATTTATTTAACCCTCGCATTGAGTTTCTCAATGAGGCTAAAATTTATATTAAATACACCAGCTCAGCTAGAATCTGGAGGTTACTTGCTTGTTGCCTTTGTGTTAAGGGATTCCCTTTTGTTGTCTCTTTGCAGAAAGGGGTTTCCCGAGGTTGCTGATTTGGCTGAGTTCAGTGGTCTTTCTTAGTGAAGTCTTGAGCATTGGCACTTGATGCGGAGTTGGTCTGGTTGAAGTTTGGGGTGGGTGCAGTCGGAGCTGGACTTTGCGGCAAACTTAACTTACCAAAACTCTAACGGAAAGACAAGAAATTAAAGTAAAAGAATAAAAGTATGTAACGAGACTAGGTGGGTTTTCTTATCATTGTGTTGGCAGCTGGCACGTAGGCCAGAGCACGCTCAAAGAGCAGCTTCAAAACGCGGTGATAAAAGAGAAGAAGAAGAGGAGGAAGACATCTTAGGAGAAGCAGAAGAAGCAGCAAAGGCAAAAGCATAATTTGATGGTGTCCTGAGTATTTAAACTCGGCTTTCAGACCGTCCTGTCTGGATGTCTTGACCATTTAGAAATGATCTTAGCCTAGGGGTGTTGCTCTGTTTCTTCCCCATCATAAATCCTGTATAAGTCACATGGTCCAAATTTTCTCGCTCTTGTAAAGTGTAATTTTGGACATGATTTCTATAACAAGACTATGATACATTTGACAAAGAATTGATTGGAAGAAACATTTAAAGCATGATTTTTCAAACTCATACATACCAAACAAGGATATGAACCCTTAAGCTATTCCCTAGTTATTAAAAAGACATACACAATATGTGATTAAAACATGATAGTTAATTGTGTGGGTTACATACACGATAAGGGGTTGTGCATAGAAATGTCCTTTTAGGATAATTTTGGGTGCATATGAAAAAGAAAGTCTCTGGGTGTAGTTCTGCGTAGAACAAAAAGGTTAAAAGGGAAGGAAGGAATTTCAGTCTGGTTCTTTGTTCTGTGTGGAGACCCGCCCAAGAAAGTCTGTAGCTCGTGATTTCTATCACAGATTTACAGTGGGGAAAAAAAGTATTTAGTCAGCCACCAATTGTGCAAGTTCTCCCACTTAAAAAGATGAGAGAGGCCTGTAATTTTCATCATAGGTATACCTCAACTATGAGAGACAAAATGAGAAAAAAAAAAATCCAGAAAATCACATTGTAGGATTTTTAAAGAATTTATTTGCAAATTATGGTGGAAAATAAGTATTTGGTCAATAACAAAATTTCATCTCAATACTTTGTTATATACCCTTTGTTGGCAATGACAGAGGTCAAACGTTTTCTGTAAGTCTTCACAAGGTTTTCACACACTGTTGCTGGTATTTTGGCCCATTCCTCCATGCAGATCTCCTCTAGAGCAGTAATGTTTTGGGGCTGTCGCTGGGCAACACGGACTTTCAACTCCCTCCAAAGATTTTTCGATGGGGTTGAGATCTGGAGACTGGCTAGGCCACTCCAGGACCTTGAAATGCTTCTTACGAAGCCACTCCTTCGTTGCCCGGGCGGTGTGTTTGGGATCATTGTCATGCTGAAAGACCCAGCCACGTTTCATCTTCAATGCCCTTGCTGATGGAAGGAGGTTTTCACTCAAAATCTCACGATACATGGCCCCATTCATTCTTTCGTTTACACGGATCAGTCGTCCTGGTCCCTTTGCAGAAAAACAGCCCCAAAGCATGATGTTTCCACCCCCATGCTTCACAGTAGGTATGGTGTTCTTTGGATGCAACTCAGCATTCTTTCTCCTCCAAACACGACAAGTTGAGTTTTTACCAAAAAGTTATATTTTGGTTTCATCTGACCATATGACATTCTCCCAATCCTCTTCTGGATCATCCAAATGCTCTCTAGCAAACTTCAGTCGGGCCCGGACATGTACTGGCTTAAGCAGGGGGACATGTCTGGCACTGCAGGATTTGAGTCCCTGGCGGCGCAGTGTGTTACTGATGGTAGCCTTTGTTACTTTGGTCCCAGCTCTCTGCAGGTCATTCACTAGGTCCCCCCGTGTGGTTCTGGGATTTTTGCTCACAGTTCTTGTGATCATTTTGACCCCACGGGGTGAGATCTTGCGTGGAGCCCCAGATCGAGGGAGATTATCAGTGGTCTTGTATGTCTTCCATTTTCTAATAATTGCTCCCACAGTTGATTTCTTCACACCAAGCTGCTTACCTATTGCAGATTCAGTCTTCCCAGCCTGGTGCAGGTCTACAATTTTGTTTCTGGTGTCCTTTGACAGCTCTTTGGTCTTGGCCATGGTGGAGTTTGGAGTTGGACTGTTTGAGGTTGTTAGACAAATGTCTTTTATACTGATATCGAGTTCAAACAGATGCCATTAATACAGGTAACGAGTGGAGGACAGAGGAGCCTCTTAAAGAAGAAGTTACAGGTCTGTGAGAGCCAGAAATCTTGCTTGTTTGTAGGTGACCAAATACTTATTTTACCAAGGAATTTACCAATTAATTCTTTAAAAATCCTACAATGTGCTTTCTGGATTTTTTTTTTCTCATTTTGTCTCTCATAGTTGAGGTATACCTATGATGAAAATTACAGGCCTCTCTCATCTTTTCAAGTGGGAGAACTTGCACAATTGGTGGCTGACTAAATACTTTTTTGCCCCACTGTACATGTGACGGCCATCTCATTGACCATCAGTACTGATTACTTGCCCCAAATTTGACGATCTCCTTCCTGCATTAGAATTGTCAATAAGTGTTCTTTTGTTTGAATGTTGCAAGCTGTTCTGTGAAAGAGGCTTGTTGGTAAGGCTTTCTTAGAGGGCTGGAGCTAGGAATCTGATTTATGACATCCCGTTGCAGCCTTAGGGCCCCTCTGTGGAATTTGGCTCTTTGGGTTGTTCAACACCAATCCGATCAAATCTTAATTTGTCTGATTCACTCTCTGATATTCTACATGTTGAATCACCCAATAATAAAATATGACATTCTGTAGTTTTGTCTCATATTCATCTTCCACAGCCAACTGAGCAATTTTGTCTTTACTGTTCCAATACTTTAGGAGGGCACTGTATATATATATATATATATGTGTGTGTGTGCGTGTGTGTGTGTGTGTGTGTGTGTGTAGATGTACTACTACCAAAAGAAAAATACACCATCTGACCCATTTAAAAACATTTAACAAACTTCAGAGTGGGTATCACACTAATGTGTGTTAAATCGTGAATGCTTTGCTAGATACACAACAACAGCCTCATCTTGTTGATCCTCTGCAGGGATCTGGAAAGAGGAGAAGGTGTAGTGGAAGACAAGACAGTGCCTCAGTGGAAGTGGAAGACAGGTTCTCGTGGAGTCTGTGGTGACCTGCAGTATTCCTCTCTCACAGAATCCATGAGGGCTGATGCATATGATGGGAGAAGCAAGCAAACGTTTAGATCACATTCACTGCTGACCATGCTTTTCCACTTGGCCTCCATCACATCTGCATCTCCATTAGGAGCAGAAGCTGCAGTCCAGTAGAGGTGGTTAATAACAGCTGGCCTTCACTCCTTCAGATCTTCACACTCCCATCTTCCAAAGCCTTATAAACACACCACATGACAAAAAATTACCAATTAGCTGGTTATAATATTAGCAAACTGAGGTTAACCTACCAGTTATGCCTTCTCATACGGTAATGTTTTTACCTGGTTTTTAAAAATATATTGCTAATGCTTAGCTAGCTGTGGTGCTTTACAACAACTTATACACATCTCGTTGTGTCTCATTATTTAAATAATTATGTTCATTGATTTGGTAGTTAGCAAATGTTAAAAAAACAAGACTTACGGTCTACAGTTGACGTTTTCGTCGAGCTGCATCTTTTGACGGATCCGAGAGCATCATGTCTCCCGCCGGCGGCCGAACCATAGACGGACCAGGACCCGATGAAGGTGCTGTGTGTACCAGCTCTGAGCCTCATTCGTTTCTTGCTTCATCCCATGATGAACTGCATCATATCGCCAGGATGATAACCCTTCGGTGTAAAGTGATCGCTAACGTCACACACCAGCGCGTTTCTTGAAGCAGGTGCATCAGTGAAGTCCCGTCTCTTCAGCTGCACAAACGCACCGAGGCCCGGAAGATACCATCCTTTTTCATGTTAGGAAACCTGTGGACCCGATGTCCTGACAGGCTGGAGTTAGTGGATTGACTCCCTTATGTGATGTAATATGACGCAATGTTGAAAAAAAAAGCGTTTTTTGAGAGCTGTCAGGGAAAGCATCTCGGTTACGTATGTAACCACGGTTCCCTGAATAGGGAACGAGATGCTGCGCTGACGTCACCGTATGGGAACACCCTTTGGTGTGACGAATGTCTGAAGCCCTGTACCATCCCGCCAATCCTATTGGCCAAATAGCGCTTGGCACCGCCTTACGCATGCGTAAGCATGGTATAGCTGCGTGCCACGTGCTATTTCGCTCAGATTTCATGGACTAAGGAAACGCTATCAACGGTACGGAACGGCCTGAACCATAGCATCTCGTTCCCTATTCAGGGAACCGTGGTTACATACGTAACCGAGATGTTCCCTTTCATAGGTCACTTCAATGCTGCGGTGACATCACCGTATGGGAACGCTATACCATCACGCCTGACGTACCTGAGATAGCTGGGATCCGAGGAAAGCATCTGCTCAAGCGGAAAGAACCCGGGAGCCAGGGGCCATCCTCACATCTAGGCTGTAGAATTTGACGAAAGTGCCCGGTGAGGACCATCCTGCCGCAGCACATATATCATCCATAGAAGATCCACTAAGGAAGGCTTGCGACGAAGCCACCGCCCTCGTGGAATGAGCTCGGATTCCTAAAGGCGAAGCGAGCCTGTGCGCCTCATAGGTTAAAGATATAGCCTCAACCAGCCAATGGGACATGCGTTGCTTTGTAACAACACGACCTTTGTTTTTACTCCCAAAACAGATGAACAGCTGGTCGGAGTCACGCCATTGGGCTGTACGATCAACATAGATCTTCAGCCCCCTCACAAGACGAAGGCTTAGATTTTCTGACCCCGCTTCCGTGGGGGAGAAAGCTTCCAAAACCACCTGCTGGAAGCGAAAAGTATTAGAAGCGACTTTAGGAACATAATCAGGCCTTGGTCGCAGCAAAACCTTCACCAATCCTGGTGCGTAATCCATGCACGAAGGTGAGATAGAAAGAGCTTGTAAATCCCCAACTCTCTTGAGGGAGGATAAAGCTAACAATAGGACTGTTTTTAGAGTCAGGATTTTTTCAGTCACAGTTTCCAAGGGCTCAAACGGATGTCCTGATAGCCCTTGTATTACAATGGATAGATCCCATGATGGAACTCGCGCAGGGCGGAAAGGCCACAGCTGTCGTGAACCCTGCATAAATCGAGATACCAGGGGATGACGGCCCACTGAAACGCCATCTATGTACGCGTGGTTAGCGGATAAGAGTGGCTGGCATTACTCCCTCTGAAAAACAGCTTTGAAGAAACTCCAGTACTGAAGCGACGGGGCAGTAAGCTGGATCCATATCACGATGTCTACACCAGGTAGTAAACAGTTTCCATTTGAAGGCATATAAACGTCTCGTAGAAACCGCTCTAGAATTAATTATAATCTCGGTAGCCTCCACTGAAAGACCGGGACATATTAACTCACTCCGCTCGGAGGCCACACCCACAGTTTCCATAAATCTGGCCGTGGATGCCAGATCATTCCCCGTGCTTGCGACAGCATGTCCTGTCTGAGGGGAATCTCCCACGGAGAGCCCGCTAACAGACTGATCAGTTCCGCAAACCACAGCTGAGTGGGTCACCACGGAGCTACCAGCAGCAGTCGCTCCACTCTGTCCGATTGTATTCTGGATAGCACCGCTGGAATTAGCCGAATCGGAGGAAAGGCATACAAACTGGTTCTGGGCCATTCATGGGCTAGAGCGACCAGTCCCAGGGGCGAGGGGGGAGATAGGGAGAACCATAGGGGGCAATGCGTAGGTGTGCTCGACGCGAATAAGTCCACTTCTGCTTCTCCAAACACTCGCCATATGTAGCTCACCATTTGGGGGTGCAGCCTCCATTCCCCTTCCTCCAGGCTCTGTCTCGAGAGCATATCTGCTCCGAAGTTCCAGTGCCCCAGGACGTGAACCTCTCGGATCAACAGAAACCTGTTCTGAGTCCACAGAAGGACGTTCCTCGCCAGCCTGCATAGGGGGCGAGAGCGTAATCCTCCTTGGTGATTCAAATACGACACCACCGTTGTGTTGTCCGTCCTGACTAACACATGACGGCCGTTCAGCAGTCTTGAAAAATGTTGGAGAGCTAGAAAGACCGCTAGCAGCTCCAATCTGTTTATGTGCCACCCTCACTGTGCCTCCGTCCATGTTCTGTGGGCTGGGCGTCCTTGACAAACAGCCCCCCAACCTGTCAATGATGCGTCCGTCATGACAGTCTCGCGGCGAAAACAGGCCCCCAATTGAACTCCTTTTCGGAGAAATTTGGACGACGTCCAGGTCTTTAACGTCAGAATACACCTCTGTGTCACCGAAATCGTTCGCTGTGGATGACAACGGGGAGAAATCCTTTGGCTTTTTGTCCACCTTTGAAATAGGTGCATGTGAAGTAAGCCTAGACGGATTACAGGGGACGCTGCCGCCATTAGACCCAAAAGTCTGAGGCACAAACTCACTGTCACTGTACGGCCTGCTTTGAAGTGGTGAAGGCATGACGTGAATGACTGAACGGGCGGGGGAGACAATCGTGCCCTCATCGCGCAAGAATCCAGATCTATCCCCAAAAAGGTTATCCGTTGGCAAGGGATCAAAACACTCTTTTGGAGATTCGTGCGCAAGCCCAGGCTGCTTAGATGATTTAGCACGAGATCTCGGTGAGAGCGTGCTTGAGTCTGTGATTGCGCTAATACCAGCCAATCGTCCAGGTAATTTAGCACACGAACGCCCTGGAGCCGCAACGGGGCCAGAACTGCGTCCATGCATTTCGTGAAGGTTCGTGGAGCCAGGGCTAATCCGAAAAGAAGAACACGGTATTGATACGCTTTGCCCTCTAAAGCGAATCTGAGGAACTTCCTGTGTCTCTTGATGATCTGAATATGAAAATATGCATCCTTCAGATCGATCGTAACAAACCAGTCGTTCGGTTGAATCTGAGACAGAATGGATTTTACCGTCAACATCTTGAATTTGCTCGTTCTGAGTGCAAGATTCAAACGGTGTCAATCCAATATTGGTTGTAAGCCACCATCTTTTTTGGGCACAGCAAAATACTGTCTGTAAAAACCTGACTCCATCTGAGAGGGGTGTACTTCTTCTATAGCCCCTTTCCTCTGGAGAGATAACACCTCGTTGCAGCACTGCGGTTTCTTTTGAACTCACGATCGTGGGAAGAATCCCGCTGAAAGGAGGCGGGCCTTTTCGAAACTGAATGGTGTATCTGTAACGAATTGTGCGTAATACCCATTGCAGAATGTCGGTCAAGCGTTCCCATGCAGCCCGAAAATCCTTTAATGGCCTCAAGACCTCCATCTGCGGCTGTAATGTCTCCACATGCGTTAGAATTTCCGCGCACGGAAAACTCGCGGCATCCGTAAGAGCGGGAAGTGCATGTGTCAAGGTCGTTGTGTTTCGTTGTATAGGATCCTGAAGCGTGTTTACGGCAGGATTCATTCCAACAGGATTCATATCAGGCCCCACTGCTGGCAACGAAGCGGCAGCTTTGTGGGCCATCATAAACGGGCCGTTCTTGCCAGACCCTTGGGCCGTCCCTCGAACCCTGAAGGCTGAAGCGCGCAGATAGTCTGAGGGGGCGCTCGGAGTGGTGGCTCGCTCCAGTGCTGCTCGAGGTGCGATCTGCGGCGAGACAGTCAATGTTTGAGCCTGGGGACTGCAGTGAGAGGGTTGAATACGCTTTAGCGGTACAACAGCGCTCTCTAGTGGAGGGCACAGTCCACCACGAACAGCAGAAGGATCAGGAACTGCTGTTAGGGGCCTGAGGACGAGAGGTTTTCGCCGTCGAGCTCAGGTCTAATCTTTTCCGCTGGTGCTGGCGAGGCGGTGGATAAGCCCTAGGACCCGCACAGCTGCGCAGGACCCCAATCCTTACGGGGGTGCCATAGGTGATGGTTCTTCTCGCGGGGCGCCCCATTGGCGGTGTAAGGACGATGAGCGCGAGCGCACAACCAGCGGCCAACCTCGCTCTATTTCCCTGGGCCTGCGCGGAATCAGTTGGCGGAAAGCGGCTGATTGCTGCTTCACTGCCCTGAATTTCTCCACCACCGCGGTGACTGAATCTCCAAACAGTCCATCTTTGGAGATCGGGCCATCCATAAGAAAAGATTTGATTCTCAACCGTCACCATCCCCGCCATCGAACGGCCGACTGCTCGGGCGGTGTGCTTGGTGGCACGTAGCGCCAAGTCCGTGCCCTGCCGCAGTTCCTTCACAGCCTCCGGTGTGATCCCTCGTCGAGCTCCTTCAATAGCTCCGCCTGGTAGGCCTGAAGCACCGCCATCGAGTGGAGTGTGGCCGGCACCTGACCCGCAGCCGAGTAAGATTTTCCGACGAGGCTCGACATGACTCGACACGGCTTCGACGGGAGGAGGGGGCGAGACTTCCAAGCTGCGGCCGAGTTTGGCGCGAGATGTTCAGCCAAAGTCTCTTCCACCGGCGGCATCGTTGCATAACCATGGCCCGCCAGTCAGTAATGGTGGCGAAACCCGCGGCCGCGGCGTTTGTGATGCGCGCTGAAAACGGCTGCTTCCAGGACCTCGAAACCTCCTGGTGGAGGTCCGGGAAGAAGGGGAGCGGTTTACGGGGCTGAGCAGGTGCACGACTAGTTAGGAAACGGTCGTCCAACTTAGATTGGGACTGGGCCTGGGCCTGGGCCTGGGCCGTGTCCGCCTCCCAATCCAGCCCCAGTTTATCCACCGCGCGAGTGACTACGTCCAACAGTCTGCTAGGAGGAAGAGATCCGCATGTGTCGGCCAGTAAATCCTCCGACCCCGAGGCCGCAGTGGACAAAACGTCGTCGTCATACAGCCCGCAGCCGAAGGAGATTGTACTGTAGGCCTCCGGGGCGGGCCGTAGATCCTCATCGGCGAAAACAACGGGCTCCACGAAGTTTCCGCCAACTTCTTGCACTCGAGTGGGGGAGAGCTAGCGAAATGGAGAAAACTCCAGTGCAGCACTGTCCTCACGGTCCGGGTCGCACACGTCGTCCCAAGCCATCGCCTCGTGCAGCGCCTTGGCAACCGCAGAAGCGACACGGCAGGGGTTGGACGCGGGGGCGACCTCGGAGAAAACTTCTACCCTCGAGCGCAGAGCTTTCAGTCGCAGGCTGTCACAGTGGGGACATGTCGACAGGCCGCTAAGTGCCGACTGCGCGTGATGCAGGCCCAGGCACACAACGCACCTATCATGAGTGTCCCCCGCCGTGACAAACCTGCTACACGGCTCCTTACATATCCGATGACTCATCGCGTCCGCGAAGAGGAGATAAACACTGCTCGAGAAAGAAAATATCGCTGAGAACGCGGGATGCTTTCTAGGGCACAGAAAATTCACTTTCGCTTTCCTGAAGGAAATTAAATCTGAGCGGAATGCAGGTATACTATGCTTACGCATGCTTAAGGCGGTGCCAAGCGCTATTTGGCCAATAGGATTGGTGGGATGGTACAGGGCTTCAGACATTCGTCACACCAAAGGGTGTTCCCATACGGTGACGTCACCACAGCATTGAAGTGACCTATGAAAGATAAACATCACTTTTTCTTCTAAATTTGTGCCCTCACGTCTTGTAAAACATTTTCAAATCCTGCATTAACGGTTCATATGGTATTTTCATACAAGGTTATATAGTTATTTTGGAATTTTTTTTTAACCTGCAATACACTTTAATGTACGGCTAGCTGTTGATTATCCCGCTTATTCCATGGTCATTTGCCAAGTAATAGACAAGTTAAAACTTGTCTTGCTCTTTGCAGCGCAATATTTGAACAAATGGGTAAAAATGACACAGAGATGAAATAGTGTGGTAAGACCACATTTATTTGAATGAATTATAGCATGTATTTCAATTAACTATCAATCTAGAAAGAGAGAGAGAAAGAGAGGACAGTTGTGTGTACCTGCTTGCTGCGTCTCTCTCAATGCCGACCCGTCCAACAGGCGGTACAGGCGGTCGCCTGGGGCCCCGCCTTAAGGGGAGGGCCCCGCGGCCGTGAGATTGTCAATTAAATTTCTAGTTAGGCTTGTTTGAGATGCATCTGCGCTGCGCAGACCGATCTGTGTATGAAATCAAAGACATCAGACTGGAGAGCAGACGACTCTTATGCTTTTGAATCGCTCTCGTGGTACTTGTCAAAACAGAGATCGGTATGCGCAGCGCTGCTTTGAGCCGAACACGCCTTCTGACTACGTATCCGACGCATGTTCTGTACAGTGCGACATGTCAAACCCACGAAAAATTCGGTCTGTGAGATCAATAAATTTACCACAGTAGCACTCGTGCATGGGTTTTACATGGGTTTGAGCCTATTTTCAAACCTGTTGTCCAACAAAGAGAACATTTAATGACATGTTTTTGTCCCAAATTCATTTCAAAACATCAGTCGATTGTTTGAAATAAATTCCTTTTGTGAGCTGACGTGGTTTCATATCACAGAACGGAGCAAAATCTTTATTTTTTTGAGTATTCTATACAGTCATAAATTCTATGTTGATTAGCATTGCATTACTTAATTCATATAAAAATACCCGAGATGGCTTGAAGAACACAGATAAACCATTTAGTCGCAATCGTATATTTATTGCCTACGTATCTCATCAGTTAAAACATGTCTACTTGCCTTTAATTCAGCTATGCCATAGTATGCCTTTGTCCATATTAGGGATTTCCTGGAATGTCCTATGATTTAGGACTTCTATAAGTTTTTTACTTATGGATTTACTGCGCAAGGGCGCCCTCCGGCTACCAGAATGAAACAGATATTGCATTATATGTGCACTTACTAATGCTCACAACTCCTGATTTGGGGTAAAAATAGGAAAAATCTTCTAAATTTTTCTTCAGTGTAGAGGAGTTTTTTTCCCCCTCTCTTTCAGTGGATGCATAAGATTTCCTGACAAAACATTAGGAAATTACTGTCAAAGATTTTTATTCACAATTTATATTATAATAAATCCTTAGACATTTATATTTATAGGCCTCCTGCATTTTAACAGGTAGCCTAATGCTGCAGTTTTCTGTGAAATATACTGATAATAATCATTATCAATAATTATTATTTAGTTTAATGGTTTTATTTAGTAATAACAATAATCAATTTTTTGTAGTCATACTGATATATAAAAACAAAATTTTTGGCCAAATTGTGCAGCCCTACAATCATGCACAACAAACTGTGTGTTCTTTATCATTTTTAGCAAAGAAAAGGTTTGTCTGAAAACATTTCTTGTTATGGTTCAGATTTTGTGTCCAGATTTTGGAAATCATTGGATATTGCCTCTCAGAATAGCTCACTTCCACTCCTACATATATATATTTTTTAATCTGTTTTTAATATTTTTACATGTGTATGTTGAATTTGTTACACTTAATGCACATTTATGCTTAAATATTTAAATTGTCATTTTATGTGCTTTCTCTTAACTCTTCAAATTGCTATGACAGTTTTTACACTAGTGGGGCCCATTTTCATTATCCTGCCTAGGGCCCCACAACCCTAAAGGCCGGCACTGGTCTCTCTCTACAATCAATTAACTTTACTTCAAAAACAGCGATTTTATGTTGCTGGGGAATATAATGTAGCGATCTAGTATCTATCTTTTATTTTATTAATAAAAATCGCAGGGAAGCTTTGGAAGTTTATGTGTGTGTGCAGCACAATCTGCGATCTCTCTCTTTCTCTCTCTCTCTCTCTCTCTCTCTCTCTTTCTCTCTCTTTCTCTCTCTCTCTCTCCCCGTGTGTGTGTGTGTGTGCGAGTGATGTGTGTTGGTTAGTGTGCATCAATTAAAGCAGCGCATTAATATAGAACGGTGATTAAACTGACTTGGAACTACTTGTGCATTAAACGGTTATACTGCATACCTGCGGCCAATCAGAATCCAGTATTCAGACAGACCATGGAATATATATATATATATATATATATATATATATAATTATTATTATTTAGAAAGGTGGTAGTAACCATGTCCATGTGTAAGACTGATGATACACTGGGCAACTTTTTGAGCAATGTTGCCAGGCAACTTTGGAAAATGTTGGTATCAACGGGCAACCAGGTGAGACAAAGAGCCAAAGAGCTAAAATATCCAAATATAGATTTGTTACCCATTCTCAATGGGAAAGTGTCCTAGCAACATTGCTCAAAAAAAGTTGCCCGGCAAAATTGCTCAAAAAGTTGCCCCGTATCATCAGCCTTATGCGCCTTCCACACAGGATGCGGAAAGCGCTGCGCTGCGCTATGAAACCCATTCATTTCAATAGCTGTTTCCATCCACCTATTTTTATGCGCATTTTGGAATATCGCATAAAAAAATGCTGGATGGAAACGGCAAGATGCGCATAACTTCTAAAAATGCGCATAAAGAACTTATGCGCACATTTGAGTAGGATAAACTTTTTCTCCAGTAAGAAAAAATGCGCATAAACTATGATGGAAACACATTTACCGAATAAATTCCTCCATGCGCATCAAAAAAGTCATGTGACTTTGCGCTATGAGACGGGATAACTTGACTAACCAGCTGACCGATCTCGTTCACAGCATCTATAAGTTGTTGTAGTCACTCTGAAAAACCTGAGCAAAGTCTGTCATCAAAGTATTTGTGTATAATTGTCTTACACGATTGTGTTCCCAAACAGCTGGCATCCTCCTCAGAACGCAGTGACAGCATTTATTGTGTTACGTCTGCTCTCTCTGAGGCGCAAGTAATTTATATTATATGTGAAAATTATTATATTCAATGGCTTCTCCTATATTCTTAGTGATATTTAGTGCTACGGTTTACCAGGAAGTGACGATTTTGTTCTCTTTGACTCGTTGGATGGAAACGGTGCTTTATTCGCATATGTTTTATGCGATATTCCAGTTTTGCGCATAATTTAATTTCGAATCTTTAGATGGAAACATAGCTAATGGCACATTTTGCGCTGCGCTCTGTGACGATGACCGGCGCGGCCAATAGAAACGGGGCATCCAAATCGAACTCCCGGTAAAAGTTTTGAAAACTCCGCCTATTTCGCTCTGGCCGGCGTAGCGCAAATCGCTTTGTATCTCAAGGGCTGCGCTGAACCCAGCGGCCAGCGCAGCGCATGCCGCGTCCTGTGTGAAAGGGCCATTATTCTCATGCCTGTCCAGCAGATGTCATTGCCGCTTGGTTTATACAATTCTACTAAGACAAAGGCTTAACCAGAGAGTTGCTTGGCAACCTTCAGAAGTCGCGTAACCTCATTAATATTCATAATCCTCTAGTTCGCCATCTGACATCCGCCCTCATCCTAGCGTCAGCCCCGCAGCGAATCAGGAAGGCGTACTGGGCGAACCTCGCTTTGCGTAATTAATATTCATGAGCTCCGCCTTCACCATAGTATGGTTGGTAACGTCGCTCCAGGGAGGAGTGAGAGCTACGTGATGTGGCGCCGCGCGCTTCCTGTCTAGAGCCGAGAGATCCCCATCCACCCCCGGAGCTCACTGCAGCCTCGGTCCCCAGCGCTGGACGGCCAAAACCCCGCAGATCCCCCCGTCATGGCTGTGAACCTGAGCAAAAACGGCCCAGCTCTGACCGCGGCCTATAAGGAGGTTGTGGATGAGAAGTCGGAGACTAACTGGTGAGTAGTGACTCAAGGGCTGTGTCTCTGTTACACTCGCTGACATCCTCATGTTTAGCATGTTAGCGGCTCCTTTGGCTTTTTAAGCGCCCTGCTTGTGTTTATCACAACATAAATCCTCATTTGGGTGAATGCAATGACCGTTATGATGTTAGCGAGATCAATGTGTGCTCTCATCCCTTCACACTTCATTCACAAAAAACACTGAATCTTCCAGAAATGATTTCCTCCCAGTAATACACTGTTGCTCTCTGGCCAACGGTGAAAGTTTGTTAAATGATGCATATGCTTTGATCTTAATGCAGTGTTGCTTTGCATGGTTGCATGTATGAGATGAGTTCAGAAGCATCCCAGCTTCTGGAGAACATGGGGTTTGAGAAGTGTACTCATGGTGAACCACTCCTACCTATGATTTTCCTGTAGTTTTTGTCCATATATGGCTGCTGGGTTGACTCAATTTACATGCAATATAATCAGAAATAATTGGTCTTTGTAGTCAGAATGTGACTTCAAAAGTATGAGTGTCAATGGCAGTTGTATAGAGGACAGTTAGAGACTTCCTCTGTCTTCAACAAGTGGTTTACAGACTGTTCCGTCATACAGAAATGATATTAATGTTTAACAGGTTGACACCAGACCAAAGTCCTGTAGCTTTGCACCTTGAAGTGTAAGTGAGTTTCAGTTTTAAGCGGAAATGAGGATGAGATGCTCTTGAGAGAAGGGTGTTTGAGTTGGGTCATGAACGGTTCAGAAATGAAGAGTGATTATAAATGACCTACATTAATTACACTCATCCTACCCAGAGATTTGACATCATTTGAGAAAATCACACAAATGCACTCACTCGAGTTCCACAAATGGGTAAAAATAACATGTACATACTGTTCAAACGTTTGGGGTCAAATTTTTTTAAGGAATTATTTTATTTTATTTTATTTTATTTTTTAATTGAATTACTTTTAATGCTTTTATTTAACAGAGATACATTACATTGATCAAAAGTGACAGTAAAGATTTTTATACTGTTACAGAAGATTCAACATATTAATAATTTAAACAAAATAATAAATCATGATATTAAGAAGAAACGTTTTTTGAGCATCAAAATCAGCATATTAGAATGATGGCGTGCTGGATTAATAGCTGCTGAAAATTCAGCTTTGCATCACAGAAATAAATTGCTTTTTAAAATATATTAAAATACAAAACCATTATTTTAAATTTTAATAATATTTCACAATATTACTATTTTTACTGTATTTTTAAAAAAATAAATGCTGCCTTAGTGAGCAGAAGAGACTTCTTTCAAAAACATGAAAAAAATCTCTGTAGTTACCGTTGTATTTTTCTCATTTAACTGCCATTTTAAGATTTATGCTGTAATTTGGTATTTTGTACTTTTTTTGGTCCTTTGAACATGGACCATGTTACATTGTGCTGATATGCGAATAAAAAGAAGTGTTACTTCCTCTCAAAAATGTGTGTATGTATATATATATATATATATATATATATATATATATATATATATATATATATATATATATATATATATATATATATATATATATATATATATAATTTTTTTTTTTTAAGAGAATTGAATAAGTATTGTGTGTATCTCTTTTTCTGTCAATCAATTTTTATTAATTAATCTACATTTGGGATTTTAAACTCTACATCTTTACATTAAACTCTACAATAACCCATGTAATTCCATAAATAAACAAGGCTTTATTTAAAAAAAAGAAAGAAAAAATAAAATTGGACTCACTGTGCTGGATTATTGAACCTCGATATGAAATTGGTACTGGCCTTGAAAAAAACCCAGTCAAGCACTACTTGAGAGTGGTTTGTCCACAGATGGAGGAGTTTATGATGGGCTTTTGCTGCTGCTGTTGAAGGAATTTGCTGAGAGATATTGCATCTGCATGTTTGCTGTTAAAGAGGGTATTTTGACAGATGAAATGTCACAAAACCAGCAGTTTTGAGTCATCATAAATCTCCGGAAGGAACGGGCTCAACCCAACATCTCCTATTAAAGAAGCAGCTTTGTCTAAACAATTGTGACTTTCATTTCCATATTAAACCACAACAGAGCATGAATGCCACAGGATGATTTGACCTGTGAGATCTTCTAGAAATAAGACTGCTGCAGTTCTTATTCCTCATTACAGCACTTCCTATTTCAGACTTCTGTTGACTTGGGCTCTGTGTTTCAAAGAGGAAGTTGACACAGCTTCCTTGCTGTAGAAGTGTCTTTGGAGTGCCACCTCAATATCTACTTCATATTGCAGGCGTTTCAGATGTGTTTGAGAGCTTGTTGATACTTTTCAGTTAGCATTTTGCGGACGTCAGTATCATCGATATACTGTTTTATTAATATTTGTAATATTTTGAATTAGTTTGTATTTTTATATTTTGCATTTTCATTTTAATGTTAGCTAACGTTTTAGTAATTTTCTTGTTTTTATCATTTTTTACTTTGTTTTTAATGTCTACACAGTATTTATTAATTTTTAGTTGCTTTAAAGCAACATAAAATAGCCTAAGTGAAAATGAGAAATGTTGAAACTAGCTAAAATAAAAATAAAAAAAATTGTATTTTCTATTGTATTTTATTTCAAGTAACAAATGTTTTATGGTTTCATTTTTTTTTTTTTTTTTTAAATGGGTTGTTTATTCAAAAATAAAATTTAAAAAAAAGTCAACATTTGCACCTTGTATGTGTCGTAAGGTAATAACCTGCTCCACCTCAGAAAATGACTTTCCTATCTGGCTGACATCACAGATCTAATCAATTCCTGTACCTATGTTATTTCTGATTGAAAATGCTGATTTACTTGGAAATGCATCAGATTATGGAAGTAAAATTGCTTGTGAACTATGTTTCATGTTGACTTTAAATTGAATGACGTGTTGCCCTCAATCTTCAGTGACCTGGCTGTTTAACACTTATGTAATGCATTGCCTTTACACATTTGATGTCTCTGCAGGGCTCTCTTCACCTATGAGGGAAACACCAATGACATCCGGCTGGCAGAGAAAGGAGGTGGGTCTTCTTCTGCTGTTGATCATGTGGAGACTCATTTAGTGAATTACAGTTATTTACACTAGTATCGTGATATGTAGTGTGTAAGAAAGTGTTTAAAGCAAACAGTGTCAGTGTACATCCATCTTCAGCCTGCAGCGATTGTTTTGCAGTACAGTGTGTTCTTTGTATTAATTATATGAACGGTCCAATGAACCGGCAGACTTTCAAAGACAGGCCAAGATTCATTCAAAGTTCTTCCTACATGTGTGAAAGAAATGGTGGCAAACTGAGAATAAACATTTTAACCTTGGTAAAACAATGTTATGTGCTAAAATCACTAATGCACAGCCTCTGTTTGTAACACATTACTGCAACAGGGAAATGATAAAACACTCCAATGCATAATAAAAATGAGAAAATCTTTGTTAATCATAGAAGTCTATTAATCTATAAAAAAAGATACTAATATACTATTAAGTAATAAATTGGGATTCTCAAATTTTTCTTGTAAGCCCTTTGATATGAAATATTTATTTAAAGTACCGTGTGAGTATTTTCTGTTAATATTTAAATAACCCTGGTCTAATTAAAAGGCACTGGTTTTGAACTGGTTTCAGCCCATTATGCATGCAAAATCTGCATATGTTTGCATTCCCGAATCTGTTTGGACCTGTGGTACATAAGCTTTTAAAATATATATATTTTCAACTAAAACCATATTGTTTTGGATCAGCAACCAAAATGTCAAAGTTTTGAATGGTACTATGTTATTACCATGTTATTACTTCATTTACCCAACAAAATTCTGTTGAAATTCTTAAGGAATTTCCAGTTTTAGAGAAAAAAATGATGCAAGAAAATATTTTTCCAATATTCATGTGAAAATATATCATAGAACATATGATCCAAGAATTAGCAGTGTCAACTCTAAAATATCTTTGAATTTTACAGTCCAAATTTACGAAATCTACACATTCATTTTCTAACAAAAGAACTTAAAAACAACATAATTATTATGAATGTTTTCAAGCAAAATATATTTCTTTTACTTGCATACATTTTTGCTTTCAGATGAAAAAGACGATAAATTTTACATGCTGCAATGGTTCATCAGTAGGTGTGCATATTCATGAATATCAGCAAAATTCAGCCCCAAAGCTGTATTTTGTTGCCTTGTACTGTAACGTGTGCAATGACAATAAAGTTGATATAATCTAATCTAATCAAAAGTGTGTGTGAGATATGGGACAGAGGTTAAATTTATTTTATAAAAGTATTTTGAGACAAATCTAACTCATAGATCAAAAAAATTTGCATAACATCGTGTACAGCCTCTGTTGATACCTGGGTCAAAATGCAAACGGTGTATCTGGCTTGTCCAGTCAGATTTGAGTCAGATCTATCAATTTATGTAGAATTATTTAAATTTATTTGAATGGTTTTACACCATAACTCAAGTTTATTAGTGATTGTAGTAGGATAGTATCATGGTTTTCTGTGAGTGTGTATTATGTGTGTGTGTTTTCAGATGGTGGTCTGGAGGAGTTGGTCGAGGAGCTGAACAGCGGGAAGGTGATGTACGCTTTCTGCCGTGTTAAAGACCCCAACTCCGGCCTTCCCAAATACGTCCTCATCAACTGGGTGAGTTTCGTGATTTTTCATGGTTTAATTTCCAGCAAAAATAACTGTATTGTGATATATGCCATTGTCATAATGTAAATGGACATTTCTTTCTTTCTTTTTATTTTTTTCTCTCCAGACCGGTGAGGGTGTTAAAGATGCCAGAAAAGGCCAGTGTGCAAACCATGTGACCTCCATGGCTAACTTTCTTAAGGTAACTGTACTATTTTGTTGTTCTTTTCAGTGTGTGAGTATTGTGAACAGTGTGTTTGGTTGTGTGATTGAGTTAACGGTCTGTGAACTCTGACCATGACACACAGCACGGCTAGACTCTCACAACAGGATATGACATCATGGGCTATATCCAGATACATTTGGTTTGGCTTTGTTGGTACTTATTCAGAGCATGACAACATCTGACCACAAGCTCTCACTGTGTCTAAAAACGAATTACAGCTGGTCCAAATTTAAAGCAGATATTAACTTTCCCGTCAAGGGTTGATATTTACCCACTTAATTGATTTCTAGAAGCTTTTTTACCTTTGTAATGGCATTTATTTTTTTTACTTTAATAAATGTATGCATCTTTCATGTTAAATATTTAAAGCGAATCAATCAGAATAATACACTATAGGGCTGTTATCAATCAAATGAAATTAGTACCAACAAAATCCATCTTTGCACTAGAGCTGGACTTGTTTAATGCAGTTCAGAGGCATTTATACTGCTGTTACATTTTCATAAGTAATCTTATGAGATTGATTTTTTTAAATAAAATTTTTAATAATGAAATGGAAAAACTTAAATGATTTTTTTAATATGAAACAAACAGATTATTCAGAAATAAAGCAAGTAATTATTCACGAATGAGTCATTGAATAATTCACCTAACCTAATTGTTTAAAAACATTGATTAATTTGGTAACAACTGTTCTGCTGTGGCTTCTGTTGGAACTGTTGGCAAAATAACATTGATAATATTTTGTCTGAAATGTAAATTAACATTAACTCTTAATATTAACTTCCTTTTTAATAGGAGCTAAGTGATCAATCAAATATTAACAATATTATCGTGATAATGGATACAAAATTACAGAATATCATGAATATCGAATATTGTTGAAAATTATGATTAATGTGCCAAAGACAGCACCAATCGGCAGTTTCACTCCACCTTTATGTCTCTCAAGTAGAACAAAGCGTAACACAAACGACATTATCAAAATGTCGACAGCAAAAGCGACATGGGTGTTGAAGAAGAATTATTCCTCAAAAAATTTATTATTATTATTATTGGGGCAAAAGAAAATCACCTTTTTAATTTTTCTAGAGCAAAAACAAAAGTATTGTCAAAATGTTAAAAGATATATATGGGGATATCAAATTTTAAGTATATCGGCCAACCCTACTGTTTATTGAACTTTTTTTGTCCTTATATCTTGAATTTTTGGGACATTTGTGTCAATTTTAGTGGCATTTTGGCATCAAGACTCAACCGTTAAAGTGAACTAAATGATTGGAGACGTCCACTACAACGTCACCAAGGAGAAGTCTGTTGTTTTCACTAAAAGATCCAGTTACGACAGTTCGATTAAAAAAAATTATGAGGTCAAAAAAAAGTAAAAAATTTAACACATACGATGCATTTAGAAATTAAATGGGTTGAATTTCCTTATCATGCTGAATTAGATAAAAATCAACAACTTGGACATAAAAGTGCTTGAAGTTGTTAATTGAGAGAGATGATGAGAGAGAAAAGATGTTTGAATCAAGATTCCTGTTTATTTGAGCCAATCGCTTGCTTGCATCAGATGCATTGGTGTAAACAGGGAAATGGGTGGAGGCCTCCTCCTCTCATTAGAAGGTGTTTGTTTGTTTTATAGTCTATCTAAGCTAGCTGTTTATGATCAGTAAGAGTTTACACACAGCCAAAGGTTACTAATAAATAAACTGACGGAAGTGTGTGCGTGGGCATGTTTCACTTGAAATCTGTGAATCTCGATGCTTCCGTCTGAGGGTTTTGTACACGTTTAAATCGAATTTTGAGAACATGAATGTGTGTGGGACTAAGCTGACAGCGCTGTTTCTGCAGGGAGCTCACGTGACGATAAACGCACGGGCGGAGGAGGACGTGGAGCCTGAAGCCATCATGCAGAAAGTGGCCAAAGCCTCTGGAGCCAACTACAGCTTTCACAAAGAGTCCAGTCGCTTCAGAGACAGCGGGCCGCAGGGGCCTGTGGTCAGTTCATGCACACACACCTTGCCCATAATGCACCAGAGTAGTGTCCAGTGCAATTTTTATTTCTAGTCCTTGATCTTACATTACCGTTCAAAAGTTTGGGGTCAATAAGTTGTTTTTGTTTTGATTTGATTTTTTGATTTTTTTTAGTCAGCAATGTCAGGAAAGATTTCTATTTCCAGAAAAACATCCTGCAGCACAACTGTTTTCAACATTGATAGTAATAAGAAATGTTTCTTGAGCAGCAAATAAGCATATTAGAATGATTTCTGAAGGATCATGTGGCACTGCAAACTTGAGTAATGATGCTGAAAATTCAGCTTTGATCACAGAAATAAATTACATTTTATAATATTTTAAAATAGAAAACAGTTATTTTTAAATTGAAATAATATTTCACAATATTACTGTTTTTACTGTATTTTTGATCAAAGAAATGTAGCTTTGGTAAGCATAAGAGACTTCTTTAAAAAAAATCCTCAAAACAAGTTAAATCCAAACTTTTGAACAGTAGTGTTCATTCATCTTGGACAACAGGACTTTTATTGCTTTTTGAGTACAAAATGTATTATGTTCATGTACCCTATTAGCACACAGTGGTTAGATAATCATAACAGAGGTAATTTACATGAATAAATCTTAAAGGTACAGTAGCAAAAACAGCCTGTTTAATACCAAGGGTCAGAGAGGAAATAGTCATGTAACGGTACATTTATTAAAGCAGTTTTTGGCGCAAAATACTTATCACTAACATTATTGTGAGTTCATGCGTTGCACATGGTCTCATGCATGCATGTTTTTTTTTGTTTTTTTCAGAAGATTTAATCATCTAGTTTGACTTTTAGAGTGGTTCCGAAAAAGAACTGCTATTTTTTTTTTTTTAATCTTTTGTAAGTTGAGTTAGTGGTCAGCAGCGGAAGGTACCAGACAGGTCTTATGATGGCACAGTGGTGCCTGGGTTAGTGCCAGCATGCTGCTTGTTTATCTCAAACAGTCTTTCAGAGTGCTGCGTCAGGAATTTCACAGGGAATGAGCCAGAATGCTCGGAATGTGGAAACTGTTATAGCGGTTTGGAATAATTTCTCTGCTGAGCTCCAAATTTACCCACAAACTGCAATTGAGGCATTTATCTATTGTACACTGTGAATACGTAAATTTTATAACAATACATTTTTGATGTATTGTCATATAGTGGTATGCTTGAGGTTAGTTGTTTAAGTCTTGTTTTGGTTATAATCAGGCCCACATGGAATCTGCACCCGCAGGACTCCAGAGAAAGCTGTTGGTGATCCCCCACCCCCTTGCATGGGTGTTTATTAAATATTCTGGCTAATTTGCTTGTGGTTTTAGCTATAAGAGTGTCATACTCTCAGCTCTTCTTTTGTATTTTAACATGTTCTCTTTGATTCCACAGAACTTTTCCGCTAAAATCAGCAGAGAAAATGCAGAGTCTAAATATTCCGTCTGAGCTTAGTCATAATTTACCACTTATTGTTTTTCCATATAGGGATCTGTATACCAGAAGACTAACGCCATGTCTGAAATCAAGAAAACCAACAAAGACACTTTCTGGGCCCAAGCAGAGGTAATACAGCATACATGCTTTAAAGTTTCTGCTTGCAAAATGTTATGTAGTTTCCTAAGACAAAATAAGCATTTTAATGCAGTTCTCAAACTTTTTGACTCCATGTTTGAACAGTGTTCAACTTTCTGGTTTATGGATTTTGATTCTGAATAGGGATTAAGGATAAGAACTTAAAATATATTTACTCACAATTTCTACCTGTTAAAATATGTTTGAGCTTGGCATATATCTAAAAATGTATATTTATAGAATTTTTTTTTTTTTTTTTAAATGCTAATGTAGTTATAAGATTGTTAATTTACATGAATGTTCCAGGTCAAGAAATCACACTTTTATAATTAGGCTACCTCAGTTATCCATGTTTTTTCTAGATCATGTGAATCCTGTTTCTTCAAAGAACAAAAATTGTTGAGGGTGTGGATGTGTCTTAATTTAAAGGAAGTCATCTTGAGGCCCTTTTAGAAGTTTGCTCAGGCCCTCTGATTGAGAATCATTGATTTAACATTCTGTTTAATTATATTTTTTACAGACTCTAGAGAATCAAGATTAATTTACAGATACAATGTCAAGAAGATAAATTATCAATTATATATCTAGTTCATGAAACTCTAGATTGCACAGGCTCATTTACATGCAATCTGCTGGCAGTAATGTAATCTAGTACATGGGGCAAGCGGATTGGCCTCTGCTGATTCTGCAGCCAATGAGATTGCTTGCTTAACATTTAAGTAGTCTGGTTCAGTGTTTGTTGAAATCTGGTCCTGCAGCATCTATTTGAGTTCCTGTTAAACCTTCCACCTCCCCCAGCTCCACCTGTCTAGATCTGCTACTGGATTTAAGTATGCATATTCATGCAGCAGCAGCAGCAGCAGCAAATCTTCTGTGCTTTCAGCAGTGTGTCGGAGTATCTATTGGCAATATCAAGTCCATACTGGCTCTGCAGCAGCAGCGTGTTGCAGATTTAATGCACCAAGCCCAAATACATTAACATTGTCATATACATTATCATGTCTAAAATATTGAGTTGTCATGTAGGGCTGTGCAATTATTCGAAATACAGTTTCAATTTTAATTTTGGCCTCCAACGATTATGAAAATACAGTAATCGAGATAAAACGATTATTGCGCCCCATTCCGCCCCCTTTCCAGCGGTGTGCTTTCGCTCCTCCATAAAAGCCCAATTTCACGTGCAAATCAGTAAAATCTTGTAACGTGACTTTTTCAAAATGGGACGTGCTTGATTTATTAAAGTTGATTAGATTTATTCATGTTTTTAAAAGTGCGAAAGAGAACTTGCGCTGTTCCTCAGAAGGCTTGCACTCAGAGATGGAACAGAACACGCACATGTAGTATCTATTAGCTCAAGGTGCGCACCTAAATGGTTAAATAGACACAAATGTCAGAATGCAGCGCTTAGTGATTATTCACCTAAACTCTCATCGGTTATGTAATAAATGAACGTAAACAATTGAGAATGAAAATACCCGTGTAACAGTAAATTGGAACCGTGCGGCTCTTAAATTGACAGTGGGCTATATTCCTGCTGCCGACTTTGTGCTTAATATTAATCAAACAACAAAAGGCAAAGACAAAATCACTCACTGCTCTTGATTGAAGGACTTTTGTAGCTTTTAGTTAAATTCTTACAGTGAAGACTATGCTGTTTTATTTTACATTAGATTATTCCATTTCTGTAGTAGGCTGTTAACTCTATACTTTAGACTTGCATTAAAAAAAAAGTTTTGGTCATATGGCCCACTCATAATCATGTTAAATAATCGTGATTACAGTATTGACCAAAATAACCGTGATTATGATTTTTGTCATTATCGAACAGCCCTACTGTCATGATTGATTGAGTCTGTCTTTGTTTTGCTTAATGCTTTTGTCTGTCTTGCAGAAAGATGAGGAGAAGCGTCTTCAGGAGGAGAAGAGAAGGGCAGCAGAAGAGAGGCAGCAGCTAGAGAAAGAGAGGAAGGACAGAGAGGTTAAGGAGTCAGAGTTACGGGAAAAGAAAGCAAAAGAGAGGGCGTCACAGATAGATGAACAAAGGTCAGAAACATTTGAAGAAATAAACATCTTGTGCATTTGAATGTCCTTAAAGGGATAGTGCACCTAAAAATGAAATTCTGTCATCATTTACTCACTCACATGTCGCTCAAAACCTGTATGAATTTCTTTATTCTGTGGAACACTTTTGAAGAATGTTGTTAACCAAACAGATTTGGTTCCTTCCATTCCATACAAAAAAATTGAATTCCATTGACCCAAAACTGTTTGGTTACCGTAATTTTTTAAAATATCTTTTTGTGTTCACCAGAATGACATGAGGGTGAGTAAATGTTGACAGAATTTTAATTTTGGATGGGCTGTCAGTGAGATCACCAACTGTTCAGACTGTCATTGTTATAATTAGATTTAAACCATGTTGCAATTTGATGTAAGGTCATCGGCCATCTGGATAGTGCCTGCTGAGTGTTAATTTTAAACCTCATGTGTTTGTGTTATAGGAAGTACCAGCAGCAGCAGGAGGCAGAAAATCGAGGCCAGCAGAAACAGCAATGGGTGAACAACTCAAACTCACACACACACATACACATACACTCTCTCTCACACACACACACACCTGTGTGGTTATTTAAATACACATATCACCACTCTGGACATGTTCTGACATGGTTCCTGTAGAGAAGCTTCAATGTGTTTGAAGCCTTCATACTAGCACAAAAACACCCTGAACTATTTTTGTTTCTTCTTTGTTGCGAACATGTGCATGTAAATTTTTTAAAATATCAAGAGACTGTTGAAAGAGAATTACCAGTCAAATCAAAGAAATATTTAGGGAGGAGTCTAAAATTACTAACCCTTTGAAAACACTTTTAAACATTAAAATAAAATCTCATCCATTTTGCAGTTTATTGGGCTATAAATCGCCCATTTAGGGCCAGTTTTACTAAGAGCTTGCAAACCGTCTTTTGGTGTTAAAATAGTACTGTCAGGATTTACTAAAGATGCGCAGTGACAAATTAGCACTGAAAAGACGTGGACAGAGTTATTTTTGCGTCTGACCTTATTGAATATACATTTGTAGGAGTTTCCCTTTCAGACGCAAAATTTATGGGAGGAGAGTATTAAAATGAATCACGCAACGAGATTTACTAACGTTTGCGCATGTCAAATTACTGGTGTTTGCGCCATTATTTAACGCCCCAAAAAAAGCATGTCTTAAACTATTTTGCACTTTGAATGGCTGCAATTTTTGTTACTAGGAGGAGGCACCGCAGAGAACAGTGTGTGGTAGAAGGGAGAGGATTTTTTCCACATGTATTCATTTATTTGGAATTCCAGAAAAACACATTATCCAAACATATAGTTTGCCAAGCCATGTTATTTTTATTAGCTTCAGGAAATAAAAGACTTATTCTTGCAGCCCTTCATTTTTTGGCCTCAGGTTCTTTTCAGCGTATTTTTTTATTCTTTATTTGCTACTACTCTAATTTGCTCTGCACTTGGTATATTGCGTTGGTCGATATGTAAATGAGATGTTGCGTCTGTTTTTTAATTTGCGCGTTGTTAGTAAATTACCCGCAGAAATTATCACGCCCATCGGCGCTGTTTTAGAATTGCGCTCTCGTGCTAATTTGCCCCGTTTAGTAAAACTGGCCCTTAGACTGTTTGATCAATTGAAAAGCATTTTTGTTTTTGAGATGTTAATAGCAGATAATTCTGTAATAATAATTCTGAGAACAACTGAAAATCTATAGGTTTATATGCTCTATATTTTCAGATTACTCCATGTTTCTTTATCAATCTCACAAACAGTCTGACACACTTGTTGCCACTTAAATATATCTACATTGACATAAACACTATAGCAAACCTGTATTGGTTGGCACAATTCTACTATTGTATGTCATACTGCCCAACGCTAATGTGTGTACAGTGACAACAAATACTTCCCTTTTTTTTTTAGCATAGTGTGGTTGTTTGAACCCTCTGTTCTTTAGTTACCATCTTAACACTTCTATCTCCACATATATAATCTTTAAATAACATTTCCGAAATAAACTCTCTAAAGCCCAGCGAGATGCTGTGACACAAATAAGTGAAATAAAGAAGACAATCTGCGGTTTTGTATTTAAACCATATGCACAGGGGACACTGCCACTCATATACAGTTCACACAGGTCTCCGGGCCCGAACTGCAAGGGCCACAACTGATTAAATCTGAGATCATGGTTGTGATTATCAACCTACCTTGATAGCATGCTCTGTGGCTTAGCATCTCAACAGGTTTTGATACACAGCCCTCATTTATGAGATGAACCTTGTGAACTGTGTATATAAGCAGCTGCCTTCTAACTCATAGGCACTTTTTAAGTAAACAATTTGAAACATTTAACATCGGCAGCATAACACTCCTTACAAAAATGAAAATTATCCCATGATTTACTCACCCTCAAGCCATCCTAGGTGTATATGACTTTCGCCTTTCAGACAAATGCAATCAGTGGTATATTAAAAAAGATGTCTTGGCTCTTCCAAGCTTTATAATGGCAGTGAATAGATGTTGAAATTTTGAAGCTCAAAAAAGCGCATCCATCCATCATAAAAAGTGCTCCACATGGCTCCAAGGGGTTAACAAAAGGCCTTCTGAAGCGAATTCATGCATTTGTGCAAGAAAAATATCCATATTTAAAACTTTATAAACCATAATCCCTATCTTCCGCTAACTGTCGTACACCTGTTCATGAGAGAGTGGCATTCCAGCGTTCAATTTGCAATGCTTCATGGGATTGAAGTTATTTCCCCTCATTAAAGCTGTACACAGTCTTGTACGTGTGTGTTTTGGCCTGATTTTCAAACGCTTTTTTGCTGCAACACTTTGATTCACATCGTAGCTGGTTGGTTTGGTTCTTGACTTCTAGCGCTTTAACAAAGACTTTTTAAAAATCCCAATGGGAAAAATAAATGGACAAAAATACTTCTAGTACCAGGGCCACTGAAAAAGTGGGTGGGTGAAATAGTTAATTTTAGTTAGTTTGTTGTTGTCATCTGTACCTTTTTGAATTGAATGTTTTAAGTATATTTATATATTCAACATTTCTCTCATCTGGGCGGATTCTTCTCTGAGCTTTCACTTCTGCTCTAGAACAGTGGTTCCCAACCACGTTCCTGGAGGCCCCCCAGCACTGCGCATTTTCCATCTCTCCTTTGTCTGACACACCCATTTCAGGTCTTAGAGTCTCTACTAATGAGCTGATAATCTGAATCAGGTGTGTTTGATTAAGGAGACATGGAAAGCATGCAGTGTTGGGGGGCCTCCAGGATCGTGGTTGGGAACCACTGCTCTGGAATTTGGCCAAAAGAAGAAGCATAAACAAATATGATCCCTTCAAATGCAGCTAACTAGGTTTTGTAATAGAATGAAGTGTGTGTGAGTCAAAGTGTGCTGATGTCCATCAGAAGGAGGAGGGGGAGGAGAGGAAGCAGGCAGCACAGAAACCCTTTAAACGAGGAGAGTCGGTGGAAAAAGCCAATGTGAGTGAGAGGAAGCATCAAACATCTCTTTTGGCCATGAATAACTTTCAACTTTCTTATAACTTTCTAACTGTTTTCTTTATACAGTGTCCTCTACTGCTGACTCAGTTTTTTTCTTTCTTTCTCTTCCCCTTCTCTCAACTTGCCTTACTTGGCAAACTGCTGTGGCTCAAATGAATGTCTGTTTTATCATTATGCTGCAATGCCTTGAACAGGCTTGTGCTTCTTTTCCCTCTCTCTCTCTCTCTCTCTCTCTGACTTAAACCCAGTTTATAAACGCAATGGTTTCAGTCACGAATACTGATTTATCATTACAGTGTTCATATAAAAAGTATACACTCCATTGGTGTATGTACAGTACTTTTGAGTATGAAGTAGCAGTATTGATATAGGATATCAGAGAACTGTTGCAACCATTGAACATGTTGCGTACAGTATTAGCCTAAAAAGCATGCATGATGCAATGTTAACATCCATTACATCATCCAGGCACTTTAATCAGTATGTTCAACATGCATACAGTAGGATGGATGTGCAATTTGAGATTGAGCCTCTTTTCTTTGCTCTGTTTTTCCTCTTTCAGTATAACCACTTATTTTGTATCTCTAGCTCTTATATTCTGAAAAGACTCCTTGTACTCTCATTGAAGTTATCAGTCATGATACTTGATGTAGCGATGGCTATTTTAATGTTTGTGTGTATTTGTAACAGGAAGCGGCAGCTCTCGTCTCCCAGCGCTCCGTTAATCCCAGAGAAATGTTCAAACAGAGAGAGATGGGCATCAACCCTGCTAACACAGACAATACTCAGTCCAGTCCAAAACCAGGTACCGTTCATCTATACATACTCTGTGTCCCACACATACACACACTATATGAGTCAAAACAGAAAAACAACAATCTGTGTATTTATATATAAATATAAATTTAAATTTATAGTAAAATAATAGTGCTGTCAAATGATTAATCGTGATTAATCACATCCAAAATAAAAGTTTGCATTTACATAATATATGTGTGTGTACTGTGTATATTTATTATGTATATATAAATGCACACACATACATGTATATATTTTAAAATATTTCTATGTGTATCTATTTTTATATTTATATCTAATTTTTATTATATATAAATATGGCATTTCTTAAATATATACATGCATGTATGTGCATTTTATATATATATATATATATATATATATATATATATATATATATATATATATATATATATATATATATATATATATAATATACACACTGCACATACATATATTATGTAAACGCAAACTTTTATTTTGGATCTGATTAACCGTGATTAATCGCGATTAATCGTTTGACAGTACTGATTTATAATAAAAAAAAAAATTATTTTACATTTACTTTAATAATATTTATACTATTTACTATTATATACTGTACTATTTTATAATAGTGAATATATATATATATATATATATATATATATATATATATATATATATATATATATATATATATATATATATATATATATAGATACATACATACATACATACATACATACACACACATATATATATATATATATATATATATATTCATATTCATACACACACACACATACTTTTATATAAATATACATTTATGTGGATTTATTAATGTACATCAGTGTTTACTTATATAGTAATAATTATAATAATATTATAATAATAATAATAATAATATATTGGGGTCGGTATGATTTTTTTAAAATGTTTTTGGTGATTTTAAGTATGTTATGCTCACCAAAGCTGCATTTATTTGATCAGAAATACAGTAAAACATTAGTAAAATATTATAGAAATACATTAAAATATTATTACTAAATTAAAAATATTATTTAAATATTATTATATTATTACAATTTTAAATATAATTTATTATTATGATGGCAAAGCTGATTTTTCAGCAGCCATTACTCCACTGTCACTTCTGATAAAATTGAATGCATCCTTGATGAATAAAATAATTAATTTATTTAAAATAAATACAAATAAAAAATTTTACTAGCCCCAAACCTTTGAACACTTTTTGAATAACAGTATATAAACAGTAATGTATAAATCTCTATACAAATGAAAATGTAGATGATTTGCCAGTATAATTTAGTGGTTATAAATATCAAGGTTTATATCTCATCAGGATAATAAACAAATACAATCTGATCCCAAAGCAGTATACTGATGTCCTGATGAGATCCCTACAAGCACAATTTACACTATAGGAAGTGTTTTATTTAAATGCCACAGTATTTGCATGCTATATTTAGCTTCCGCTTTTGCTATGTGGGTCACGTTTCATGTAGTGAAACACTGAATGTATTCAAACATGTTTAAAGAATGCCTTTGTCTGTGAATTAGAAGGTGTTTTCCAATGCATGGGGTAACTAACTCCTGAATGTTCAGTGTATTTCCCATTCTCCCATTGTTCTCCAGGCATTTCAACCCAGTTCGTCCTTCTGAAATTCGACACTATCATTAAATAGCCTGCAGTTCTTCTGTCTAAAACGATGTTTGTGGTCTGTTCTGCTGTGTATAACTCCGTCAGCCATCTGTCAGCTTGGGTTTCTCTCTTTGTCGTTCTCTGTTCTGTGTGTCTCAGGGCGGTTGAACAGCCCTTTTCTGTCCAAGCAGTCATGTGACGCAGAGCCATTTCGCTCTCCCGTGCGTCAGGCCTCACCTTTACGAGCCAGAGGTACACAAACAAGCACCTTATCATTCCTTCCTTATCGCTCACGTGGAAAGGTTTGGTGTGTTGCCCATCTCCATGCTCACACACTTTCACTCTCTACTTCTTTGTGTGGTGTTTTCATGTATCTCAACTAACATCTAACCACTCACACATTCCTCATGCTTGCTGCAAAATTCTGCTGTACACCTCAAAATAAACTGGATTTCCAGGGTGCTGTGTTTGCTGTGTGAGTGGACACTGTGTGTTTGCTTTATGCACTTAAAGGAGCAGTTCACCTAAAAATGAAAAATCTGCAGAACGCAAAAGGTGAATTTTTGAAAACTATCCAGGCCACTCTTTTCAATTTAATGAGAGACTGACTCCGGTGAGCTGTTAATTTCTGAGTTATTGATTGAGTGAGTTGAATTAAAGAACCAAATCATTCAGCTGAAATAATCATTTGTGCATGAGAACAAAGTTTCTCAGGTCATATGGACCATTGTTATGATGCTTTTATTGTGCATTTCTGTTATTTTGGAGCTTAACACCCCCAGGCTTCATTCACTAGCCGGAAAATTCTTTAGAATTTCTCCTTTTGTGTTACATTTGAAGAAAGAAAGTCATACAGATTTGGAAAGACATGAGGGTGAGTAAATGATGACAGAATTTTTTGGTGAACTGTCTCTTTAAGTAAATTAATCAGCTCAAAATAAGGCCGGATGTTATGATGGTACACTGTTCAAAAGTTTGGCATCGTCAAGTTTTTTTATTTTATTTATTTATTTTTTTTAGAAAGAAGTCATGTTATGCTCATCAAGACTGCATTTATCAAAAATACAATAAAATTGTATTATCAATTTAAAATAACTGTTTTCTATATGAATTTAAAAGTAGCTGTTTTCTATTGTAATATATTTAAAATGTAACTTATTCCTGTGATTTAAAGCTGAATTTTCAGTCTTCAGTGTCACATCATCCTTCAGAAATCACTCTAATATGCTGATTTGATGCTTAAGAAACATTACTATTATTATAGTAGCTGAAAACAGTTGTGCTGCGTAGTGTTGGATCAATTCTTTGATAAATAGAAAGTTTAAAGGAACAGCATTTTTCATAATAATTAAGTCTTTACTGTCATCTTTGATCAATTTAATGCATCTTTGATCAGTAAAAGTATTGATCTCTTTCAGAATAAAATTACTGCCCCAAAACTTTTGAACGATAATTAATATGCCACAAAACATATACTATCACATTTATACTGCAGTACTGTATATCTAGAAAACCATTTAAATGGACTCATCCATTCAGATTTATAATATATTGCTATTGTGATACTTTTTTAATTGTTAGTTTTAAATAATTTGAAGCATTTCCACTGATTTTGGATTTACTTATGTAACTAATAATCTGGTCTTTTGCTTTTCATCCAACAAGTTCCAAATAGAAAATAAAATAATCAAATCACATGAAGATCTTTTGTAAATTTTTGTGAAGTATTTAATGCAAAGAAAAATGTTTTGCTAAAGGATTATTTGATATTTTGGGGTGGAATTCCCAGCAAAATAACTCTATTGTGATTTATACAGTTACTATCATATAAAATCACACACAGCATGATATATTTTGGTCATGCAGCTCTCAAACTCTGATCTACCCATCTGCAGTTTGTCAGAATACAAATCCAGAGCTCTCACTGTGTGCTTGTTACAATGCATGTGTGTTTCCACGCATGTGTGTGTGTGTGTTTTGAGTAGAACCCAGTTTTGAGGAACAACCCAGATCTCAGTATGTGGAACCAGAGCCAGAACCTGAGCCAGAGTATGAAGGTGGGATTCACACACACATTATCAGCTCCTCTCATTTGTTTTGTTGCATTGTCCCATCTCCCTGTCATATTATCATCATCAGTCAATCAACTGATTGTCAGCACCACCTTATGGGGAAGATATGCTATTACAGTACCCAAAGCAAATAATTTCTCTTCTTTAATTTTACAGATGTACAAGCGGTTGCTGATAGTTATGAAATGCCCGTAGAACAAAAGCAACCACAATATGAGGCAGTAGTGGAACAAGACGCCATCTATGAGGATCCAACACAGGTACGACACTCACTACCAGAACTAACTAGTTCTGAATTATGACAGCAGTTATACCCAAAATCATCTCTAAAGAGCTTTTGATTGGACAATATTTTGTGTAGTCTGTTTTTGAAAGATAGCCAGTTTTAAATATGTATTTTTAGGAGCTATTTTTGTCCGTTTTTTAGCATATGCCATCATATTGATGAGCTCAAACTAATATGTATGAACCAAAAGCCACAAACTTTTCATATCATGGGGTCTTTAAAGTTAAAAAAAAAAAGCATCCATTTTTTTAATTTCATGCTGTCTTTCGGTGGATGTGAGGTGTGTTTGATTTGAATATGTTTTGTGAATGTTTGTCAGGTGGAGGAGCAGAACACATATGAGACGACAGATGATCGTGGTGTCTGTGCCAGGGCTCTGTATGACTACCAAGCTGGTGAGTATTGCTTATACATGATAAACAGTGCATTTCTGAATATGCTGAGACATGCATATTCCTTTGCCACAATTCTCTTCTGCTTTTCCATCTGCATTTGAACTAATTCTACTATTACTTCTGCTATTGCTATTTCTAAAATCATCATATCATGAATTCTCGGTCATGCTTTTAAGAAAATCAGATGAAAATCAGAATTAGGCCGGTGTTTGCTTGTTCAATCTGTTTTTGCCTCCCTCAAAAAATGCATATTCCAGCTCTTTTTAGATTTGGATGCTGCAATAATGGTTACATTGGTTAACAGGTTTGCGTCATGTATGTACACAAAATAAGTTTTGATTAAGTGAAATGACCCATACTTGGAATTTGTGCTCTGCATTTAACCCATCCATATGCACACACACACAGCAGTGAGTAGGGAACGCGCACACACACCTGGAGCAGTGGGCAGCAATTTATGCTGCTACCTCAGTTGTGGGTATTGAAAGTTGAAGAAAGTGCTGCTCATTCACTCTCCCCACCTACATTTCCTGATGGTACTGACAATCAAACCCATGAACTTTGGGTTACAAGTTTGACTCTCTACCATTAGACCACAACTGCCCCCATAATTAATATCTGAAAAGGTCAAATTCTTGGTGTACTGAGAGTTTATTAGAAGACTGCAGGTTTTTTCTTAACAGATCACTGCAAATCTGGTTTGTTCAGCTCATTTATTTGAATCTTTTTCTGCCTTCACGTGCTATCAGAATTATCGTAAATGCAAGTTTTCTAGTCAGAAATTGGACATGAACAGCCTCTCAAATCATATATTAAAAACTGGGAGTCTGAGATAATTTTGATACCTGAGTTTCAGAGTTAGGCAGACCTTAAAGGGATAGTTCACCTAATAATGAAAATGACCCCATGATTTACTCACCCTCAAGAGATCCTATGTGTACATGACTTGAATACAATCAGACTTATTTAAGAAAAATGCCCTGGCTCTTCCAAGCTTTATAATGGTAGTGAATGGGTGTTGAGATTTTGAAGCTCAAAAAAGTGCATCCATCCATCACCACTCTCTCAAGAACATGCGTAGTTTTGTTTACAGCAAAGGAAAACCAGTCTCCTCTTGGCTTTTATTGAAATCTTCTGGCACTTTTCTTTACAAATCCTCGTTTTGTACTTCTAATTCGTGATTGGTGTTTTGTTTTGCTCTCTGTGCTTCCACATTTGTCACCACGGTTGCCTACCTCCTACATTATCCACTGGAACCCACTCTTTTGTGAATGCGCGTACGACAGTTAGTGGAAACTAGTGATTACAGTTTATAAAGTTTTAAAAATTGATATTTTTCTTACACAAATGCATCGATTCACTTCAGAAAGCCTTTTTTAACCCCTGGAGCCATGTGGAGCACTTTTTATGATGGATGAATGCACTTTTTTGGACTTCAAAATCTCGACACCCATTCACTGCCATTATAAAGCTTGGAAGAGCCAGGAGATTTTTTAATATAACTCTGACTGTATTCGTCTGAAAGAAGAAAGTCATATACTACTAGGGTGGCTTGAGGGTGAGTAAATCATGGGGTCATTTTCATTTTTGGGTGAACTATCCCTTTAAACTTTAAAAATGGTGGAGGAGAGAAACATAGCTGTAGTACTGTAAAGTTTTATTCATTTTTCCCCACAACATCTACATTGCTTTCTTGTGTTGTCACAGTCATATATATTTACTTTAATTTATATATTTATATATAAATTATCTTTTGATGCAAATTGTATATATTAAATTGGTGAAAATCACATTTATTTGACCAAAATTTCAGAATCGTCAGCAAACTGAATATCTAGATAGTGCAATGAATGTTTGTATGGCTACCACTGCATTTTATTCAAAACCTGTAAATAAATATCTTCTATACCTTCTGGCTTTAATAAGATTTCCCCAAGAAACAGGCAAGAATGAACTCATGAATGAGCTGACTTCCATGATTCCTGTTCTTTCTGACAACAAAGCACTTGAAAGTTACAAACTCATAATTACAACTTCAGAAGTGGGAAGTAGAAAATTTCCAATAACGTGAAGGCCGCGTTAAGCCTAAAGTATACTATTTTTTACACTTTTTTTATTTTTGCATGTAAATTCATGTATGCATACAGTCTGCGTAGCACAAATGTAATCATCAGCATAATTTAAGTAAGTGCACAGCCTGATTCTTCTAATTCCGCTAAGCTTTAGTGTCAAAACAAAAGTAGGCTTTGGCCTTTTAGATGTCTTTTTATGTCATTCTAGTCATTTAATCTGTGATCTGATCTTCTTTATGTGTGTCTTCTCAGCTGATGACACAGAGATCTCGTTTGACCCAGATGACATCATCACCGGCATCGAGATGATTGATGAAGGCTGGTGGCGAGGATACAGTCCGGATGGCCATTTCGGCATGTTCCCGGCAAATTACGTTGAACTTATGTAACGGAGCTCAACATCTCCCCCTGCCTCATCAGAGTTGGACTGAATTCATTTGCCCCGTGTAGATTTAAATCTCTGGTATATTTGATTGAAAAGACTAAAACTAAATTCAAGGACCAAAAGAGTGATGATCATGTGACCGGGGGTGTTTCAACTCTGATATTTCATACTGTATTGGTAGTTTTCTGTTGTTAAGTTTATTTCATTTCAAGCTGTTATTATAATTTTATAAAACAATCAATTTCGAGTATACAGGCAGACGGCCCACCTAAAATTGCTGTTCGTGCAGGAATCCTGGGAAACTTCAAGGTTGAATAAGTGCTGTGGTGACATTCCTGTGACTGAGACTGAACCTTTTCTTAGTGTTTTTGAAGACATTCCTTTTGAACATTTCAATGCTAGTCATTATATTGGTGCAGATGTTTGTAGTAGTCGGTCCTATTTTGCCTTGGTTTTTGCCTTCTTTTCTCCACAAGACCGAGTGTGACTGCCTTGCTTTCTTGAGGAACATTTGCTGCAGTGAAGTTTGCTGAGGTCGGACTGAAAACGATCGATGAGACGAGTATATTTGCTGTGTTCTATACGGCACGTGTTTAAAATCCAGAAAGCAGCTTCGGTTGATGAATATTGCATATTAGACTTGGGAAGTTACTTTGAGACCGCAGCGTTTCCCGTCTGCTCAGAAGTGTGGAGAATATTAATACTGTGATTTTTAGGTTTCAGGGAGCCATCATTCTCTCATCATCTTGCCTTTGGGTCACAGGTGGGATCTGGATTGCGTTTGGATGCCTAGGCTCAGAGAGAAAGATCACGTCAGGTTTATTTAGACCCTTGCATTTTTACCAGCCATCCACTTTACTGTCAGTGCTGTGCCAATATGAGAGTGAGGGGAGAAGTGTTTTTGAGGAAATGTTTGAGGTTTCGTTTTTAACAAACCTGTGTGGAAAAACATCAAACATCTCGAAGTCATTCAGCAGTGGTGTAGTTCCTATCAAGAGCTCATTGTGAATATCTAACAAGTCTGGACAACGTTGTAATTTCAATTAAAATAATAAATAAAGAGTTTTAAGACTGAATGAAAGTTGTTGCTTGGTATTATTTGATATTCTTCCTATGCAAAGTTTCATTGAAATTGACTAAAATTTTATCTTGGTGTGAGACCATTCTAGACAGTCTTTTGAGATACACTACTTGTTCAAAAGTAAGTTGTTTTTTTGTTTTTTTTTAAAGAAATTAATACTTTCATTTAGCAAGGATGCTTTAAATTAGTCAGAAGTGACAGTAAACATATTTATAAAGTTACTAAAGATTTCTATTTTCAAATAAATGCTGTTCTTTTGAACTTTGTAAACATCAAAGAATCTTGAAAAAATGTATCAGTTTCTACAAAAATAATATTAGTAATAGTAATGTTTTTTGAGCAACAAATCATCATATTAGAATGATTTCTGAAGGATCATGTGACACTGGAGACTGGCGTAATGATGCTGGAAATGCTGCTTTACATCACAGGAATAAATTACATTTTAAAATATATTAAAATAGAAAACAGTTATTTTAAATTGTAATAATATTTTACTGTTTTTTGCTGTATTTTTGATCAAATAAATGCAAACTGCAGACTTCTTTCAAAAACTAAAAAAAAAGAAAAAACGAGACCTGCATAAGACGACAAGATCATATGTGAATAAAATGACTTTTGGGATTTTATGGTGCTTTTTTCAGTTTTGGAGCTTCAACAAGCATTTGAAATCGTTATTATTTTTAGCAATAGTTTTATATGTGTGTATTACATATATACATTTATGGAAATGCTTAACATACTGAGCATTTTTGAATATAATAAACTGTGTGAAATGTTCTCAGTCAACAAGACGTGGCAACTGTATTTATGAAATCAAGAATACAGAGAAAAAAATCTTACTTTTCAGCTTATACCATCATTGGAAGTCATTACCATATATATTCAGTAAGACTAAATTTTGGTTAATATCTAACTTCACCAGCTGAAAAACAAAGTACATACTGAAGTGTCCCCAAATGTTAGGATTATGCATAATTTTTGCATTGGAAAGGAACCTGAACTGTTTTACAGTGGGTTTTTTACACATTATTTTGCATTTGAAGGTAAATACCTAATCAATGGCACTTTTGTGGGTAAGTGATAGTTCACCAAAACATGAGATCGTCATCATTTGCTCACCCTCATATTGTTCCAAACCCACATGACTTCCTTTGTTCCGTGGAACACAAAAGGAGTCATTTTAATTAATGCATTAATTAAAATGTATTAATGTGATTGTTCTTTTCCATGCAGGTTCAGTGAATGGGCAGTAAAGTTTCAAGCATCAAAAAGCAGAAATAACACGTGAACTATCACTGTCAAATATAATTTATTCATTTCAGAAACACATCTAGATCTTGAAAGTTGACAATGAAGGTCATTTACTTTTCTGTGAAAAGATAAACAGTTTCCACACTGGAAATGAAGCAATCTCAGTTCTGAAAATGCAACTTCAGCTCACTTTTTTTGGAAGGCGACAGCTGATGAGGATAACAGTGATCATGATGCATATTTCATATTGAGGTATCCAATATAAACAAACACACTTTGTTACCAGGGAGTGTTTTTCTCATCGATTTCCCTGTCATATACAGCAAAAGCCGCAGAGGCCTGTGACCTGCATGTGTCACACTCACCGGGTTTCCTGGAATAAGTTAAATCAACATGGCCGTTTGGGGATTTTTTTCTTTTTTTTTTTTCTTCTTCTTTAGCTTGATCACCCCCAGTTTCATTTTCAGAAGAAAAGAGACTGTACTTTTCCCCCTTCTTCAGAGATCACAATCTTCTTGTTTTTTAACTGAAAATCTAACTGATGTTTCAGATAATATTTCACCTATCCGTTATTAGTTTTTCCATCCATATTACCTTCTATCCCATATCATAACTGCTATTTGAGATCTGGTATTTGCTGAGTGGTAACTGCGGGAAGTGATGCATTCTAACACAATATTAACTTTATTTTGAATAGGGAAGTAAGAAATGTCTTGACGGAAAATATCGACTCACTTCTGCAAAAAGGGCAGTGGGAGTCCTTGCTGACCCACAGATAATGTTGGCAGTGGATGATTGTCAGCTATATTTCCATCTGAGCACAGCTTTTTCTTTAAATATTTTTTTTGAAAAAATTCTAAAATATTTTGTAACTTAAAAAGTCACAATATAGTTTTAAAAATGTGCAATTTGTTATTTTTTAAAAATGCAATCTATCAGATATATTTTGTTAAAAATTGTATTGGCCGATTGATGGAATGTATGGGTTTGTTTTGTGTTTGTGTTGAATTTTGGGAAATTTCTGATTTCTGAGAACTTTTTTCTATTTCGCGCTGAGAGAGGCGATTGTGTATGTCCCATGAGGCTTTGCAAGCAAATTTGTTCTCTGAACTGGAATACCTACTCAATGTAAAACTCTTGACTGCAGTAATGTAACTTCTGAATCGAGTCACACAAACCACACGTAACATGAGTGTGTTTATGCGTTACTCATTTAATTCCTAACATGAGTGTTGTGATCTCTAACCAATATCAGAATCAAAGCATACTGGTATCATACCATCGACAGTCTAATATCCCACATATGGGCAAATGTTCTCAGAGGTGAAGTATGCCTATATAAGGCAAAAAATTCATAGCACATACTTCAGTCATAACCAGAAATTGTGCGCAGACACACAATATATGTAATAATGTAGACTAATATAGAAATCCATATCAGCCTATTTAATCATACATGAATATTTAGTGTGTTTATGTGTGCTGTGATTGAGAAGTTCATAACTTTTTGCTACAGTACTTACATAGCCAGATCATTCGTTTTTTAAATGGAGAATTTACCTTTATGAATTTGCAAACAGTGAAATATTAAATATCAAAATGCTCCCTCTCAGTTTTACAAGTAAATCTAGCAAAAGAAACTCACCCCCTCCCTCCCGAAATTTTTTTTTTTTTGAAAATAAGTTATTTAAATTTTATTTTAGATTTGTACTTTTATTTTGTTTTGTTTTGTTTCAAGAAAATCATTTTAAAAACCTTTAAGACTTATCTCATAATTTTATCACCATATATATATATATATATATATATATATATATATATATATATATATATATATATATACTGTATAGCAATGCAATAAAAAATATGCATATATATTTTTTAAACATTAAAAATGAATACATGAATTGCTATTATAATATATCAATACTTTACAAGTTATATAGTATTTTAGTTTTACATAAATGAGAAAGCAAATTTTGCATTAGAAAAAAAAATTGTATGTGAAAAATAGTTTTAAAAATATGAAAATGCCTAAAAAGTGTTTTTTTTTTGTTTGTTTTTTGTTTTTGTTTTTACAGCAAAATATAATCTTTTTCCTTTTTTTTTTTTTTTTATAATTATTTCTAGGTAAAATATGACCCGAAATTGTTCTTGACACGTTTTGTGAAATTCATCCAACTATGCTTGTGTACTAGCAGGTGACAAGTACCTTTTTATTTAATCTTACAGGCCAATCTTAAATAACAGCCAGTTCTGTCATTTTAATCTTCTTCATCTTTCTTTTCATCTATGGGTGAACTTTATTATGCTGTACATGATTAAAATCATATGAACTGAACTGGAGGAATCTGTTCGTTCGTTCCCAGGATAATGAGTCAAATCAGCCTCCGTAGCTCTGGATCAATATGACCAACCCGTCACACTTCTCGTTAACTCTTAACGTCTGTTTTCTGCTCGAGTGCCCCTCCACATTTCATTCTTTGTTGTTAGTCCTCTTTTTGACTCTCTCTCTTTCTCTCTCTGACATGAATACAGGGGGAATTTCTGTTGTCTGTAAATCTCTGATCTTCCACTCTCCTTCAAAGCTCTGACTTGAGTGTTTGTTCACTGACTCACCGGTGTAAACGTTCATCTCAACCGCTCTTCTCTCATCACACTCTCATCTGCCCACTCAACGTTAAACCTACGGGTTTAGATTCTAGTCACCCATCCTATAACGCTCAATACCCCTCCACCCTTTCAAATACTGCAGGATGGCACGCATGTGAAGTTGTATTACTACAGTACATACAGTAGATCAGCGATGAGAGGTTTGTGTTTGTTCAGTTGCTGACAAAGCTGAGCGCTGCACCATAAGGAAATGTGTTAGTCAAGCCGATCCGCTATAATGCGTAAAACTGGGTTGCCGAATGAGAAAATATTTCCAAACTAGATTTTTCCATTTTCTGTTGAAAAAGTGAATGGTGTTTCCCCTGCAGCCCTTGCAGCCACAAAGCTAAAGTGATCTGTGCGGCTGCCAGGGCATTGCTTTGTGGTTGATGTTCTGGCTGGTTGTCGGGGTATTATTATGCAGTTTCAAGGGAGTTTTGGATGGCTTCCAGGGTGTTGTTACGCGGTTTCTAGGGTGATCTGTGTGGTTGCTGGGGTATTACTATGCGATCTCTAGAGTTTTCTAGATGGTTGCCAGGTTTATGTGGTCGCTAGAGTGTTCTGGGTGGTTGCCAAGGTGTTGCTATGCGATCTCTAGAATGTTCTAGATCATTGTCAGGGTAATGTGATCGCTAGAGTGTTCTAAGTGGTTGCCAAGGCATTGCTATGAGATGTCTAGAGTGTTCTAAGTGGTTGCCAAGGCATTGCTATGAGATGTCTAGAGTGTTCTAAGTGGTTGCCAGGGTTACGTGAGCTCTAGAATGTTCCAGATGGTTGCCAGGGTTATGCGATCTCTAGAATGTTCTAGATCAGGGGTCGGCAACCTACAGCCAGGGCTGCATTAACCATTGGGCTAGGCGGGGCTGAAGCCCGGGGGCCCCGAGCAAGGAGGGGGCCCGTGATTGGCTGTGGAGTAGAATGACTGGTCATCGGTAGCACCGAGCGCCAAAGCCCCACCACGCCCCCCACTTATTAGCGCTATTATTTAGTGGAGCTTTTCCATAAATTCCATGCAGTACCATTACAGATTGAAACGTCACGTTTGAATTTGTTTTACCAATCAAATGCATTTATTTTATATTTTACTTTTGAACGACCTGTTCATCTATCAGGTGACCGCTGCGTCCGCACTCACTTCTCTTCACTTCGTTCTGGCGTAATCTGGAAATGGTCATGCAAAGAACAATCTTCAATAAGTAAAAATGTCAACTATTCTAAAAAAAAAAAAAAAAAAAAATGAGGAGAGAGGGAAAACACGAGTTATTCAGTAAATTCCCAGCTATCCGGTTATTTCACTAAAGCTGATGATGGAGTGGAAGTTGTGGAACAGCAAGTAGACCGGACACATGGAGTAGATAAAAACATAGCGTCATCGTCGCCACAGATTTTAGGTTAGTTTGATTATTAACTTGATGGATGTATATTGCTTGTTGTGTTTGCTTTTGGGTTGAGAAATAATCCGGTAGAAATATGACTATCGTTTTGCGCGTCATGATGTTACCCAGCAGGCACCAGACGTCTATGTAAGGTCAGGTTGACGTTGGACATGACGTCAGACAGACGTTGCATTTTGGTTGAAAAAGAAAATCGGGTTGACGTCAAAATTTGACGTCAATTTGACGTTGACTTAACGTTGGATTTTGGTTGCACAACCTAAAAACAACAAAATCTCAACGTCAGCTGACGTCGGTATTGGACATCAATTTAACATTGACATTAGATGTTGAATTTACGTTGAATTTTGGTCACCCGACGTCGCAACCAAAATTTAACCAAATATCAACGTCTTATGACGTTGTGTGCCTGTTTTGTGCCTGCTGGGTAGCTTATCATTTAAACGCATTTTAAACATTGTGGTTTAAAAACAAATTTAACTGTTCAGGGACATTAAGAAGCTGGGCAAAATTCATTTTGGCAAATGCACACGTTAAGACGGTTTAAAACGCACGGCGCGCACCCGCTCGTAAAGCACCTGTCTAAACTTGAGTTATTTTTTCGCGCCATGAGTGTAAACGTTCAAATACACATAGTTATGTATCAAAATGCCCGTCTTTGCGAGTATCCTTGTAAACACAGTCATTTGTGTCTTACGTGAACATTATAGTTAGAGATAAAGCATGCATGTGTAGTGTAGTAGACTATATGAGTTTCTGGCATTGTATGATGAGATTTTAAAGGGATAGTTCACCCAAAAATGAAAATACTGTCATCGTTTACTCAGCCTCAAGTTGTTCTAAACCTGTATGAATTTCTTTGTTCACCTCAACATAAAAGAAGATATTTTGAAGAATGTTCATAACCAGAAGGTTTCTGGTCCCCATTAGCCGCTTTTCCACTGTCGGGCCAGTGATTTAAAGGGGCGGGGCGGGGCGGGGCGGGGCTTATAGCCTCGGACCTGTAGCACCGAGCCCAAAATCACAGATGAGTTTCCACCATCAGGCCAGAAGCTCCGCTGCGCTTCACTAAACCCGCCCTTTACACGCCTCTCAGGAACAACATCACGCAACCCCATCATTTCACCAACAAAGAGAAGATTTATCAGAACAATAATAAGTCACTGGAACTAGCGCGATCACAAAACGAGCATGATAAAAACGGCCGTTTGTTTGCATGTTTTGTTAAAGATTTAAACCCAAAAGCATCTATGTTTTACAATAATAAGTGATACACTGATCATAATGAATTAATTTATCAGGATTGAAAATTAGTCACACAGAAATAAAGCGGTATATGAACCGTTATTTCACAAAAGAAAGAGGACACACATACATATTCAGTCGAGTCTGTTTCTGTTTATTTGTTGTCACATACATCACATTTAGAAAGAATGATCATTTCTATATTTTTTTTTTCCATCAAAAATACGACCTGAGTAGCTGAGGGAGCTCCCGAACAAAAACCATTATATTTTTATAACATATGTAGAGTTAAAGTCTCGAGACGAGACTTATGACAAATAAAATATGTTACTAAATAAATACATGATTGTGATAGAGAATGAGAAGTCTGATTTCTTCAAGCAGTCATATTTACTATGGTAACGTTAATGGCTAGTGTGTATATCTTTTGCATTGCTTAATAAATATTTCTGCCTTGTATGGTGAACTTCAAACAGAAGTTATTTCAAACCCTCACTGCTGTCTTGAAAGTGAGTTTTGAGCTAAAATTATTTTAAAAGTCTTTAATGCTGGTGTTATAGATGCTAACTTTTTGAAATGATCCGCGGCGCTGACGCTGTCCAGACGCGGAGAAACTCCGCCTTTGTTCATAACCACTCCTCTAGCCCCAGCTGGCCTGCTTTGGCCCAAGGTTTTTGTCGGGCCAAATAACCCGGGACGTTGGCCCCGAGGAAGCGAGGAGCGTCTCGCTGTAGCCTGCGGTGGACATCCAACCCCGCCCACATCCAAGTGTGACGTCACAAGTCACGCCCATTTCCAAATAAGTCACGTTCTTATTATTTTGAAACAGGAAGAAGCATTGATAAGAAGATAAGTCGAATTGTTTGCCAACCGCTAAAAAGAAGACGTTTGCTGTGTTGGTATGTAAAAAAAAAAATCTTTGGTCTTTATGAAGACTTAAAACGTTGACAACTTGAACAATGTGTGCGTTGTTTGTGTGCATGTGTATAAACAACAGTTCAGCATGCTTAGTGTGTGTTTTGAACTGCACACAGGCACGTTATTACTTAGCTAGCAGTAACATATAAATATGTATGTTTATATGTGTGTATGTTATCCAGCAAGACAGTGAAATGATGCAGTTGCTCAACCAAGATACTGTGCAAGGATTCTGTGATCAGTGTCATTAAAAATATCATATGTGTGGGGAGAGGTAAATACATATGTGAGAGGGATAAAGTATGTATATGAGTAGGTGAGAGTGTTATGTATGATAAAAAAAGGGTTATTAAAAAAATTGCACATTCAGTCATTTTATGTCATAAGAATCAGTGCACTATATGTTTATTAGTGCACTGATTCTTACAACATAAAATGAATGCTGACTGAATGTGCAATTTTTTTTATAACACTCAATCTCACCGGCTCTCACATTTCATCCCTCTCACACATATGTACTTACCTCCCCCCACACACAAAACACTCACTCACATACATTGATATTTTTAATGATATACACTGATCACAGTACCCTTGCACAGTGACTTGGTTGAGCAACTGCATCATTTCACTATGAATTGCTGGATAACTCTGTGTTTGTGACAAATTATCTTTGTATTATTCTATATTAATTGAAAGATCACATACTGGTTGTCAATGTTTGTTTGTCATGTTTTACAGCATTCTGCGCATTTTTGGTCCTATAGCCTGATGCAGAGCAGTTCTGCCGGGATGAGGGGTCCCTGATGCAGTTTCACCAGTACAGAAAATCACTCGTTACAGTTCACTTGGAGGACCACATAAGCCATGCAGTGGTGCATGGAGGTATGGTGGGAGCATTTCTCTAGATACTGTATTGATTGATTTTTGTGGTTTAAAATCATAAATATTCTTGTATGTAGAATGATGAGGTAAATGATTAAGTAAATCCTATTTAGTGGACAAATATGCCTCCCAACACAAACATGTTCTCTCTTTTTAACAGGAGTGCCAAGAGGACATCAAGTGGAAGTTTGTAATGGACAGTAGCTATGTTTCCATCCAAAGATTCGAATTTAATTATGTGCAAAACTGGAATATTGCATAAAACATATGCGAATAAAGCACCGTTTCCATCCAACGAGTCAAAAAGAACAAAATCGTCACTTCCTGGTAAACTGTGGCACTAAATATCACTAAGAATATAGGAGAAGCCATTGAATATAATAATTTTCATATATGATATAAATTACTTGTGCCTCAGAGAGAGCAGACGTAACACAATAAATGCTGTCACTGCGTTCTGAGGAGGATGCCAGCTGTTTGGGAACACAGTCGTGTAAGACAATTATACAGAAATACTTTGATGACAGACTTTGCTCAGGCTTTTCAGAGTGACTACAACAACTTATAGATGCTGTGAACGAGATCGGTCAGCTGGTTAGTCAAGTTATCCCGTCTCATAGTGCAAAGTCACATGACTTTTTTGATGCGCATGGAGGAATTTATTCGGTAAATGTGTTTCCATCATAGTTTATGCGCATTTTTTCTTATCGGATAAAAAGTTTATCCTACTCAGTTGTGCGCATAATTTTTTTATGCGCATTTTCAGAATTTATGCGCATCTTGGCGTTTCCATCCAGCGAATTTTTTATGCGATAGTCCAAAATGCGCATAAAAATAGGTGGATGGAAACATAGCTATTGATCCAGCGTGGTGCTAGATACAGAATCACCATGAGTTATTCTGCGGGGAGGTGAAAGGGCCTGCCTTACTCCAGACGGATGGTAAAAATCAACAGAATGCCATCAAACACTACCTGGGGTCGAATCAAATCAAGCAAGAATTGTCTTTTTAGTCATCTCTCAGGACCTGAAGTGGGACATTCACACTCCATTGTTAAAAAGGCCCAGCAGAGGTTGTACTTCCTTCATCAGCTGAGGAAGTTCAACCTGCCACAGGAGCTGCTGAAACAGTTCTACTCCACCATCATTGAATCTGTCCTCTGCACTTCAATAACTGTCTGGTTCACCTCAGCTACCAAATCGGACCTCAGAAGACTACGGAGGGTAGTCCGGACTGTTGAGTGAATCACTGGTGCAACCCTCCCCAGTCTCCAAGAACTGTACTCATCCAGAGTGAGCAAAAGGGCTGGTAAAATCACTCTGGACCCCTCACATCCAGCACACTCCCTCTTTGAACTGCTGCCGTCTGTTTGACACTACAGAGCTCTGAGCACCAGAACGACCAGACACAGGAACAGTTTCTTCCCTCAGGCCACCTACCTCACAAACAGTTAAATGTTCTCCCCACTGTGCAATAAAACATGTGCAATACCCAACTATCCATACTTATATTTATTATACATATGTTTTTGATTTAATATATCATACATCTATCCACATTCCCTCGCATAATTTGTATATAGCACATCTGTACAATACAATATATTGTCTATTGTCCTTTTGTCTATTGTGTATTGTTTTCACATATTTATTTTTAATCACTTGTTTATTTCGTTATCTGATTCTGATTGTTTGAGTATCCGGAGGAGCTGGATGTATTCATATCAAATTGTCTTGCTGAACAAGGCTTGAAAGTCCATGCCATGTTTCTGTGAATAATCTAACAAGACAAGGAATCTCTCTATGTAGCTTATGTATGTATGTGTACTGCATTTCAAGAACTGTTTATCTGATCATTCAGCTGTTCATTTATGATAGTTGGAACATATCTATAGTATAGATAGTATAGAACATATATTTTTTTGTAAAATTTAAAATGTAATTATTTTTGTTAAATAATAAATATAAAAATACCTAATGAAGCAAGGGATGTCTGTTTATTCATCTTTAAATATATGGAGGACCTGGACACACTTCATATGAAGTTTTGTTGATGAACAAGGCCTGAATGTCAATGCCATATTACTTACATAATCTATCAAAGCAAGCAATCTCTATTTAGCATTGTCACACACACACACACACACACACACACACACACACACACACACACACACACACAGTGGTGTTCAGTACGGTCACACTGTATATCTGTTATTCAAGAAACTTTTGAAAAGTTTAAAAAACTATTTATGAAAATGTCTAAAGAAACTATTTGCATGAAAATCACATTGTTTTTCTTTTTTTATCGCATCATTTAAAAATGTTTATGTACTGCATAAATACAGAATGCATTAAAAAAGGGGGGGGGGGGGGGGGGGGGGGCATTAACACAGTGGTTAACCAGAAAAATTAAAAATGGCACGTCATGCCGAAAAAGGTTGACGACCCCTGCAATCTCTCGAATGTTCTAGATGGTTGTCAGGGTAATGTGATCACTAGAGTGTTCTAAGTGGTTGCCAAGGCGTTGCTATGAGATATCTAGAGTGTTCAAAATGATTGCCAGGGTTATGCGATCTCTAGAGTGTTCTAAATGGTTGCCAGGGTTATATGATTGCTAGAGTGTTCTAGATGGTTGTCAGGGTAATGCAATCGCTAGAGCGTTCTGAGTGTTCTGCGATCACATGAGTGGTTATGATCACAGGGTTATGATCACAGGAGTGCCTCAAGGATCTGTTCTTGGTCCACTTCTGTTTTTAATCTACATGCTTCCTCTGGGTCAGATCATCCATGGTCTTAATTTCCACAGTTACGCTGATGATACGCAAATTTATTTTACCACACAGCCCAACTCTGTTTTTCCTCCCTCTTCTTTAACATCTTGCCTACATGATCTTAAAGTATGGATGGCTCAAAATTTCTTGAAATTGAATACTAAAAAACAAAGATTCTGTTAGTTGGCCCAAAATTCTTTTTCTCCTCTCATCTTGACTTTTCTATTAATATTGACAGAGTTTTAGTACATCCTTCCCCCACTGTATGTAATCTTGGTGTACTATTTGATTCTACACTATGCTTTGAACCCCATATCAACCAGCTTGTCAAGTCCTGTTTTTACTAAATTCGCAATAGTGTCCGTTTACGGCGATCACTAAATTTCAAAGATGCTGAAACTCTTATTCATGCTTTTATAACTTTGCGCCTGTAGTATTGTAACTCCTTGTTATATGGCCTACCCAACAAAGTCCTTAATCGCTTACAGCTAATTCAAAATCCAGCTGCTTGTGCCCTTACATTTACCAAAAACTCAGCCCATATCACTTCTGTCTTACAGCAATTACATTGGCTCCCCGTTATCTATCATATTTAGTTTAAGATACTCATCCTAGTTTTCAAAGCTTGTCATGGTTCTGCACCTTTGTACCTTTCTCAATTAATTCACCCTTAGTCCCTACGCGTACTCTAAGATCAACTTCTGGGAATTTGCTTGCAGTACCCAAGTTCAGACTCTCTAGTGTGGACCTTTAAAACTGATCTCAAAACTCACTTTACAATTTACAATATATTTTATTAACTGATGTTTTGTCTGCCTCATTTTTCAATTCCATGCTTGTTTGCGTCACTTATCTGGTACATAAGATGATCTCTGTCTGCTTTATTTGTTTGATCATGTGACTGTTTGTATTTGTGTTCATGTTATCTATCAACATTATGTAAAGCATCCCTGGGTTTTGAAAGGCGCTATATAAATAAAACATTATTATTATTATTATTGTTATTATTATGTGATCTCTAGAATGTTCTAGATGGTTGTCAGGGTAATGCGACCGCTAGAGTGTTCTAGAGTGTAGAGGCTGGTTGACATGGTGTTGCTATGCAGTTGTTAGAGTTTTCTAGGTGGTTTTGATTAAAATGGAATATTTTTGATGATATTCTGGTCCATAGATATGGGTTTTGATCTTTTTTCACCTGTTTAATCCCTCACCAAATGAAAATCATAAATTTGGTCAAAAGTAATAACAAACGTTTCCTCAATAAGCCACATGATTAAGCTATCATTCATGAGATAGAAACCATACAGGTTAGGGATTTTTTAAGTATAAGCAACACTAATAGTGATGCTTGACAGCAGCCACCAATAGCCAACAATTACTAACAGAATGGATACCATATTAATATAATCAACAGCAAATGCTGTAATATCTGCAAGCTTCATCAGTTAATTTGATGGCGAGGTAGTCAAACGTGTCTGTGTCCATCTGATCCAGAACAGCAGCTATGACAAGCACCTGAGCTACTGTGAAACTCTGGTGTGATCTCAGACTGAGTAAAACCTGAACCTCTCAAATCGAATATGAAAACACAAATATGAAGTCATAAACTCCCTAATTTCCATTTCGTCTGATATCAACATAAGCAATTTCATACTCCCCAAAAGAAATGATCTTGGAGAGTGGTAATACACACCGGGTTATCGTGCACAGGCTGAGGTGCTGTATGTACGCTTTCACTCCCAATAACAGGGAGGACGGATGTTTTGTCTAATATTTCACCTGAGAAACTCCCTCAGAGCGATTGGCTCTGGGCTGAAAACTGTTATTGTGACATTTAAAGGTTAAATATGGTTAAATGTCAGGGACTATGCGGGCAGGTGAGAGAGGCCCCATCCATAAACGACACATCCGAAACTTCGACAGCAAGACTACTTCATAAGCGCAATAAGATATCATGTCGGTGCATAACATCTGACAGCTTCAAAACAACGACACATTTTCACGATGGGGCTTTCCGGTGTTCTTTTTTATAGTTCATCTTCAATATGTACAAAACACATGCACTATATAATTACGGTCAATTAATTACAAAACAATGGCTGTAACGGTGGTGTTTTGCATTTAGAGGGGCATTTCCCCACATTTTGACAGTAAATGATATGTCTGTAGCATCATGCTTAAAACACAACGTTCCTGAATCTTTTATTATAATTTTAACAATGGTCATATGTCCTTAAAAACTCTTTAATTCTTAATTTAATTACAGTCATTATGAGTCCTGTAGTCCAGTCTTCTAGTGCAGCCCACAGTCTAAATCATGTAAACCATATCTCTTTGTTGAAATGTAAAAAAAAAAAAAAAACACCCTAAGAAAATGTTAATTATTAAGTATTATTTGCAATCTTGTAGCAATAAACATCAAACAATTTTCACTCATGAATTGCTAGTAAATTTCACAAACAATTAACAAAGAAATTCAAAGCAACTGTTAAAAAAACTGAAATAGTATTTTCATGTAAAACATGCTCCAATAATCTTTGTTTTATTTACAACTTCGAAAAATAATTTTTACACAATTGTTGATGGTTGATGTTTCAGTTGTTGTGTTCTTTTATTTTCATTACTTCTCATCTCCTTTTGCAGAAAAGAGATGTGCACTTTTTTATGCTAAAATATAGTTCTGTCCCCTTTTTACAGTTTTTGAGGTTTTGCTTAGCACATTACTTCTGTCCTGGTTATCATTTTCATAATAGATACAAAGGGGAAAAACTGAGAACAGTACTTTCACCAGTGCTCTTCTGCATCAGGGCAAACCCCTTTCTCATGCGTTTCCAGTATGTGTCTGATTACAGGTTTTTAATCCAGAAATGTAAAGGTGCTCAGTAATCTACAGGCACTTTTGACCATGTGCGGAGTTTTAGAAATTTAGAGTTTTAGAATTTAATCTTAAAGGAATAGTTCACCCAATAATGATTTTTTTTCTTTACATTTACTCATCCTCAGGTCATCCAAGATGTAGATGAGTTTGTTTCATCAGCGGAACAAATTTGAAGAAATGTAGCATCACACATCACTTGTGAATGGGTGCCGTCAGAATGAGAATCCAAACAGCTGATAAAAACATCACAATAATAATCCAGTCCAGCAGTTAACATCTTGTGAAATGAAAAACTGCATGTTTGTAAGAAACAAATCCATCATTAAGACATTTTTGACATCAAACCGTTGTTTCTGACTAAAATACAAATCCATAATCCATAATAACACTTCTTCAAGTAAAAAGTTCATCCCCTGTTTTGATGTCCTCTCACATCAAAATCCACCCACATATTTGTTCAGAGCTTTTTTTAGCTTGTAAACAGTGTGCATATTTCTCTCCTGATTCAGACAAGACAACTTTTTAGAAAGAACAATATAATCTATAGAGGACTCACATTTTAACTGTTTGCAACAGTTTAAAGAACATCATAATGGTGGATTCGTTTCTTACAAACACACAGCGTTTCGCTTCACAAGACCTTAATTGATGGTCTGGAGTCGTGTGGATTACTTGTGGATTATTGTGATGTTTTTATCAGCTGTTTGGACTCTCATTCTGACGGCACCCATTCACTGCAAAGGATCCACTGATGAACAACTGATATAATGCTGAATTTCTCCACATCTATTTTCCATTAAGAAACTCATCTACATCTTGGATGGTGTGAGGATGAATACATTTTCAGCAAAATTTTATTTTTGGGTGAACTACTAATTTAATATGTCCACTAATAAACATGCATCACTGGAGCATTATGTCTATTTAATTAACATTGAAAAAATCGTGGCTCAACTGGAAATTACGAGCCATAAAAATATTCTGTTCACCAGTCATATTTACCTTTGATTTTCTTTTCATGTGTTTCATTCTATCTGGTCTAAGTTTGATACAACTTTAATTTAGGTTCAAAATCTCTGTTGCAATAGAAATGATGCCGTAATTGAGGAACAATGTAAATTGATATAGCCTAACCATTGTCACACATTACATATCGAAACTGCTTATTTTGCTCTTAAATCATCATAAAAAAATTTTAAACATACAATAATTTAGCCTATTTATTTTTCAGATTTAATAATTGAAACTCTGATGCAGTTAGCCATACTGAAAACGCATTAAGGGAAACATGCACACGAAGTCTGTAAATGAAAACGTATCGCTTAAAACAGTCTTTCAAGAAGACTCAGAGTCCCAGGGTTCCTGATTGACTCGAGTGAGGAAGTCCTGTAGAAAGCGCGTGTGCGAGGAGAGGCAGAGCGCGAGCTGTCAGTGACTGCTGCACGAGACAAACGGACAGACATCAATACACGCTCCTGAAATTACAAACCGTGGACTACACGCTTTTCTAAAATGGGTAAGCGATTATATTACTATGAATGATGCGATAACTTTCTAATGAGTAAAAATAACATGACTCCGCTATCACATAATACTTTATTTTAACGCTTACAGTAGTTTTCACACAAGACGAGACTCTGTGGTGTTCTTGACATTAACAGTTATCAAAGTTTTCTTTAAAACAAATGTAAAGAGCCCATTTTCAGGTTTTACATTCAATGCCTAATAGATAAGCTAGATTTAAGATATTGTTTAGCCTGTATTTTAAAGCAGAAGCCGTTCAAAAGTAACCGTTTCTGAGCTAATATAACGTTAGTTATAATTTTATTTTTACTTGCCATATAACATATATATATATATATCAGAATAGCTACTGTATAGTTAAATTAAAAATCCTATTAGGAAATCTTACGAGAAAAGTAATTATAGTAGGTACTGGTGAAACTGATTATGAAACCATGCTAGTCGCTATTTGAATATTTAGTAATAGTTGAAACGTAAAAATAAAAAAAAAATAGCTTTTTGTAAGGAATTAATGTTACGTTGTTAAGATTACTGTCATTTTTAGTAATTTGAGTGACGGTAATAAGCACTAGATATGAGTAACCATAACAGGTTTTGCTCTTTGAGGAAGTGGTTTAGAGAAATAGCAACACATTGCTGTTGAAGCGTAAAACCCCTCATCTGATACACCATCAGCAAACTGATGAGAATAGGCCAGATAAGCTTATTGACCGACCATCACAGGTCATTTCTGTTTAGGAAGCCTTATCACAGATATGTATTTGTTATCGTCCTTTGATGTTGTCATAACGTGAATACCAGTTTGTTTGTGACATTATGACGCTCTCACATTGTGATTTTATCACACGTCATGGCTTTATTTTTGAGACAATCCAGGATATGACAAATTCATGGTTAGCAGATCAGAAGAAAAGCCGCAGTTTAAAGGCGTCTGGTGTTTGTTAAAGAATTCATTTGGGTTTATGTCTTTTTATCCCATCCCAACAATAGCAGGCTGCCAGAAACAATGCAGAAGTTGCTATCGCACCAGTGATAATATTAGCCGAACTTGTCACAGTCTTTCTGCACTGTGGCTCAGAAAGGGAAGTAAAATAACAAGCCTGTTGAGTGCCCTGGCACAGGAAACGTCTGATCTCGAAAGCGAAGCGTTGCTGGATGTTACAGACAGAGATATGAGTGGAAAGAGTGGTGAGAAGGCAGTGAGAAAGGGAAGTGGAGACTTTGAGGTAGAGGCAACCCAGAGCGAACCTTTAATTCAGTGCTTGTGTGGTTTGTAAATAAGATGCTGTCAGGTGCCTGATGGTTACATTGTGCTGGTTCTATTCACACCAGATACGTGTACCGTAGATGGCTTGATAGCTCGCCTGTGTGTGTTTTTTGACCTGAAATTTGGCCACCGAAAGTTCAATGTGATGATAGCGTCTTCCCCCGCACCTTCTACAGAAATACAAAGCTCCAAAAAGCAAGGAATCACTGCATTTGCCTCCACAATCCATTTAAAAAGTGGTGTTGACTTGCCTGAACCGATGTCTGAATGATAAAAAAGATTGTGTAATAGATGCGTGACTGGTAAGTTTATGCGAGATATAGTTTTTATAATAGAGGATGCATTGGAGTGTTAATTTTGTTAGACAGCTCACAAATGTTTATTTTTATATTCGAGCATCACATAGCTGTGGTTTATTCATACAGACAGGAAGTAGTGTTGTAATCATGTGGTTTCATATTAGAATGTTCTCTCTCTTTCTTTCTTTCTGTCTTACACGCCTATTTAACTCAAAACTTCAGATTCAAAACTGCATTTTATAAAGCAGATGCTGGGTAAACAGAGAGCGTTGTTCTGCTCATGCTAAACTAGCAGCTGATTTTGATTTTTAATGCCATTGGGATACATACTGCAGGATACACTCAAAGCCACCAAACACTCATTGGGCCGATACCATTTCAAAAGGTACTAATATGTTCACTTTATGTACTTTTAAAACATTAAAATGTACCATTGAGGTACTAATATGTACCATTTAGGGTAAATAAGCTGTGAAGATGTACCTTTTAGAATTTGTAGGTATTATAGCCTATACTCCATTGACAATACCTCAGCTTTTTTTCTAAGAGTGTAGAGGTGAGGGATGTTTATGTAGATCTAATCAGTGTAAATGCTGTTGGTAAAGGGACAGTTTAACCAAAAATTAAAATTCTGTCATCATTTATTCACCTTCGTGTTGTTCCAAACCTGTTTGACTTTCTTTTTTTCTGTCAAATACAAAAGAAGGCGTTTTGATTTCTGTGGTGTTATTGTTAACTAAAACTAAAACAATTACACATTTTCGGTAATAAAGCTGAAATAAAATAAAAAATATAAATATTAGATAAAAACTTTAAAAACTTGAAAATTGAATTGTTGTTTTGACATAAACTGAAGGACTGAAATGACTAAAGCTGAAATAAAAATTCAGTAAATCTATATAGAAAACCCTAAGAACTAATAAAAGTGACAAAACACATAACAAAATGACTCAAAAAAAAATGAAATAAGTTTAAGTTGTAGTGCTAAAATTCCTAAAACTGAAATAAAAATTCACTAAAGCTATAGAAATATTTCAAAAAATCTTAAAATCTATTAACGTAGCAAAATTACTCAAATGTAAACTAAAAAAGATGGTAAAATGAAAACTGAAAATATTAAAATAAAAGCTAATTCAAAATGTTAATAAATACTTCTAATAATAAATACTAATAGTGTTTAATTATTAATAAAATAACACTAAAGAATGTTTCAGCAGTTTTTACCTATACAATCAAAGTCAGCGAAGCCCAAAACAAACACTGTTTTTCATTTACTTTCATTGTGTGGACAAAGAAACTTTTTTTTTTTCTTTTTGTGTTCTGCAGAAGAAAGTCATACAGGTTTGGAATGACATGAGAGTAAATCAATTTTGACAGAATTTGCATATGAATTTTTGGGTGAACCAATTATAGTTGCCCAGTTGCTTTCCAAAGCATTCACCACTGCTTTTCTGTGGTGTTCCTGGGAAAGACCTATGCCTCTCTGTTCCCAACATCAGTATTTATCAACTGATTCATCAACTGATTCAACCGCAACAACATTGGCCATTGAAAAACTCAAATCGGCTGCCCACTGACAGAAAGTTTCAATCACTGTGTACACTCTTTTGATGTATTGCGTGTTTACTCCTTCACTTGTGTATAACTAGTATGCTGGGCTTTGTTGTAGTGTTGGACCCTCGAGGAGAGGTCGATGTTGGAGAAGGAGAACTAGAAGACTGTGAAAAGAAAAAGCAAGAGATGAATTCACCAAATCAGGTAAGGCAGCACATGTGGCTCGTGATTCACTCCTTTTGTCATTTCAAGCCTGTATGGTTTTATTCCTTGAGAAAGTACACATTTGTGAGAACATTTCTCGATAGTTCATAATTTACCACAGGCTACCATATGACTTCAGTCATACTAACTATTTTTATGATGGTCATTCTGTGGCAAAAGCTACATAACAGTTCTCAAAATTTCTGCTTTTGTATTCCTCTGAAAATCTAAAAGGGTTTGGAGTGTCACAAGGGCGAGTAAATGATGTCCCTTTAAGGCATGATTGTGTATCGTTTCCCAAAACCTAACTATAAACGTGAATTTGAATTTGTATGTAGTTTATGTAAATTTCACATAACTGATTCTCCTGATGTGGCTGAAGTGCAAATTTTGCTCGTAAAAATAACATCTCACTTCCCCTTTCGATCTAATGACTGTTGCCAAATTGATTTCTGGTATTATTGCAGTATTTCGGTTACGGAGAATGCTGATGTCAGTAACAGTAGTTAGTCACATGAGACATGACAGTGTTACCTTGTAGTTAGATTGTCCATTTGACTTTCATTTTGCAAGAAAAAACTTTTTTTCTCTGATATGTGCAGGAAAAATCTGTATTCCAGTATATTTACATGTATTGACTCAACAGCCTCTGTTCTCATTTATTTCAGTTACAGTTTTTGGTTCTTCATTTCTGCGGTACATCAGAATAGCAAGTGAATGAGCGAGTTTTGAGTGTTACATTGATATAATGTGGAACCTATAGTCATTTCTTTTATGCTACACACAAGGATATGCATATAAACAATCACAGTTGTTTTTTCTCTCTCACAATTCTGGTAATTGAAAACAGTGTTTTTATGCTAGTGCAAAGATGCATTATATTTCCAGGGTGGCGTCAGAAGTTGAAAGCCATGTGGTTTTGGTGGCGAGCGTTGGCCATGCCACTGCGTCTTCATCAGCATGTATAAACTCTCATTTTGAGAGTGTTATTGACACGTCCGCTGCAGACTAACCCACGCACTTTTCCGAAATTTGAATGAGGTGGAAATTGAAGAGCTGCAGCTCGCAGAAATTCTCTCACACTGGGGTCTGTGCTACTTTTAGCCACAGTTTGAGAGGGACGGGGGCACAGTTCTCAACACAAAAAAAACCCTTCCTGTTTGAAACTCGAAGGTAGCGTTTAAGAGCTAAGCTCTTCCCTATTGTGGTCTTGATATGACTGTATTAAATTGAACGAGTGATCTTATATTTTTGTTACATATCAAGTGGCCTAAATAGTTTTGTGAGAGCGTATTTTAATATGCCTTCCACCAGTCACATCTCTTCTTTGATTAAATTTGATTAAAGATAAAAGACACAAAATGCATACATTGACTATGTGTTACACAATATAAACAAACCATTATAAACCAAATTCGGAAAAAAATACCACCTGCGTCTTTCTCAAAAACGCATTTCCCTTGATTACAAGATATTCAAATATTTATTCCAAGAACTAGCGCTAACACACTATACCTCAAAGCAGGTTATCTGTGTTGTCAATATAACAGGAAATGTTTGGGTAGATGGTAATCAGATAAAGCCGTATATGAAATTTCAGGGTAGATGACTCAATTCAGGACAGATTGGAGCTCAGCAGCACCCATAGCAAAAGACATGTGTCAATTTTTCTCTGTTGTATTTACGAATGAAGCGAGGGAAAGAATGAATCAGACTCTTTTAGATTGCCCCAGCTTTTGGGCCTACATGTATGATATTATTCCCTTCACAGGAGAGAGATTTAAACTTAGGCCTCAATGTTTACTCATTTCAATACACTGAAAAGGGGCCTTCTTATCTTCTATATTACTCAGAGGCTAGAATAAAGCCCTATATGCACAATATTAGTCATTGTAGAGGCCTTATTCTGGGAAGAAGTTACCCTCTCTGAGGAACTGCATTCAGTGTGAAACTTACTGACTGAACGTTGCTTTGGCAGCTAACGTCAGAGTTCAACCACCAAAGTCATCAAATGGAAATCCAAAGCTTTCTGTGCATAGTGTATATAGTCACTGGGGAATTTCTCTTCGCAAGTTGTTATGATTGTTTTTGTCTTTTTACCCGAATGTGATTTAACCAAACGCTGTTTACAAAAATTGTTTCCACAAACAATTAAGCCTGCTAAAAAATTGCTGAAACCAGTCTAAGATTAGCTGAGAAGTGCCCAAAACCTAAAACCAGCAAACCAGCTTAGGCCGGTTTCAAAAAGAAAAAAAGTTACCTTTATTTCTATAGCGCTTTATACAATATTGATTGCTTCAAAACAGCGTCACGGAGATAATCATGAAAATAATAGAATTATGGAAACTCAACTTTGAAGACGATTCAGATTCTGCTGTAAAGCAGCTTTAAAAGATAATGTTGTCAATATTTAGCTCAAGTCAGTTCATTGTTGATTCAATAACAGTGTGTGAATTTCATCAATTTTGAGAGAAGTTCAATTCAGCTATAAGCAGTTCTACAAAAGACAGCAATGTTGTTCATTATTCAGCTCAAGTCAGTTCAGTATTGATGTTTCTTCCATCAAAGTTTATTTTTTATGATCATTTTCATCCCTGTTACTACTGTATCTTTAAGACTTCTTTATGTAAATGAACTCATTTATGACTGACTTAAAAATACATTTTTATAAAATCATATTTTTCAGAACGGCCACAATGTATACCAGCCGTACATTAGCAGCTTTTGTCATAATTTGCTTACATTAACTGATTTTCTAGGGTTTACCAACTTTTCTGCCCCCCTCCTATAAGTCATGTGTATTGTCACTGAGTGGGCGATCCTGTGACGGCTGGCGTTCATTTCTGCATGCCTTCACTCTTTCATTTCTCACTTGCGGCTTGCCTGCACTGTGGGTCATTGTCCTGTGTGCTTGCGCGCTAGTTGCTAGCAGTTCCACTTTGGTCTGATCATCTTATAGCACTTTGCCACACAGGGTGAATGCGCTGTTTTTCTGTAGATAACGTTCACTTACTTCCCTCTTTCAACAGGGCTTGTTCCTTCCTTGCTATGCAAGAACATCTACAAGGTTTATAAGGTGCCAATCATCGCTTTCATCGCGAGCGCATCAGTGCGTAACTTTTCCTGAACAGCTTCTGCTAAAGACATGGATGATACCGCAAATCATGAGAAGAGTCGTTTCTATCAGACTTGCGCATTTTACATGGCGGACGATTAAAATAGCAAAAAAAATTTAAAAAAATTCAATAAACGTACACTGAAGAAGGGATCCAAGCCATATATAGAGATCTAATAGATCTTATAGAGTTAAGACAGGCACTAGGCAGTGCTGGTTAGTAACTGATTACATGTAATCTGGATTACGTAATCAGATTCCAAAAGTTATGTACTTGTAATTTGATTATATTACATTTTAAAGTGCTCATAATCAGATTACATTTACTGTCAGTTACTGTAATCATTTACTTAGATTACATAGATTACATGATTACATTATTTACACAATGCCCGTAAATTATTCATAATGTATTGATTTGCCAAGAGGTTACATTACTAACAGCAATTTCCATTATGTAATTTGTAATCAGTAATTGACTACAATTTGTAAGTAATCTATCCAGCACTAGTAGTATGCTAATCTTACCTAAAAACTACTTAAAACACCATAGGAATCATCTATAATGTAATAGAAACAATTTAGCATTGGGCTAAACTGAGCACTCAGAACACCTTAGCATTTGTATAGCAATGCTAACATACCTAGCAGCAAGTTTTGCAAGTGCAAAAACCACTCACATTTCCTGGAAACTTGTGTTTTTGTTTATATTCGCCTTGATTTAGGCTGTATACTTTTAAAAAGGCTACTTCTTATGGAAATAATATACTTTAAAGGATGTAGGCCTACCTAAGTGCAAACTAATATAATGTTTTTGGATACTTAATTGCATATTTACAATACTGACAAGCATTTATGCTAAGCTAAAATATACTTAAATAAACGTGTCTCATGTATTTAAATATATTTGTAACTAAACATTTGTAATGATGAAGTTGCAATTTCTTACATTTAAATGTAATATTGAATAACACACTATTAAAATGATAATCAAGTACTTTACATGTGCTTTAATATGTTAGTCAACACATCATAATTCTATACACGATGGGAAAATATTAAAAACAATGATTTAAATGTACATTAAAGTAAAACTTTTAATTTGAAATTATTACAATGTCCACTTTTAAAAGTGTACTTAAGTGTGTTTAGAAACATAATCGTGACAGTGAACTCTATTTAAGTACACTTAAGTGGCCTTTTATCATTAATATTGCAATATCTTCAAGGACAGTTTTTAAATAAACTTTTAAGATTCAAAGTACAAGTACACATGCAATACAATTAAGCACACTTCTTTTTCACAGCAGCTGATTTCTGTGGTCCATAGCGTGACAAGTTCACACCAAGAATGATAAACATAAAGATAACTAAATTAGTGCCCACAATAATGGATGATAACATATTGTTTATTATAAGCGTGTGCTGCAGTTTTGTCATCTGTTTATTGGCTTTCAATGTTTTTATTGTGCATCAGCTGGAAAAAAATAATTCTGAAAGTGATTTCAGCGTTATCGTTCTTCTGTGTTGCTATTGTTATAGTTGTGATGTGAACTATTAACAGTCCTTTATTCTGGAGTTTAGCTTCTTCCACAAGGCCTTTTTTATCAAATTGTGTGAAAGTGTGATGTGAGGAACATATCTCATAATCCCACTTCACTATTTTTAGTATCATATAGATAAGGAAGGCTACATTCATACTCTTGTGTTTCAGCTGAAAATCACAAGATTTGCGGACACCGAACTCCCGCCCTCTTGCAGTAACTGCAAAGTTTCTCATGTTTGCACCACTTGTGTCTTTATCACAGCGTGGAGTACAGCACTATTGCAGCTTTCCTTTGTGAAAACCCCACCAGTGGTTCGGTTTCCCTTCAAACAGGATGTCTGGTTACTTATTGAAAGTGGTGGTGAAAGCCAAAGCTGTTGTGTTTTCAGTCTCACACTCTGAATATGACTGGTCTCGGAACGGAGTTGCATGAGCACCTATATCACCTGCAATTTTGCATGAGGCTTTGAGAAAATGAATCAGTGAGAAGATTTATCTGGCTGTGAAAGTGAAATTCGAAGGTTGTTCGAAGCACAGTTACGCTGCTTCCTGTAAATGACACAAACTCACCCACTTGTATTCATATATTGCCTATATCGTGTACAGTGTACACTCATACTGTAGATTTATTGGTGATGGAACTGTTATGTTGGGAACTCCTGAACTGGACAGAAATTGATAATTATACGAAATGGAACATTTTCAACTAGGGTGAATCTCACAAAAACATGTCCAGGTCATTTCACCTTAAAATAAAAATGAGACAAAAGAAAGTTTATAAAATATATATTTTGCATAAAGTCAGTGACACATTTATTTATTTAAATTTTATTTTATTAATAAATTCTTAATATTTGAAGACATATTTTTCAATTTAAATCGTACAATAGATACTACTATAATCTAAATGAATTACTATTTAAAAGTTAATAATAAATTAATTTTTTTTTCACAGTATAATAGTAATGTATGAAAACAATGAAAACAATGTCACATTCTACAACTCGAAGAACATGCGTATATTCCTAAAATATTCTTTTTTCAAGTAAAAGCACCCAGACTTGTTTTTTGACAACTTCTGTGATTGTGCGTCTTTTAACCGTTCACTGTTTTTTCCAATAGGCCAGCAGGGAGATGGAGAACATGGTGTCCACCAAGAGCAGTGAGGAAGGTTCCAGAACCGACCAATCTGAAAGTGAAGAGAGGACTTTTGTGACCGATCTGTACTGTTTCATGAAGGAAAGAGGCACGCCTATAGAGAGAATTCCCCATCTTGGCTTTAAACAGAGTGAGTCTGAATACTGTTGCATGTAATATTAAATCAGCAAATCTAAATCAGTGGTTTTCAGCTGGTTTTGCTTAAAGATGTAGATTTTACATTGAACATCATGTGGCCACCCAACACAAAGACCTCAAATACTCTCAAAATCGTGCAAATCTACTGTAATTCAATAAATGTAATGTAAATGTAATTGTTAAGAACTGTATAGGCCCTACAATATGCAAAGTTTTAGCTTGAAGCTCTCAGCAGCCATAATTCATCTCACCAAAACACATTGTGGTCGTCACAAACCAAGCGAACCCGTGTTTAGCGTTGTCTCGGGCTCATCTTTTGTTTTACCTTCTATAGTTTTGTTCATGGTTTTTGAGCATAAGGGCATGTTACACAACGTGTATGTGTTGGAATCTGTCTGATTTGACTAGCTTTTACAGGCAAAAGATCAGATACATAGATTTTGACATCAGTAACAAAGTTAAAGGTTTTCTCCTTTTAAAAGTTGAACAGCCTATTTATTATGCTATTCCAAGTACGCACAACTATTTAGTTAATTGCATTTCATTATTTTTACATTTAGCATGATTTTTTCAGAGCAGAACACAACTGCAACCAATTCACTCATTAAAACCACTAATATATATCATACATATAAACATGCTGACTAAATCATGTACTGTATCTGACACTTTCCAAGAATGTGGTACACTTTGGTATGCCAGGACTTTTTATTTAAACCATGAGACAGAAATAACATTATTAATTATGTTACTGTGTGAGAACTGTTAGATAACTATTGTGTTAACTGTTATCTAAATAAAACAAATCTAAACTTAATTAATTACGCTATTATTAAATTAAATTAAATTATCATTAGTCAGAATTTTGATAGTCTATTGAACTCATATTTAATTCATTGTATTAAAAAACTATTTTAAATTAATTATGAAAGAAATTATATTCAGTCCCACATTTTACATAGCTGTGTTAAAATATGATTTTTTTCCTCATTACACACTCAAAATTTACTTAATTTGATCTTATTTTTATAATGCCACAGAAAAACAATACATTTTATCAGTTTTTAAAAATGTTGTCTGTTAACCACAATGTTGTAAAAATATATTTTTTTAATTTATGGAAAAAATGTTTAATAATAACTACAGACCAACATTTGGCACCACTAATGTATGCTAAATTTTAGTTTGAAACTGTATTTCAAAATGTCCCAAAATTTGGTAACAAGGTTGCATCCTCTTATAAAATGAATAGAAAATAAAACAGCTTGTATAACATGTAATCTGACTTCCTTGAGATGAAGATCACCTCATTTCACTGATTTTCACAGTTTTGATGAGAAATGCCATCTACATCTCATAACTTGATTTTTACGATTGTGTATTGATGCAATCACATCTCTGTCTTTTTTCCAGTCAACCTGTGGAAAATCTACAAAGCTGTGGAGACACTTGGAGGATATGATGCGGTAAGAATCCTCACGCAAACCAACCTCCAGACAGACCTTTCAGAACCTGGTGCTGGTCTATCTCCCCCATCTCTCATTCACACCCCTGATAGCATTATCTTGTCGATATATTGTGCAAGTATGCCAACTGCCCTAGGCTTCTGCACCTAATGAGGAAGTTGAGAAGCAGGTCATGCATTTGCCACTTGCTCTTGCACAGTGGAAACTATGATGGCTTTAGGCCACACCATATGTACAACAGTGACCGTTATGACCACAATGAGAACGGGGGTCCATCTTCCACCTAGCTCTTTCTGCCCAAACCCGCTACTTCAATGCTTTGTTCTCTCACACTTAAGTTTCCACTCACTCTAAGGTGCTAAAGTGTTTGTATTTTAATGAGTGTTCGTGTGGTCAGTAAAACCGATGTTTGACAAAACAATGTCTGTCTGTCTGTCTGTCTATAATTTTAGTCTCGGTCGAAGGGGGTCTTTTGTAAGTGTGTGAATTGGGTCTGGGAGTGGAAAGTCTGACCTTGTACTCTAAAAAGAGTCATGCTAAAAAATGCCATTATTGCATCAGTCGAATTTTTTTTCCAGTAACACAACTGAACTGAATGTGTTTGCTGTCACCAAACAAACTTCAGAGGACTGACACCTGTAAATAAAAAGTACCTCGGTCATTAATTGATTTAGCAATGTGTCAGGCAGTAAGGGTGGTGTTAGCATTGTAAAGCTGAAACTTTTATCAGCCTGTGAAAAGAAATTTGGGGTATGTACTTACACACATATGAGGCAACCTTTGAAACTAAGCAGTGACTAATCATGAAGTTCCACTATGACAAGGGCTGATCAGACTGATACTGCAGTGCATGCAGTACACACACTGTCAGTTCGAGAAAACAAAATGCAAGCACAGTTGCTAATTTAGAATTGCACATTAAACACATTTAACCTTAAGGCGCTTTCACATTAGCGAAACTTTGTCGGCAAAGAAGGTCCATTGTCAATAGTGATGCATGAAGTACCATTTACTCAGAGGTCACTTCCCAATTAAACAGAAATATGTATGTGTTGGTGAATATGGCAAATTCACATTTCAGAGTTAAACAAGCTTTAATTCGAGCAAAATCCATAAATGAATGTAACCTTAGAACACTCTTAGAACACCAAACAATTTAATTTTTTTTTTTTGGCATTTTTACCTTTATTATTATAGGACAGTTTAGATCTGACAGGAAGCAAAGTGGGAGAGAGAGATGGGGGTGGGATCGGGAAAGGTCTTCAAGCCAGGATTCGAACTCGGGACGCCTGTAGCGCAACGGCGCTGTATGTCAGCGCGCTGCCCACTAGGCTGTCGCGCTGACAGAACACCAAATGATTTTTAATGATGTTTTATTAACAAAGTTTGGGAGGAGCACGTTCAGATAATCAACAAATTAAGCACAGGTGGAGCACGATAATTAGCACGATAGTAAATATATATACAGCCAACTTACCTCTGTCCCACAACAGTTCTCCGGCATTCCTCCTCCACCCCAACTCCAAACTATTCTTATCCCAGCTTAGGATATGGAGAAGTTCTCTGGGTTCGGGCTAAATGCCGAGCTCGGAACCCACTCTTCAGACAACACGCCAAATATGCATACTATTTGCTCAATCTGATATATGCAAGTGCAAACTCGTGAATTAGTCATTAGCATCTGGGTTTGTAATTGAATCACTGGCAGAGAAGTCGTTACAGTACAGCAGGTAGTTAAATAGTTAAATTCATAAGGATGTGTAAAAATGTTTTGTTTGCTTACAGGTAACAGCACGGAGGCTATGGAAGAATGTGTACGACGAGCTGGGTGGTAGTCCAGGCAGTACTAGTGCAGCCACCTGCACACGCAGACACTACGAAAGGTAAACTCACTTGTAATGAACTAGGCAGTTTTTTTTTATTCACAAGTCAAAAATCTTAAGTTGGATCACTCAAACTCACATTGCCCACATGAACACAACTGCTCAAAGTTTCAGAGAATGTGCATTGACCACTAACCCATGGCTCCAACAGTAAAACTCTTTCTTTGTGCAGGTTGGTGTTGCCCTTTGAGCGGCAGCTGAGAGGGGAGGAGGACAAACCGCTACCACCCTCCAAACCTCGAAAGCAGTACAAAAGGAGCCCTGAGAACAGGGGAAGTAAGCCAGAGAGCAAGAAGAAGAGGAAGATGGAGATAGAAGAGTTTGAGGTGAGCAGGAAGAAAAGGCACTTGAATCAAACAAACTCTTTGTCAAGTGTACAATTAGGGTTGGGACTATACTATGAGAACTTCAAGCAATAACGCAAACAGATTGTTTAATTGAAATGGACCATTTGAACCATCCATTAATTCTTCAAACCAATTGTCCTATGTATAGTCAGAGGCATGCTGGAGCCAATCTCAGTGTCTCAGGCCATAGGCAGGGAAACACCCTGCACCATAGGTCTTCAACCCTTCTCCTGGGGACCCACTGTCCTGCAAAGTTTATTTCTAATCTGCTTCAGCACACCTGGCCTGTGACTTTTCAAGTGATCCTGAAGACCTTGATTAGCTGGTTCAGGTGTGTTTGATTAGGGTTGGAGCTGAACTCTGCAGGACAGTGGGTCCCCAGGAGCAGGGTTGAAGACCTATGCCCTGGACAGTTGGCTGTTTGAATCCATTCATAGGAAAAAAATGTAGTGCTGTTTATGCTACTGCCTAAATCAGGGATGTCAAACAATTCCTGGAGGCCTAGAGCAGAGTTTAGCTCCAGCTTTAATTAAATACACCTAAACCAGCCCTGTTGGAAAAAAAACAGCATATGCTAGTTAGGTATGTTTTGAAGCATAGCAGCTGGTTTGAGCTGGTTTAAGCTGGTCCTTAGTTGGTCATGTGCTAGTCCTAAGCAACTAGCTCCTGCTCAGTACCAGCTCATAACCAGCTTATAACCAGCTCAGTACCACCTTTAAACCAGTTGGTGTTAAACTCTGCAGGACTGTGGCCCTCTAGGAGATGAGTTTGACACCCCTGGTCTAAACTTCCCACGTCTTGGGAGAAGGACTGGTCATAGCTAGTTAATCAGACATTCTTTAGGAAATTTAATGGCCAAATAAAAGGCACATTAGAACTTTGATGATATCCACAATGTTGCTTTTATATTGCCAGCAAAACATGTTGCATAGTATATATCTCCAAATGTCCTATGTGTGGAGATGTATCTGTCTGCTCCTTGTCCTGAAGCATGTCCCTTTTGTTCTCAGCAGAAACTAGGATCAGATCATCAATGTGAGAGAGGCATGTGTTCCCATCACAGCCCATGGTTGGCATCCTCGGATTGCCTAGACTCTGATCAATCACCCGCGGTTTCTATCCGCGGTCCCCACCCTGGCACCTGCTCCAGAGAGATCCCTCTCCTTCATACTCCCACCCTGACTGAGGTGATCTCTCCCTTGGAGAAGAAGAAGCGTCTGGCTCAGGCTAGCCTGACCATCCCCGCCTCTGGCGCCTTGGAGGATGGTGCAGAACTGGAGAGACCTTCTGTTATTCAGCTATCCCACACTTCCCAGTCTCCTGCATGTCCTTCTTCTACTCGCACTCGCCACTCTTCCGATGGCTCGCCCCTTCCCGTCTCCTCTCCGTCTGGCTCCTTGTCCCGTAGCCCCTCTCCTTGCTCTGTCTCCTCTGAGGACTGTATAGCCGTGACGACCCAGAAGTCTCCTTCCAAAGAACCCGAAATTAAGACACCTTCTCGTTTGTCCGCTCTGCCCACTTCCAAGGCTGCTAGCACTGGAGTTTGCAAGCCTCTCGGATGTTACCCCAGCAGTAAAGAACTTACCAACTATCACCGCTACCATTACAGGAATTTCCTTCAAGTTGGCCCACTCCATCCCGAAAAGACCCAGAGGAGTCTTTCGCCATGGACCTCGGATGGTAAACCCACCACCAGACTTACGTCCCACAGGCTGCCTTCACCTGCATACACCAAACCCTGCTGGGTCCCTTATCCCTCCAGCTTCTCCAAGGTCTTACCACGAGATCCCTGCAGACCTGTGTCACTACAGCCCACTTTTAAACCGCACATGTCCTACCCCCAACACCTCCTAAAGAGGCCCATCACCGAGGAAGCCTACTTGAAGAAGATACCAGTAGCCTCTCCACTTCACATTATGGACAGGAAAGAGAAAGCAAAGACAGTGTTGCCCAAGCCTCTGCCTACCCAACAGTTCCTCTTCCACCCTCATGTCAATTTGCCCTCATACCTGCAAACCATAGAGAGACCTCGGGCAGACTTAACCGAACAGTTGAAGGCTCTACCACTTCAACATGTCCTTCTTCCAACCCATCTAACAATACCTCCTGCTCAGACCCACTCTATGCATTGCCCGCCAGCGGGCACCCCCTTTACTGGGTCTTACGAGGCTGCTTTGCCTTCCTACCCTTACCCATTACCCATCTGGCATCCACCCGCTGGGTACAACATGGCGGGCCTGCAGCCATACTGAACTATAATGAAACGACTGGCCCTTACGGTCTAGATTTCCGTAACTCTTCAGGTCAACGTGAAACCAAAATTGATGCGGTTTACTTTCTTAATACAGACTCCTTCACAAGTTACTACAAACTCTGATACTGAAGGATCAAGTCAGTTTTCATGATCAGGTTTCAGGATCATTTTACATTAAGTAAAATTGGTTGCAAAGTGTTTCATGTTGATTTTGCTCACTGTAAGACTGTTACATACAAGGTCCTGTAGCTCAATTGGTAGAGCACGGCACTTGCAACTGCAAGATTTTGGAATCAATTTCCAGTGTATTCACAATACTTATAAAATGTAGCAGTGAATGCACTGGTGTAAATCACTTTGGATAAAATTGTCTGCCAAATGCTGTTAAAATGTAAATGCTACATGTTGTTCATCAGTGTACCTGTGATGTCGTCGAATAAGCATAAATAATCTTTTTAATGCCATTCTTCTTATGAATACAAATTACTTTGTGGTACAATTCAGGGTCCAGCAAAAATAATCATCAAGTTTCTTGCATATCTTGATAAAGGGCTAGTCTGGTTCAAAAAGGCATATTCACATAAGGGGACATCCTAGAAATTGTTTTTAAACATTTTTTTTCTTTTTTAACATTTGTATTACAGTCCCAAGACCCTTGACAAGATCAATGTGTTTGACAACGCACCAATAATGTGAAAAATGTCTGTAATGTATAATTGTACATTGCATACTGAATGTAAAATTATTTTTGTATAAAATAAATTTGTCAAGATCATATCAGGGCTTCAAGACACTTCCTGTGAATCAACTGCAACGATTCTAGCAATGAGACGACACATTATACGTGTTGAAACACCACATTTATTTTAAAGGATAGTTCAACAAGGAAAGCATTCAATCTCAAAACTTTCAAGGTAAATGGAGCATATTTTGAGTCCCACAGAATTGGGAATGTACTATCTTTGTCTAAACATTGAAAAATCAAAGTCAAAGTCTGTAGACATCATCTCTTTTGCAAGAATGTGCAAACTTCTGTAATGCTTTTACATTTTAAGTAACAGCTCATTTATGTAACAGGGCAAGGAATGCATTGCATTTCTAAGGAAAGTTTGGAATGTGTAAGCAGCTGATATTGCACAGCAAACAACAGGGCATGTAAACTATTCCTCCAAAAATAATGAAACTAACATTCACAATTAGGAAAACGCTGCAAATTTGCAGAAAGCCTATTTTCTTGATGTTAAATTGTTTTATCTGCTTACGTGAAGCAACCAATGAGAAAGAACAAAACTAGGGCCTTATAAAGTGAAATTCTATTCTTCAGGGAACAGCGAAGGAGATTGTGCATAAGTCTGACTATCTACGGTGATTGTGTCAGTATGAGAGTGTATAGGCCGCCTGTGCGATGAAGTGTAATTTTCAGTGGGGTAACTCGTGTGGAACAAGTTTGTAGTAAGCACCACAGGATGGGCAGCGCTGGGCATCACCCTGATGCAACCAAAACCAAACCACTGCAGTGTTGTCCTCTTCACCTTCAAAAAACAAAGACACATAGGTTAACAGGTTTGACCAAAGATCATTGGGTTGTTATGATGGCTCACACTGATAATAAACATGTACTAGACTAAAGGAGGAGACTAGGTAGCTTTGATCTTTATTTGCAGCAGCCTTTAAATCAGCACTGCCATAGTTAAGTAATTATCCTAAATTTCTAATGTGTCAATATTTATTGAGATGCAAGGATGAACACATAAATTCTGAAATCTGAAATGATAGTTAAATTATACGATCACTTACAAACACAGCCAACAATCCTCTTGTTGGTTATGGAGGGGACGATATGAGGGTCTTGTTTGGAGCCTGCATACTCCTTCGGTTTCAAGATGTTATACGGATCCTAGTGGAGAAGACAGCATTGACTGTTCTGAACTCACACAGCACTCTTTATTTCAAAGAAGCCACAAAATAACAATAGAACACATTACAAGACGCTCACAGTTCCTTTCTTGGACGCCTCCAACACAATCTTCTCCAGACCAGTGGCCTGCTCATCATCTGTGGGAATGCCTGAACACAAACTCACAAATTAATAAAATTACAGATCATGACTGAAAAGTGTATTAATGCTCCACAAACATTTTATTTTTGTTGTTCTCCATAAGTTTTTGCAAATCATTTGTCTTGACCTACTTAAAGGTGCTACTGGAAGCCCATTTCAGCCTCATAAGGAAAAAATAATCATGCTTTTAATTATGAAATAAGTTGAAATTATAACATACCAAGACATAATTATGAGTATAAGTTAAAATTATGACAAATTTATGAGAAAGCTATAGTTACGACATGATGCTATAGCTTTCTCATAAATTTGTCATAATTTTAACATGCTCATACTTATGTCTTAGTATGTTATAATTTCAACTTATTTCATAATTTTTTATGAAATAAAAATTATGCAGGTAAACAATAAAAAAGATTGGTCATAAGTTTGGAGTTATCATAATTATGTATTTTTATTTCAATGACAAAATGATTGTATTGTTATAACTATTGGTCTATATTGTCTAGTTTTGACAAAACATCATAAATATAATAAAAAAAGATCTACTTTTTGGTCAACATTTCTCTCATAATTATGCCTTTTGTAATAATTATGATTCAAAATGTGAGCTTATTTCATAATTTCGAGCTTTTATCTCATGATTTCTATTTTTCTTTGATCTCATTTCAATTAAAAACAATTATGATTAACTAAAACATTTTTGGCTTATGTAACAGAAACTCTATTTGGCTATTCTTCTCTGTCGTTGTTACTATGCTACAAACTATTTCTATTTCCTGCAAGTGCAACTGTGACTAAATAGGATGACAGCAAGTAAGAGGATTAGACTTGAGTACGAATTCACTGACAGTGACAACTCATCAAGGAGGAAATAACGATGAAGCATTGCGACAAAAAAAAATGATGCAATAGTTGCATTCAATATATACATATATATAATCGAAGAATGTATATTTGAGGCTGCTTGAGTGATGCTGTTGCTACTCAAACAGGCGATATCACTATAGATCTAAGCTGTATTTTCCAAGGCAAACCGTCCAAACACGCACACAAAATAAAGCCACTGATCGACCAGTACCTCCAGATGCCAGTCCCCTAACTAGAGCGCCTGCTGGCAGAGGACGACGGCTGTAAACAGCGGCAGCAGCACGGGTCGCTGATCTCAAAACAAGCCTGGCCGCCATTGTTACCGAAAAACTGCGCATGCGCCACAGCTGTGCGCTTCTTATGAAGAGCGCAATGCCGACATCTAGCTAACGAAACGCTAACAAGAGAAACTTTTATTTTGTCAGAAATGTTCAAAATGTGTCCATTCATCAAAAGTATTATTATTATTATTATTATTATTATTATTATTGTTGTTGTTTTATTTGTAATTTTATTAAAACCGTTTTTAATTATTATTTAGAAAATTAGACCATAGAGGTGGAGACAGTATAAAACAATGTACAAAATACAATACACTTATATGCTTTCACAAAAAAAAAAAAAACTTATATGCTTTCACAATGCTTGCATTTACGCATAATATACAAATTATACACGATGTAGGCTACTCAATGCACTGTGTATATATAAATTACAGTGTCCACAGACTGATGCAAGAGTACTTTAAGATTTCACAGTTTATTATCAATAGCCTAATTTGGTACAAAATGTGGCACTGGAGAAAATTTCAGGCAATAAACATTATTATACTGCAATAAATAAAGAGGGAAAATGGAAGGGGGAAAGAAAAGAAGATAAAATACGAAGGAACAAAGAATGACGTAATTTGTAAAATTCACAAACAATCTTATATACTGCACCTGATTTCACAAAATCTGAATTTTCTGAATGTTTTCCGTTGAGACGTATATATATGGGTGGTTGACAGTTGTGACATCAAAAATTAAAAAAACAAAAAAAGAAAACTAACAATGAATATAAATCTCTCATGCGATTTGTATTTGTAATAGAAGAAATTAATTATTAATGATTAATTATTGTTTTTTAAATTTTTGCTGTTACAGCACAAGACACATGTAAGGTATATATGTCAACAACCCATATTAATATATTATTGTTAACTTCTTATCTTTATTAAAATACTACATCTTTATTTTGGTGCGCACTGCGCAGACTCGCGCGACTTTAACTGGCTTGAGGACGCGCTGACGTCATGACGGTGTCACGCTGTTGTTTTTTGGCGCGAAATTCCTCATCCGAAGGTTCAGTAGTGAACGCGCGTGAGAATGTAAACAACGCTGAGTTTGGGATTTAATTTCGGGTTGAAGAAGAAGAAGGATTTAATGTCGCGTTTCTTGTTAAGTTTGCTTTTAAGGAGTGTTGTATTAGCCGAACTGATTCCCTGACTGTACATCTTTACCTTCTTAAAGTGTCTCTGCGAACTCCAGCGCTTTTGTTTGTTTGTTCAACAAAGTTGTTCAATAGCAGAGGAATAGTGAAGTTATCAAAACTACGATAAAACACAGAAACTCGTTATACTTTACATGTTTGGTCACTACATACAGTACAAAACTTTGTAAACGTTTTAAAATGAAGTCTCTGCTCACCAAGGCTACATTAGTTGTATCTGAAATACAGTAAAAACAGTAATATTGTGATTTGAAACAACTATTTTCTGTTGTAATATATTTTAAATGTGATCTGTGATCAAAGCTGTATTTTCAGCATCATTAACTGCAGTCTTTAGTGACACATGATCCTTCAGAAATCATTCTGATTTGATTATTTGCTGCTCATTTATTATTGGTGCTTAATTATTAATAATGGTTCTTATTATTCTAAATGTTAAAAACAGGTTCTGCTGCTTAATATTTTGTGGAAACTTTTTTCAGGATTCTTTGATTAATACTTTTAAAAGAACAGCAGAAAAAGAACTGAAGAAACTCTTATGTTGACATTTTTTATAAAAGTGTGTGTAGAAAACTAATTTCAAGCATTTAAAAGTCAATTAACATCATCAAAATGTTCAGTCTAATTTTTTTTTTTGTTTTTTTATGATCAAATCTTTGCTAAAAAGTATTTAAAATGCTGCACATTATGGAAATAATACATTTGAAAAATAAATGCATGCCTTACATACAGTCTGTAATATGAATGTGTGTCAGTCAGTCAGTCTCCTGTGTTTCAGGCTTGGCTGAATGAGACGTTTTCTCCAGAACTGTTGGAGAACAAGTGTGTGGTGGAGCAGCTCATGCACATGGTATGCATCTGTGTTCAGTGTTTTTACATTAGTGGAACATTGTATATTATATTTAGGTAGCTGACAAATAAAATTGGCATGTTTTGTCAAAATCAAGGTTTTAAATTAAAGGGGAAAGAATATGTGTGTTATAACTGTAAACAATTCTTTAATGTTGTTTAATTAATCTTTTTTTTTTTTTAATCACCTTTTAGTCACTTCACTTAAATAGATTTTTCTGTTAAAACAAGAAACATGAAAACAAAACTAATAAACAAGAATTATTAAAATGTATAAACAGTTATGTGTGCACAATTATGAAATAATCTCAATTTTTGATTATTTCACTTGGTATTGCAATCAGCATCATTAATGTAGATAAATATAATTTACTTTAAATTACTTAAATTACTTTTTACAGTGTAAATCAGAATATTTCCACAGCCAGTTACATAAGTAGTTAAAATGAAATTAATAAAAATGTTTATAATTTATATTTTATAACTCCTAGATGATTATTACATCTAAATTGTGTAAACTTAACAAGCCAGTGTGTATAGATAATATTTTTTTTTTTTTTTAAAAATCCTGATGTGCATTTATATTAAAGAACAGATCAGAAAAACATGTAAATCGTAAACATAATTAATTCAAAAACTCCAAGAATTAGAAAATGTATAATGTTAATAATAAATAATTTTGTGATTTTAAAAGCATTAAAAAATGCTTGAAATGTTTAAATGGTACCTAAAATATTTCTGGATGGAGTGTAGCATAAAATTATGTATCAGTTAATCATTAATATTTGTGTACGCAGGAGGAAAATCTGCAGCGGGTGAGGAAAGGTGATGTGAAGGCCAGTGTGCATCGCATGGAGATCGCTTTGTTCTGAGCAGCTACCTGCGCTCAAGACTTCAGAAGGTATTCTTGACTTCAAAGTCACTTAGATGTGGCTTTTATTCAAAGTGACTTTACCTCCACATATTACACAGACACTTCCCTCTGGAGTAACCTTGTAAGGATATGTGTCTTTCTCACAGACACAGTTATGACCCTGTCAGTTACCAGGCCGGAAATATCTGGCTGTCCTTATAGATGGTTTTAAGATGTTTTTTGCTCTAGAAATGATCTTTAGAATCCTGTGTGCTTTGAAGCGAAGCAGTGGTGAATTACACTGTAGGTATGTTATCTGGTACTTGTATAAACATATATGGTTGTCATCTCATCTGCAGATTGAGAGGTTTTTCCCTCACGTTTTGGAGAAAGAAAAATCACGTGCAGATGGAGATCCTTCATTTCTCTCTCCTGAAGAGCTTGCCTTCGCTAAAGAGTGAGTTCATTCTGAATCCTTTCTGTTGTCCGTATCAGACTATAGGCAGATTGAGTGTTAAAGTACAAACAGATCCAGAACATTCTTTTAATTTCTATGAAAGTTTTGGGCAGATTTTTGAGTGTTATTTGTTATCTAATTCACATAGCGATGTGTGTGTGGTCTCCAAACGTTAGATGTTGTGTGTTTAGGTATCTGGCCAATACAGAGGTGTACCTTTGAAACGTGGCTCTAAAACACATGCCCCCGAACCTGCAGAGCATTGACATGCTGAAGGCCGATGAGAAACATTTGATTGTTTTAAATGGATATTTTAAGAATCATAGACAGTTAACCAACATTACATTTTTCTTTTTTTTTTAAAGAATATTTATTAGTGTTATATCAGTTATATATAGTGTTATTTCAGTTATAGTATTATTTCAGAAAATACTAGAAGTCAAGGTCAGCAAGTTGTTTCCCAGTAGGCTACGCAATTATGAAAAAACACATATTTTTTAAATAATATCATAATCCGTTCATTTGGAAAAATAAAGGCACAAAAGCTGTCTCTTGGGTGGTAAGTTTTCAAAAGATACTAGTATGTACCATTTCACTACTAATATGTGGTAAATAAGGTACAGAGGTGTACTTTTTGAATAAGTACCACCCCAGTGACAGCTTTTGTACCTTTTTTTCTAAGTATGTTTCCACAGCCCAATCAGTTACAGAAAATCAATATATTATATAACTCCTGAATGATGATTACATCTAAATCGAGTCTAAACAGCCCAGAGTGTGCATATATATGCACCTCTGCATTTATATAAAAATAGATCAGAAAAGCATATACACTGCTGTTCTTTAAAGAAATTAATACTTTTATTCAGCAAGGATGCATTAAATTGATCAAAAGTGACAGTGAAGACTTTTAAATTGCTATTTCAAATAAATGCTGTTCTTTTGAACCTTCTATTCATTAGATAATCTTGAAAGAAATGTATCACAGTTTCCACAAAAATATTTAGCAGCACAACAGCTTTCAGCATGGATAATATAACAATGTTTCCCTTTCGAGGGAACTTCGAACTGCGTCCTCTAGAGGTCGCTATGGGGAACGCCGTCAGCGTGACCCATGTCTGAAGCATATATACAAAAACACCACATGTTGGCCGGCAACAGCCTATGACGTCACTACCGGCACGACCACAGTATAAAGGGGCGCCGGGAAAATACGTCATTCTCTTCTTCGTCTTCAGTGACTGTTTTGTTTGAAGCGTGCATTCTACTGGTAAGAACGATTTTCTACTGTTACTATGGCGAGCACTAGCAAGGCGTTTAAGAGATATGTACATCCGTGTCCTCGTTATTTGACACCCGATGACACACACAGTCTTTGCGTCTTTTGTTTGGGCGAGGAGCACGCACGCGATGTCCTCGAGGGGGCAATCTGCGTGAACTGTGAGCTTTTTTCTATGAGAAAGCTCCACTCTCGTCTGTCACTCTTTTCGAGGAAGGAGGGGCAGCCGTCTGCTTCCTACGGTTCAAGACCCACTGCTGCTGAGGTCATGGGGCTCGCAGACGGATCTGGCTGATGAGTTAGAGAGGGGGCTTTCCTTCTCGCGCTCGTCAGCCGCAGGCGAGGGCGAGCCGCGGGATGATGATGATGCGATCTCGCTGACATCATCTGATCCGGTGGCTAGTGCTCTGCTGGGTTATGCTCAGGAAGAGCAGGAGATGTCTGAGGGCGAAGAAGTTGAGACTGAGACTGCCCTGCGTATGACGAGTTGTTGGAGGTTATGGAACGTGCCACGGCGAGGCTTGACTTGCCGTGGAAGCGTGCCAAGATGGTGGCGCCGTGAGGTCGTCTCGATGAGCGTTATCTTTCTGGCCATAGCCCCCCAGCTCGAGTGAGCCTCCCATTTCTTCCTGATCTCCATGCGGAGGTTGAGAGGGAATGGAAAAAGCCGTATTCCTCTCACATTCATAGGTTTCAGCATACCAGTTATGCTAACATTGAGGGGATACGTGAAAACGGCTATGAGGAGATGCCCCCTGTGGAAGAGACGCTAGCTAGCTATCTCTCTGTGGGCGAGACATCCTCTCTCAAGGCTCCCTCCTTGCCATCTAAGCCCCTTCAGGAAACATCTCGCTTAAATGGCAGGGCATACGCAGCAGCAGGTCAGGCTGTCGCTTCGTTGCACACGATGGCGGTGCTTCAGGCATACCAGGCTGATCTGCTGAAAGACCTGGATAAGGGTCAGGGCTTGTCACCTGATGAAGTAGCTGAGCTACGCCTGTTGTGGGTCGAGGTTGATGATAAATTTCTTCAAAGTAGTCAATGAAGCTCGAAAAGCAGAGTTCCAGATGCCAAAATAAGACTTTATTAAACAAAGAAACAAAGCCGAGATGACAGCCGCTGTATCTGAGTCTTTGTCTGTCGGGGCGTCCATTTTATACCCATCTTTCTGCCCAAAATAGGTAGTTCTGGTTTTTAATTGGCTACGCCTGTCTGGTTTGCCACAATTTATTACTAGCCCACCTGGTCCATTTTTCAATGGTGGAATTTTGCCAGATCCGCCATTTTTTTTAAAAACTTTTATTTTACGACCTCCCATTGGTTGGAGGTGATCCAATGAGACATACATCAAACTTGTTTACTTGTTCCTGTCATATTCTGGAACTCACCCAAAGTTCATTGGGTTACTTGAGTTCACTGGTATACTTCCTATGGAAAAGTACCAGTACCTCCCAATGGATGGCCCTTTAAGACGGTATACTTCCTCGGTATACTACCGTCTGCGGGTAGGGCTAGAGGGAGGCGCAGGTCAAAGAGAGGTAGGCAAGACCTGAGGGAGGTGATCCAGACGAGGCATTCTCAACGCTCTCGTCCGGACCAGAGTAAGACTTGAACATCTACTCCCTTCCCTCGGGGGGCCTGTCATCTGCCCTCATCTTCCCCTCTCTAATTCCCCTGCAACCACCGATAATTCCACCTGACCGAGGTTGGGTGGGAACCTAGAAACCTGCGTTTTAAAAACATTGCAGTCTCTATGCTGGACTTATGATGTTTTGGTTAAGTTCTATGTTTCATAGAAACTACCTTACTGATGGTCCGGACCCGACTCTTCGGATTTCGCCTCCGGGACTGATCTCATGCGCAGGAACCATGGATGGGTGAGTACGATCCAGTTCTAACAATTCACTGGTATTTGTGTGTCCTTGACACACTGCAGTTCCAGGACCTGCGAGTCTTTTTACTTCAGTTTCTTGGCAGGGAACGCCTCTTTTTGGGAAGGTACATGGCTATCTGAGGATATCTATGTGCTAGCTTAGGGACTGCTCCCCTTTCTGGGGTTTTTAAGTAGCAATCTCCCTGAGCCCTTGCCTAGAGTGTGCTATCTCCCCTGCTAGGGTGTAAGTAAGTAGCCCACTATTGTGGCAGCTTCTCTGAAGGGCTTACCGGATTTTTAGGCCAGTGGTCGAGCTAGCTTTGCTCCCCTCATCATAGAGGGTCACATATGAGCATGCCACTCCCTTCTGAACATCTGAGTTCCCTCTCATGCTGAGAGTTGAGTTCTCCGCTCCCCAGAGCTCTGTGACCCTATGCTCTCCTTATTGGTCGAGCTGGCGTTGCTCCCCTCATCATAGAGGGTCACCTATGAGCATGCCGCTCCCTTCTGAGCGTCTGAGTTCCCTCTCATGCTGAGAGTTGAGATCTCCGCTCTCCAGAGCTATGTTTGTTGGTCGAGCTAGCATTGCTCCCCTCACCATAGAGGGTCACCTATGAGCATGCCGCTCCCTTCTGAGCATCTGAGTTCCCTCTCATGCTGAGAGTTGAGTTCTCTGCTCCCCAGAGCTCTGTGACCCTATGCTCTTCTTGTTGGTCGAGCTGGCGTTGCTTCCCTCACCATAGAGGGTCACCTATGAGCATGCCGCTCCCTTCTGAGCATCTGAGTTCCCTCTCATGCTGAGAGTTAAGTTCTCCGCTCTCCAGAGCTCTGTCATTCAGCAGCCTCAGGTTGTTAGGCCTCTCTATGCCTCCCTGTTGGGTTGCTCTCCTTGTTGGTAGAGCTAGCATTGCTCCCCTCATTATTGAGGGTCACCTATGAGCATGCCGCTCCCTTCTGAGCGTCTGAGTTCCCTCTCATGCTGAGTTAAGTTCTCCGCTCCCTAGAGCTCTGTGACCATATGCTCTCCTTGTTGGTCGAGCTGGCGTTGCTCCCCTCATTATTGAGGGTCACCTATGAGCATGCCGCTCCCTTCTGAGCGTCTGAGTTCCCTCTCATGCTGAGTTAAGTCCTCCGCTCTCCAGAGCTCTGTTTGTTGGTCGAGCTAGCATTGCTCCCCTCACCATAGAGGGTTACCTATGAGCATGCCGCTCCCTTCTGAGCGTCTGATTTGTTGATCGAGCTAGCATTGCTCCCCTCACCATAGAGGGTCACCTATGAGCATGCCGCTCCTTTCTGAGTGTCTGAGTTCCCTCTCATCCTGAGAGTTGGGTTCTCCACTCCCCAGAGCTCTGTCATCAGCAGCCTCAGGTTGTTAGGCCTCTCTATGCCTCCCTGTCGGGTTGCTCTCTTTGTTGGTAGAGCTAGCATTGCTCCCCTCATCATAGAGGGTCACCTACGAGCATGTCGCTCCCTTCTGAGCATCTGAGTTCCTTCTCATGCTTAGAGTTGGGTTCTCCGCTCCCCCAGAGCTCTGTGACCCTATGCTCTCCAGAACCCTAGAAAGGTGTTTACAATCAATGTTATGGTAAGTACGCACGCTAGTCTCTGTTCACTTTCTGAAAGCCACGTTGTGGTAAGATCGCACACCAAGTGTTTTGCGGTCTTTCTAAAATCCTGTACGGTATGGGTTACATGCTGCGGCTTCATGCCCTTTCTTTGAGTCGGTCGGGCCCCGGTTTCACCTTGGGCCCCACTCTACCTATGTATCCCCAGTGATACTGACTTGAACAGGGTGTTGCTACCAAGGATCTGTTGAGACAGTTCCCTCAGCGAGCTCATGCAGAGCAAGCAGTAGCCCCTGGGTGACAGGCCAAGACCTAGTTACTATCCTAGGCACTTGGTCGTATCTCCTTAAAGGAATCTCTGCTTCTGATTCCAAGCCTTTGAGCTCTACCCTGGGTCCAGGAGGCCCGGCCCCTAACAGATAAGTTCTGGGGTGTGCAGCTCAGGTTTTTGGCCGAAGGGGATAATGTCACTGACAGCCGTCGACCCGTCCCAGGGGCAGCTCCCTTAGCCGGGTAGAGTTGGTACTTAGTGCTCGCCTTTTGTGTCTGGCTTTGCACTCCCCTCAGCATGGTGGCGTGGGTATTCCGTTCCCCATAGCGACCCCTAGAGGACGCAGTTCAAAGTTCCCTCGAAAGGGAACGTCTCAGGTTACATATGTAACCATGGTTCCCTGAGTAGGGAACGAGACACTGCGTCCTCTAGGCTCGGTGCTATGCTTCGGACGCAAGCTTCAGACGAAGAAGTGAATGACATATTTTCCTGGCGCCCTTTTATACTGTGGTCGTGCCGGTAGTGATGTCATAGGCTGTTGCCAGCCAACATGTGGTGTTTTTGTATATATGCTTCAGACACGGGTCACGCTGATGGCGTTCCCCATAGCGACCCCTAGAGGACGCAGTGTCTCGTTCCCTACTCAGGGAACCATGGTTACATATGTAACCTGACACATTCTTGAGCAGCAAATCAGCATATTAGAATGATTTCTGAAGAGTCTTCAAGCATGTGACACTGAAGACTGTGACAGTGATCATGTGACACTGAAGACTGGAGTAATGATGCTGAAAATTCAGCTTTGCATCACAGGAATAAATTATGTTTAAAAGTATATTGCAATAGAATTGTTTTAAAGTTTAAATTGTAATGATATTTCACAGTAGTGTTGTTTTTACTGTATTTCTTAAAAATAAATACAGCCTTGGTGAGCATAAGGGAGGTTCAAAAATGTTATAAAAATCTTGCCAACACCAAACTTTTGAACAATAGTTTACTTTTTTTCAGACTAGACCTAAATGGAGTGCTGTAATCACCAATTTCACTTTAAAAAGTTAAAATAGCAGGAGTTGTATTTGTAATCAGTTTATGTATTTATTTATTTATTTTATATTTGGATTAATGATGCAGCTAGGACTGGGCGATATGGCAAAAAAATAAAATCTCGATTTTCTCAGAACACTTGACCTATTCTTGATTTTGTACGATTTTTAACTAGTCAACTTGAAAATGTAACTACAACATGATTCAAGTAACTTTTTTCTTTATTAACCATCTAGTTAAAGAAAATTCAATTCTAAGTGAACCACACATTAAGTTGTCATCATTATGTAAATGTTAAACAAATCACTTGTTAAATATCTTTGCAGAAAAGATGCATGAACTACAACTATCTTGTACAAACTTGTCTTATACATATATGTTCAGAAATAATACAAGTTCTCAAGTAATTCAAATTCAAAATGACTGAAGGTATAACACCAGTAGACTATTATTAACTATAAATGTTCTGTAAAAACAATGAACTGCAGTTTTCAGCCTGTCACCATGATGCAAACATGAAATATCAGACATGCAGTAGTAGTTCTTTACAGGTTTTTTTATTTGATTGCACTGCTTTTCCATTGTTTTTTCTATGTAAACATGGACGCGTTTGACTGCTGCGCTCGCGTCTCTTGCAGCATCTCATGCATGAAATGGCATTCTAAAAACCCGGTGCTCTAGTTATTAAAAGATGTTCAACTCCCATCTTGCATTTATTCCTATTCCACTGCCTGCGTCGCATCTTTGTCAACACAAAAGCACATTCTGTGTGAATAGCACTTAGCGATATATTCTACTTACGGTCGTTACACGTGAGCGGTTAATCATGTGCGCCCACATGCGGTTGGATCGTTCTTTTTTCCTTTACTGTTATCACCGGCATATTGTCAAAGTGTCTAATGCTAACATTTGGTTATATTTCTATTCAAAATCGCGATTCCTCGATTTATAAAAATAAAATCGTGGCAAAACATTAAATTCAAATTAAGCGATAAAATCTGAAAAATCGCCCAGCCCTAGTTGCAGCCCTGAATATCCAGATGTTTTGAACCAGATGATGGTTTTATCTGTTGGCAGTGGTTGGTGTTTAATTGGTGTATGTGTTTGTTTGTGTGAAGTTCCTGAGCCGTGTCTGGATTCGTTTGTGTTCCTGAGAGTGAAAGAGAAGCGGGAGAATATCCTGGTGGAGCCTGAGACAGATGAGCAAAGGTATTAACACCATTTCATTCTAATCAAAGCAGTCACACAAAAACTTTGGGAATCCATCAAATGCATACTGGTTGATCACTAATCTGATTATCCACTAATCAGGTTACAGCCTAGTTAGGATGTGGTGTCAGAGGGCAGTGGCCTGTTGGCAGGAGAAGGCACTAGTTTCTGGAACAGTGTTTGTCGTCTCATAACCAAACACTAAACTCAATGATACTTAATAAAATGCCTTGTATTTTCTTATCAAAATTCACAATGTCCTATAGGGGGCAGCATTCCTGTTCATTTTAATGAGCGAATTCATTAAACTATTTTTGAGCAGTATTGATTTGGACATCTTTATTGTTGTCTCTTTTAGGGAGTACGTTGTGGACTTGGACAAAAGTTCACAGCACCTGATGCGTTACCGTACTATAGTGCCTCTAGTGGCCAGCGGTGCAGTGCAACTCATTTAAACCTGCAGAGCCTCAGGAACTGAATGAAAACGCCACAGATGAACAGATCATCTGCATACTCTACCCTTACATGATAGAACGCCAACTGTGAACATTTGTCAACCTCCCAGCACCATGAAAGATCCTGTTTGGACCCTGAGCATGTCCGTATCTTTGAATCCAAAAGCATTTATATTTTAAAATGGCTCATTCTCATCATGAAACTGACATAAAGGCAGTATGGATTGTTATTATTGAGACTGAAAGTAAGAACAAAATAGTAATCTATCAAAACAAACAATCTTGTACTCTTGCTCTAAGACAGTCTGAATGGACATTTATCTGGATTGTTTTGAGTTATTGCAACCTTTCCAGTAAAATTTCATCACATATTGACAGCTCAGTTATTGCAGTCTGATCAGAAACTGATGAACCTGACACTCTTGCTCTGAAATGGAAGCTGTGGTTTTCTCTGTATTTGGGAAGTTGGTGGTTTGGACGTATGCGGTGGTTTAAATGATCATTGAGGTTTTGCTGGTGTGTTAGAATAAAGTTATATTATTTATGTTTCTATATTAGTCCTCCAAGGTTTTTTTTTTTTTTTTGTGTGTGTGTTGACTGCTGCTTGTTTTGTAGTGTATTATATCTAGCTGCTAAAATGATCTGACTTGCATGTTAAACTCTAAGATTGTCAACAGGATTTATGGCATGTCAGTTACCACAAAATAAATTCGTTCCTCAGTTTCTGAAAAATCACATTTACAGCAACACACTTGAAAGTAAACAGGGTCAGCAATGTGTGTCTTGTATTTTATTACAGGAGTTGTTTACTAAAATTCCTGTTTTGTGTTTCTAAATCAAAATTCTATCATTCTCACACCAATATTTATATATTCAAAGCGTTTCAATCCTTTGAAAAATCTGCCTTTAAATGTTTATTGCTTGCTTTGTTTACCAACTTTAGTTTACTTAATTATCCATACATCGTTTTTTAGAAAAATCAACTTAAAATGTATCTATGAATATGATCCATCAGGCTTTTGAGAATGTGTACATCTCTCAACCATCATTGTATTGCATTGCATTATGTGTTTTAATAATAATTAAAACCACAGAGCTTTCATCATAAAACTAAGTATTTAAATCATCTTACTAAGACATCATTGGGAGATATACAGGGACAACTGATATTTATATGTATTTTATGTAAGGAGCCTGTTATAATGTTACAAAAGCTATCAGAATATTTTACTTTTTAGTCATGTAAATAACATCTACAGCAAAATGCATATTTTTGCTCAGTTTGGGACTTTGAATAAAATTTAATTGTTTTTCACCCTATGATTATGAATTTCCCTATGAGCTCCATATTCTTGTGGATCATTTTATATGGGCCATAAATTCTTGATCTATCAAATATGAAACAAAACATATATGCAACTTTATTTTTTTTTTTTTTTTAGGGCCAATAAACTCTTTCATTTAAAAAAAAAAAAAAATTTTCTTACTATTTCTTCATATGTCAGGCCACATTACAGAGTTAAAATGCCCCGATTTTATTGGGTCCAAAATTATAAGTTAAACTTATGTAATCGGTATTTAAATCAACAAGTGTCAATTTCAGTTCAATTCTCACGAAACCACACATTGCTCCAATGTACATAAAAGCCACTCTGCCCTGGGTTCACTTTGTGAACTGACTCTGCAGATGACATTGCCTAATCTCACTCTTATTCCACCTTGAGAAACTCACCTATTGCTCCACATCCTGTGCTGACACTTTTTAACACTCCTCTGGTGCTGTGTACATGATCATTCCTTGGCGTTTACGTAAATACACCTGTGGTTATATGTGGTGGCTTCACATGTTGAAACCTCTGCCTACGGGCTTGAACCAGCATTAAAATATTTTTATTGTTGTTCCAGTATTATGAAATGTGTGATTCACTGAAGCCAGAGACACAGATGGGAATCTCAACTAGAATCATGATTCACATCAAGGTTAACTGAAATGTGGCCACCTAACTACTGAAGCATGTGTAAACTGACAGAATCAATCAACACTTGTAATGCAATGGAAGCTGGTTGTTACAAGTCGAGTAACCTACTATAATAGATCAGTGGTATAACACAATGAGTAAACAAATTTCACAAAAAAGGTCCATTGTCAATTGTCAATAGTGTAGCAATGCATGAAGCACAGCTCACATCAAAGTCACTTTCAAACGAAGCAGCTTTCTGTTGCTCAATAAGGCGAATTCGGAAGACCAACTTGAACACAATCAAACTTTTTCACCCTTGTACGAATTTCCCGAACGGACCGTTTGCCTCAGGCTTTGGATTACAGGTAATAATGTTGTAAATGTTCAGTTTCTTGCACAGACTCATCGTTTCTCTTCATAAGACCTCAATATATCAGGAGCCACGGATATTAATTTGATGGTCGCCGTTGACTTGCATTTTATGAAATATCAAGATTTCCGATAAAAATCATCCTTAAGGTCATTGCACAGTCTGAAATTTTCGTCTGAATTTTTTGCACGTTAAAAAATTAATACAACCTCATGTCGTGTCAGTCACATTTACACATTGCCTCTGAAACTTTTGTCCGTCATAAAAAAAATTCGGCTCGGGTTTGATTTTCTGCATTTTTCGCATCCGTAGCAAGCATTTTGAGAGGTGTTTTGACAATTCAGAGCCACCGTACAAGTAAACGCCAAAATCCAGAATGGCAATTGACAAGTTGTTCCACTTTGTCTCACAGCACAAAGCATTGTAAAGGGCCCTGTACACTGAGTTCATGGAAATCGGTGGTCTTCTTTTTAATATTTGGCTCCAGTATCGCTAGCAAAGCATCAAACTGAGCCACTGACATTGTGAAGTAAACTTTGAATCACCCGTGAAAATCTCAGGATTGACAAAGGACAACAAAATCATCCTTATTGCTTGAAGACTCTATTTTGTATTGTTTTGTGAATTTTTTGCAATTAATACATACGCATTGGACTCAGTGTGCAAGGTTTCTGTGCGTGACAAATTTTTAGGATGACAAATACGAAAAACGCATGAAAATGTATTAATTCTGTTATCATTTACATCATTTAGTATGAAAAATTTAAAATACAATGAAACTCCAGAACACGATAACACTGAACCCCATTGATAGAATTAACATTTTTAAATTAACTTTCCCTTCAAAGGGCATTTAATAATAAACTGATAAGAACTGCTGTCATACATTTTGCCAGACAGTCACACCCAGAGTTCATTGACGTCAGTTAACATAATTCTTGGTAATGTGGGGTTTTTTTTTTTTTCTTGTAAACTTGATGATAGCTTATTGGCCTCTGTCACAGCTTCCGATTTCACAGTGACTTCCTTTACCCTGAGAGCGACAGGAAGCCCACGCTGTCCATCATCAGTTCTGGCAGAAATCATAGAGAACCGTTCATCTGTTTTCACAAACTAGCTCAGAATCCAGATATTGGCAAATGCATTGTGCAAATACTGGAATTAATAGTGAAGTCTTTTGTTATGAGGCACAGGAAGTCCACACATCGACCTATAATCAGGAAACAAACGAGACATCTGTAAACTTGCATTACGGACATATAAAACATCTCTTCTGTGCTCACAAAAATATCATGGAGTTTGCTATCAAACTAAATGCAGTTATAAAATGAGATTCTGCGCTTCAGTTTCAGTTCAAAAGTGAATCATTGCAATAATGAGTATTATAATGGTGTTACTGATGATGCTAAATGATATCTATTATGAGTTAATATGAACAGGTTTGGTGTTGATGAAGGGGTTCTTGAGTCTCGCTGATGGTTTTGTGGGAGTGCATGAGACAAAACACTGATCTTGGATATTTTATCTTTCTCTGACACCAACAGTTCCGCTTGAAGTCATCGCAGCAGGAAGCAGATGACAGCGGCAGCGTTTCAAAGAGCTACACAGCAGTGCATTTCTGCCAAATTCATCATTATGCATTTTCAAAAACAACTCTGACATGTCACATCCACAGTTGTATCTCATTTTAACTCTGTAATGTTTTTAGTTTGATGCTTTCCCAAAAAAATACCCCAATAATCTACAAATGATCATGTCAGTGTGATTTTTACCCAGCAACACGACTATCTATGACTCTTCTGTGTGAAATATTGCAATGTTTAGGCCCAGATCTGCTTCTTTTAGTAAATATCTGATATTTTTTTTATTATATGGCCACTTTTGGCCTTGTGGACTTAAACTAAACTTCTTCAAAATTAAAAATTTCATACTGGAGTGTAATACACTATAGACTTCTTCTAGTGCCATGTCAAGCAAGTCATTTGCACTGCTTACCATTACCAAATTATTTTTGCTCATAACTAGAATTAGTTAAGCAAACTGTCAGTATGCCATTTCTGTTTTTGAGGCACTGATTGGCAAGAGTTCAAACCACATTCATGTGCGCTACGTGCCAAACTACAGGTCTGATATGGCAGCTATGGTAATTTTCTCTCTTGCTCCGTCTCTCTTTGTAAAAGAAGCTCAAGCATGAAGAATGAAAGCCTAATGAGGTTAAAAAGCACGCTCACTGGGTTGTTTGATTAGTAGATGCCCTTGAGGAGTTTTCATGCTTTTCTTCATCGTCCTAAGGCATAATTATGTTAATTTCACTGTTACATAAATCACATGAAATAGAAATATCATTACTGTCCTTCCAGATTTGTCGGAAATAGTAAAAATGACATAAGTGCCACTCATTATGTAAGGTAAATGAACCATATTGATACATTTTTATTTTTCATAAAGCCCTTTTTTAAAATAATAATACTAAATTAATTTAATTAAAATAAAAAAATCTTTAAAATAAAATGATTCATGATTATTATCAATCAATTTTTTTTTTTTTTTTTTTTTTGCATAGTGTGAATGGTGGGAGCAAAAAAAATTATAATAAACTAAAGCGATTTAATTAGTAAATAAACATCATCTTATTTACTTAGGCTATAAATTAAATGTAAAGTTTTGCCATGTGATATGCTGTCTATTTATTAGATGCAGTTTCTACTTACATTAGTTGAGAGCCTACATGGTGTATTTATACATTAATTTGGCCGACTAGGTCACCTGCAAAAAAATAAATAAATAAATTTAAGCAAAAAAGACACAGGAACTACAATATAGCTGTTTTCCCTAAACATTCATATGAATGTTAACCTAAAATCTTAATGATTTTTAAATTCATAATTCATGTTCCTGATATTTGTCAAGTATCGAAATGTATTTGCCCTAGGATTTAGTCTCCTACTCTTTAGCCCACAGATCAGGTCATAAATAGCTGGTTAAGTCGTATCCAGTCTTTGCAAAGCTCATTGGCTTGAGTTTGGAGGAGGGATCAAGCTACTATAAAAGATGAAGTGACGCAAGATTTCACACAATGCTTCCTGAAGCTCAACTGAGCAGGTAGTGCAAGACATCTCAAACTTGAGTCCTTCAATACAAAAAAACAAAAACATATTTTTAAGGATTTCATCGGATAATCCAATGACTATAATGAAAGCACAGTAAGAAGAAGTTTTATTCAAAAATAATTCATTTACTAACTTGTGTTAAATTGTTAAAAGCACTTATTTCTGTGTTTTTACAGCATCATCTCTTAAAGTGTGTAACCAGTTTGGGAGGAAAGAAAATAAGAATTCTGAAGGACGATTTCACTACTATATGCTGAAGATGACTTGTGCAAAGTAAGTTTATTGTCTAAATTAAGATAAAATACTAAAACCAGGGTTTCCACAGTCACGGAAAATCTGGAAATATTTCAAAAGTGTGGTTTCCAGGCCTTGATGACTCATTAAAAGTGATTTTTATCAATCAATATTTCTACTAAACCTCAACTCTAAATTATTTCTTCAACTAGAAGTCACTTGTGAGTGCAAACATTTACAAACGACAATGAACAAACTGAAAACGCAGTATCCCTGTATATTCATTGGTCAGAATGTGTGGGAACCCTGTAAAATCAGATTATAAAGTAAAAAGAACCATGCAAGTCGTCATTTTGTCGTATTTCTGCACCTCCAGTGTGATGTCGAGGTTTGGCTCGCCTGTCTCTGTGAGATCCGTGGACATGACCCTGGGGTTCAGGTGCAGAGGATCCCCAAACATCAACCACCTGCTCGGCGTGTCTTCACCCAAACCCCTGCGGCCCTGCATCTCCCATCAGCCGCTGTTAGAGTACAGACACTCCCCTTCGAAAGGCCTCATCACAGCCAAAAGCGGCCGCAGGGGAAAACGCGTCGCGTTCGCGGACGCCAAAGGACTTTCGCTCATCACCGTGCGTCTGTTCTCCGAAAAAGAGGACAAAATCCCGCGAGAACCGGTGAAAATACCACGCCTGAAGAAGTTGGGCTGCATTAAAGAGACTGTTAATAACACTTCCAGGTTGAGGCTTGGGTTCGAGCAGCCTTGTAAAAATTTCCAGGCGTTCAGAAGTCGGCTTCAGGATCAGATGGTTGTTTTGGAGAGCTGTAATGTCACCAAGTGCTCCATCCTCGGCACCGTGCGCGTCAAGAACGTTTGCTTTGAGAAAGCGGTGCAAATCCGTATAACTTTCGACACCTGGCGCAGTTTCCAGGACGTGCCGTGTAGTTACCTGGAGCAGAGTTACGGGGAACCTGGAACCGATGTGTTTGAGTTTAACATCAGCGTCCCTGAGCGGATAGAACCGGGCGAGCGCGTCGAGTTCTGCGTCTCTTACTTCCCTGCTGCGTTCAGCGCTGCTCAATGGGACAATAATAACGGCAACAACTACTGTATTCATGTGTGTGAGGTGTGACTGAATGTGCGGTTTTCTAAGGACGCTTTCACACTGTCTGTGCAAACAAACCCAAAACTACAAACGTTGCACTTTGTCATCTGCTTGCTGACCCGTTTAGCACATACTGACTAAAATGCTGTGCCACGATCACAGTGCTTTTCTGAGCACTCATAAATTTTTAATTTATTTGGCAAATCAACAAATGTGTGTAAATATCTGGCATATACTGTAGAAATGTTTATTAAACCTTGCATGCTGTGGAAGATATTTTTGACATCGTATCAGATAAATGTGATTTTTATATTTTCTATTTTTTAAAAAGGGGTTATTTTAGGAATGTGCCATTTATTTTGTAAGATGGAGCACTTTGACATGTTTATAAAACACTTGCATATGTGGATAATTTAATAAAGGTTTTATAGTAAATATTTTATTATATAAATAAAGAGCACTGAACTTGCATCCTTGGTGTGTGTTTTTTTTTTTTTTTTTTTTTTTTTTTTTTTTTTTCTCTCTTGCATTTATCTATTGCTGTTTTATATCAGAGATGGTTTCTGTAGTCAGAGACAACCTGAAATTGTCAGATTTCTATCATCTTTATTTCAGTTATGCTCTGAGATGTAATACTATATTCTATACGTAGTATATGACAAATGTTGCTAGCTAAAATTTCAAATGGGACACAAACTAGGATCAAGGAGGTTCACTCAAATCCCAGGACGTTTTTGTCTTGGACACTATAAGTATAATCCATTTAAATCCATTAATTCCAAGGATTAGATTGGATGGAGTTTTGAGAGGTTGTTTATCTGAGAATTATGCTTTTTATTGACGTTTCAAGTTTGTGACTATGCACTTTAAGTGGAAAACTAAACTCAACTTAGATCTTTCATTTGACCTCCAGGATATAGCACTGCTGTGTAAAATGCTTTGCAGAAGCCATAAAGAAATCATCCCTGCTGGCAGGGAAATTGACAGTTTGCTTTGTAATTTATCTCATTCATGTGCGAGTTTTAAGGACGTGCCAGATAAATCTTGCTCTCAGCTGCAGACAGACAGACAGAGAGATCAGTGCTTGTTCGCTCTGATTATGAATGGCCTGTTCATAATCAGCCTTGATCAGATTATGTATTACATGCAGACACTGGCCACCTTCAGTAATCAAATATTACCATAGAGGTTTGGGAATCGGTATCATGGACCAAAATTTGCATCTTTGCTTCAGACTTCTGTCAAAATAGGCCTTGACTTTTCAATATTTGAGTGCAAGTGAGAATGCTCGAGCTTCAGACTCCAAAAACTACAATATAACAAATGTACCAAAAAGGAAATGGTAGGAAAACTGCCTGAAATGTAAATTTCCAAATAACATAACCATGCAGTACTACATTTGATAAGCACCTTGCAATGTTTTTTTCATCAAAGCCACTAAAATGTGGTCAGAGCTGTACTGAAATAAAATCATTTTCACACAAACAACCTACAAAAGTAACATGCAGAAACTCTTAGAAGTGTTTTATTCTATGTTAAAGCATTCTGTACAGTTAATTTAACATATACACACACAACAACTCATGAAATTAATTACAGGTGACAACCCAAATGACTTAAAAAAAATAAACAGAATCAATTACATAATTCATAATGTTATCATTAAATATGTGACCCTGGACCACAAAACCAGACATAAGGATCAATTTTATCCATTTATACACCACCTGAAAGCTGAATAAATAAGCTTTATATTGATGTATGGTTTGTTAGGATAGGACAATATTTAGCCGAGATACAACTATTTGAAAATCTGGAATCTGAGGGTGCAAAAAATCAAAATAATGAGAAAATCGCCTTTAAAGTTGTCCAAATGAAGTCCTTAGCAATGCATATTACTAATCAAAATTAAGTTTTGGTACATTTACGGTAGGAAATTTACAAAATATCTTCATGGAACATGATCTTTACTTAATATCCTAATGATTTTTGGCATAAAAGAAAAATCGATAATTTTGACCCATACAATGTATTTTTGGCTATTGCTACAAATATACCCATGCTACTTAAGACTGGTTTTGTGCTCCAGGGTCACAGATTAGTCTTAAGGAAGTGGATTTCCAGTATATGAACATGAAGAGGTGTAGCTGAGACTGACTCACACAAGTTATCATATGGCTTCAGAACGCTTTCAAAATATAACACTAGTCACATGGACCACTTTTATGCCGCTTTAAAATACAGTGAGTAAATGATGAAACATTTTTGGGTGAACTGTCTCTTTAAGATCTGAATAGTTGCCTCACAGATCATATGGCTTGGTTTCATAACAAGTGGCCAGACTAGTAGCCAGACTATCATGACCTCATTAATTTTTCATGTTCTTATTATTCATTCTTGCCTCTTTTGTGCAATGCCTTTGGCGTATTTTAAAATTCCAAATACTGCTTTTTATAAAGTGTGAACAGATTCTCATTAAAATTTAGGTCCATTTCCAGACCAGTGGTTTCCGGCTGAACTTCCAGTGACAGCTGCCATTCACAGTTCAGCGGCCCACACTGATATTGCACACCTTACAGCTTGGGTCTTTTTTGGCGTTTGCAGTGGAAAGGCTCATGAGTTGGTGATGGCCACTGATCTGAGCCAGTATGCCGTGCTCCAGAAGCAAGGGCTCTGTGTACAACACCTCCAGAATGACGTCACTGGCGTGAGAGAAGACTGGTATGTCTCCAGGCGTGTACGTCAGGAAGGGATTGGTTGTTAGGTCCAGTCGTGGGAGGTGGCTATTGCAAAAGCTATCCCCCTCGGATCCAACAGGGGCAAGCACCAGCACTACATAATGGTACGCTGTGTACATGCAGTAGAAGTCAGCAAAGTATAGGTTTGTACTCGGGTTGAGGAGACGATCGGCGGACATCTGGAAGCGCAAAGGGCCGTATGGGGAGTCTTTGGGAGGGAGGCCTGTGTCGAATTCTGTGTTGCAGCTGAGGAAGACGCCGCGGAGCTTTCCATTGATGGGGGAGCCGTGACTTCCACTGTTGTCTTTGAAGGATGGGAGCATTGCACCTCCACACTCTGATCTATGTAGAGAGATGTGGAATAATCAAAAATCCACCACATTAAAGTTGTCATGAAAGGAAAATTCACCTTCTAAATGAACAAATCATCCATGCATGTTTTATTTTTTTTAACCTCACTCATTTTATTCAAAATATCATGGCTCAATCTTCCTGTGAGACTACAGGCTTCTCTCTGGTGATGTATGCTGGACTTTTCCAATCATTTAGTCCACTTAAACACTGTCCCTTTCCTTACAGTTGACTGCAAGCTTGCATTGAGATCTCCCTTCATCTAATAAACAAACAATGCATAGAACCAAGTCCCTGCCCTACATATTCCCAATAATCCATTTCACTTGAATGTACATCACAACACAGATGAAAATATCTGTCACTACTTCCATTTTATCTGTAAGTGGTATTTGCAACTCATTTTACTTCTGAAATGCATCCACAAACATGCTGTGAGCATGTAAGAAATACTGCTGCTGCACATATAATATACATGAAATCATCTCATAGCAGGTCTAGACAAGTGGAGCTGGGGAAGGTGGAGGGTTTCTGAAGCGCGCTGTATCTGCTACAGTAAGGACTAGCCGAGTTTTTGAATGTTGAGCAGCAAGCTCATTGTCTGCTGATTCAAAAACAACCAATCTGCGCCATATGATAATGATGTCATTATGTCAGATTGAGTTAGACCTACTGGACTGCACCATCTAGAATTTCATGACAGAACTTTGGATTAATATCCATTCCAAGGGACATCGTATTTATATTCGCACACCGCTGTTGTTACGTTTGGTGACCATACGTCCTTTTTTCTCCAGACATGTCTTGGCCAGCATTTCTAAATTGTCCAGGTTTTGTTTTCCTGTTGTTTTCATACTTGCTGAAGGTAAAGTAGTTTGACCAATAGCGTGCAGGCATTGTACATAATCAACCAATTGTGGCTTGCGAGAAGGTAGGATCTACAGAGAACAGTTTAATCAGTGCTATAGAAGGACTATGGAGAGCATGTCAGTAGGAAAACAAAGCCAAAACCTGGACATTTAACAATTTAGAAATTTAGAAATCCAGGCCAGGGCATGTCAGGGAGTAAAGATGTCATCTGCCGCTTTAATTGCTCCAGCTTTTTAAAGTCAGGTGGATTTTAAATGGCTGTCAATGTTTTTAACATTCATTAGGTGGAAAAAACAATTGCTCTGAAAGTGACTCTGTGTTGTTAAGATGGTGGAGATATTCCTATTGTAATAAAATCAGAATGCTTATTAAAACTTTATAGTTATACTGTTATTTTTGTAGTTATTGTCTTTGGTTTATACATTAGGAATTGTTTCCGTACATTAGGAAACTTTTCATTCCAGAATGAAGCCAGGCCTGAATGTGAGTTTAAAGCTGTTCAGGGTGTAGCTAGTTAATATGATCCTGTTAGCCCCTGCTGGTAGATACCATAACTACAACATCTAGAACATCTTTCTCTTTTGGCAGCCATACTAAAGTTAAATTTTACATTTGATGGCCTCATTTTTGAAAATTTCTATCCTTGGTCAGCATTAAGTACAGTGGTGTGAAAAATTGCTGGACCCCTTCCTGATTTTTTATTTTTTGCATGTTTGTCACACTTTAATGTTTCATATCATCAAACAAATTTAAATATTAATCAAATATAACACAACAAAACACAACATGCAGTTTTTAAATAGAAGTTGTTTTTTTTAATGAAGGGAAAACAAAATCCAAACCCACATGGCCCTGTGTGAAAAAGTGTTTCTCCCCCCCGTTTCTTGCAGCCCAAAATTACCCCAAGAGCGCAGCGACGACTCATCCAAGAGGTCACAAAAGACCCCAGAACAACATCCAAAGAACTGCAGGCCTCACTTGCCTCAGTTAAGGTCAGTGTTCATGACTCCACCATAAGAAAGAGACTGGGCAAAAATGGCCTGCAAGGCAGAGTTCCAAGACGTAAACCGCTGCGGAGCAAAAAGAACATAAAGGCTCGTCTCAGTTTTGCCAGAAAACATCTTGATGATCCACAAGACTTTTGGGAAAATACTCTGTGGACTGACGAGACAAAAGTTGAACTTTTTGGAAGGTGTGTGTCCCATTACATCTGGCTTAAAAGTAACACAGCATTTCAGAAAAAGAACATCATACCAACAGTAAAATATGGTGGTGATGGTCTGGGGCTGTTTTGCTGCTTCAGGACCTGGAAGACTTGCTGTGATAAATGGAACCATGAATTCTGCTGTCTACCAAAAAATCCTGAAGGACAATGTCCGGCCATCTGTTCGTGACCTCAATCTGAAGCGAACTTGGGTTCTGCAGCAGGACAATGATCCAAAACACACCAGCAAGTCCACCTCTGAACGGCTGAAGAAAAACAAAATGAAGACTTTGGAGTGGCCTAGTCAAAGTCCTGACCTGAATCCTATTGAGATGCTGTGGCATGACCTTAAAAAGGTGGTTCATGCTCGAAAACCCTCCAATGTGGCTGAATTACAACAATTCTGCAAAGATGAGTGGGTTGTTGCTGCTAAGGGTGGCCCAACCAGTTATTAGGTTTAGGGGGCAAGCACTTTTTCATACAGGGCCATGTGGGTTTGGATTTTTTTTTCCCTTCTTAATAAAAAACTTCATTTAAAAACTGCATGTTGTGTTTACTTGTGTTATCTTTGATTAATATTTATATTAGTTTGATGATCTGAAACATTAAAGTGTGACAAAAAAATAAAAATCAGGAAGGGGGTCAACAATTTTTCACACCACTGTACATGCATTACAGTAGTCGCCAACAATGGATATATGGCTATACACTTAGGAATAGTTCAGCCAAAAAATGGCTTGCATTTTTCCATACAATGGCCATCGGGGTCCAATGTTGTTTTGGACCCCACTGACTTTTATTTTAGACATTTTATCAAAATACCTTCTTTTGTGTTTCTGCATAAGAAATAAACTCATACAGGTTTGGAATTACATTTTTGGGTGAACTAACCCTTTAAGACCTATATGGCCATTCTCAGTAACTGAAAATGCATGCCATATCATAAATGCATATCATAAATGAATAACATAATGGCACATACAAAACACACACACACACACACACACACACACACAGTATACATATGCAAAACATAGGATTGCAAACCCAGTTGAAAGAATGTGTTTAAGATATTTAAAGCCAATTACATTTGATGTAATATTATAAAGACTAACATTTGTTCTTTTGCAATAACATGCAATGAAGAATTACACACAATGAGACAAGGAACATGAATGAATTAACAGAGTCTGTTTTGATTTCATGTTATGTTAATATATGTTAATTCAAGATATATGTAGAAGCAGCAGAGAGACTGAGGATGATAGATGACACTAACCGCACATAATGGAAGTATTCAGGGCTCTGATTGCGGTAGAAGACGGAAAACCTGAGCAGCCTCCCAGCAGCGGCCTGAGCTTTATCTAACAGCTGCTGGAGATGCTCCATGGCATAATCTGCAGAAAAGAACCCATTTAAAACCATTACTAATGAACATAACACATAACTGCTTACTATAAAGCACTTATGACAGTGAACATTACATTGAAGGCAAGAAAAAGGAAGATGTGTGATGACTGGTTGTGTCTTCTATCTAGAGTCAATTATAAATAAGCCATTTGTTCATGATTATTTTAGCATTAGTATTCAATGACAAATGTGTGTCATCAAGTTAGGCTAATCATGACACTCCATACAGTATAGTGTGAAATTTCTGTGCCAAGAAGTGCAGAAATGATGGTTGTTTCCGAACAGCTTTGGCTAAATAGTCCTCCTGTTTGCTACTAGTTGGACAAAACTAGCCCCTCCCCCAAACTCACACCATTGGTTGATCCTGCTGCTGTGTTGGGCTGCTTAAACAAACAGACCAATGAATTGATAGAGCCACAAAGTGTTTAGGCTACTTCTTTTTTAAGGTAATCAACTCAGGAAGATATTTTTGTCAATTGTCTTTGCATATTAAACTGGCATAGGATGAAGTATTTTAACACTGAAAACACATTTAAATCTCTGTTACTATGTCTCTGCTTACCTCCAGTGCAGAACTCCACTACTTGGCTCCATTCAGACACCTGATAGTCTCCATCAGGCTGTCTGATGGCGGTCTGCACAGCCACACAGTACTCTGTTCGAGGGCTCAGGAACCAGTGGCCTCTCACAGCCATTGGCAGAGGTCCTGCTTTTGTCACTAATTTGGTGGGGACATCCTGAAAAGCCAAACACCAGAGGGCGCTGATTGTTAATTGTAGGCTTACAGGGTTTGTGTTCTGCATTCAAGAGAAAAATAACTAACCACAGATTTAAAACTCTTGACTTTTTTGTTTGTTAAACCCCTACAAGTTCGGTATAAAGTCTGGTATAGTGTGTAATTCTCAGTCATTTAGTGTTTGATAACCAGTTTTTCTCTGTAACCATTTATGAAGTTGGCAAGACACCTAGTGTTTTAAAAACTCTCCAGATTTGAAATGCAGCCTGTTTCCGCCACTGAATTAAAAAAAAAAAAAAAAAAAGGTAATTGTAACTTTTTATCTCACAATTCTGACTTTTTTCTCACAATTGTGTTTACATCTTGCAATTCTGACTTTTTTTCTCAGAATTGCCTGAGACAAACTTGCAATTCTGACTTTTATTCTCAGAATTGTGAGATATAAACTCGAAATTGTGAGAAATGAAGTCAGAATTGTGAGATATAAACGTGCAATTGCAAGTTATAAAGTCAGAATTGTGAGATATAAAAGCAATTGCGAGTTATTAAGTCAGAATTGTGGGATGTAAACTGGCAATTGCAAGTTATAAAGTCAGAATTGTGTGATATAAACTTGCAATTCTGAGAAATGAAGTCAGAGTTGCGTGATATAAACTCGCAATTGCAAGTTATAAAGTCAGAATTGTGAAATATAAAAGCAATTGCGAGCTATTAAGTTATAAACTGGCAATTCTGACTTTTTCTCAATATTGTTTGATATAAACACTCCGGTTACGTACGTAACCTCGGTTCCCTGAGATAAGGGAACGAGCGTTGCGTCGTCATTGACGACTGCTTGGGGAAACTCCTGTTTACTCTGTTACTGAAGCCTGATTTGTTAACGTTTGTGTAGTTGCACAAACCAATGGCACTTGAGCCCGCCAGAGGGGGCGGAACCGACTGCTATATAAGTCGGCTCAGAGCGTCATTTCATCAGAATCAACGATTGAAGCGACAGCCATTAATTCGTGTGCAACTATAGCACGGCCAGTTACTCAATGCTCGTTTCCTTATTTCAAGGAACCGAGGTTATGTATGTAACTAGAGCGTTCCCTATCGAACTCTCATTGCGTCGTCATTGACGACTGCTTGGGGAACGTATCCAGTAGTGCCGTGCTATAAGCAGATGCAGAACTTAGCCTGCTCCGCGAGCTCAGCCCAGGAACACTCAGCGACTTTGAGCGTGGAAGGGGTGCGCCCCTTATCCGGCAGCTCTTGCAAAAAGGTTAGCACGTGTGACACGTCACATAATACCAGATCCTAGTTCCGTGCTAAACACCAGTCACTGAAGACTGAGTACTTGAGGACATAGAGGCGTCTTGTAGACGGAGCTCTAGCCTCTAAAATGGTATTAAAGAGTCTCGCTGGGAGTTGGTTAGACTCCCGTCGAGTGGCCAGACATGAAGGCTCCACAGTTCCGGCTGGGGATGCCAAATCTTGCCCTGCGCCTGCGACAGAAGGTCTCTCCTCAGTGGTATTGACCACGGTGCCGCAGATAGCAGCTGGATCATCCCCGGGAACCAGACTTGGTTCCACCAGAGAGGGACCACGAGGAGGAGAGAGCTCTTTGTGTCCCTGACCCGCCTGATAACCTGGGGTAGCAGGGCAATCGGAGGGAAGGCGTACAGGCGGGTGTTGGGCCAATCGTGGGCCAGAGCATCCCGCTGTCTCGAAAAATAGATTGGGCAGTGATAGTTGTCTTCGGAGGTGAAGAGGTCGACCTCTGCCTTGCTGAAAACTGACCAGATCGTCTGAACCGTCTGGGGATGTAGCCTCCATTCCCCTGGAGCTACATTGTCCCTTGACAACATATCTGCTCCCTGGTTCAGTCTGCCTGGCACATGAACCGCTCGTAGTGAGAGAAGTTCTCTCTGTGCCCAAAGTAGGAGACTTCAAGTCATCCTGAGAAGGGGACGTGACCTGAGGCCGCCTTGGCGGTTGAGGTAGGCTACCACTGTCGTGTTGTCCGAACGGACCAGGACATGGTGCCCCTTCAAGGCAGGCAGGAAGGTTTTCAGGGCTAGACAAACTGCCATCATTTCGAGGCAGTTGATATGTAGGCGTCGCTCATGGGTCGGAGGCATCCGTCGTGACCACCTTCCTTCTGGCAGATCTGGATCTGACAGGGCCAGATCTGTCGCCATACGCAGCTCCGTGAAGGCCCCAAGATCCTGGCCAGACTCGTACATGTCCCAGAGAAGTTTGGCCTGAAATATTTGAAGCACAGACATCGTATGCAGGGCTGAGCCGGCCTGGCCGGTGCAGCTTTAAGCCCGCGGCTCGACAGTGGAAGAAGGTGAGCAGCCACCGCCTCTTCCAGAGGGGGGAGCTTGCAATACCCCTTGTCCTCAGCACCGTCAACGGTGGTGAGAGCTGCAGCAGTCGAGGGGTTAACACGCACCGAGTACGGAGCCCGCCTGTTTTGATGAGCTCTTCGTGCACCGCAGGCATAAAAGGAGCTGGACGCTGACGGGAGCAAGGATGACGTTGTCCCTTCAAGAAACATTCGTTGAGGAGGCTGGGGGCGGGCTCTTCTGGGGCCGACCACTCGAGGCCAAGTTCCTCCACAGCGCGCGTGAGAACGCAGATCAGACTGGATAGACTGAGATGGAGAGGGAGCTTCAGGCTCTTCGCCGGAACCCGCCCACTCATCAGCATCAGATGCCGTCAAGGACATGGAGTCATCGACAACCACCTCTTCCTCAGAAGCGCCGAAGGAGATCAGGCCGCTCGCATCCAACGAGGGGCGCTGATTCTTGCGTGTAAAGCACACCGGCGGTATGAGGCGCTGCAGGGAGAGTGAAGCGCGGACGCTGGGCCGACACCACATCACTCGAGCCTGAGAAGATGGCTCCGCTGTTCCGCTGCTTCTTCCTCTTTGGAGAGAGAGGAGTTGGGAGAGCAGAGCGGGGAGGACTGCCTTCCTGGAAGAAGGCAATCCGCGAGCGAAGACGAGCGAGGTTCATGTTCTCGCAGTGAGAACATGAAGCCTCGGTGAGTGCAGCCTCTGCGTGGGCGGACCCCAGACAGGCGACACACTCGTCGTGACCGTCAGCTTCGTGCAGTGGGTCCTTGCACGAGCTACACTCGCGAAGCGAAATTTGAAACAACGCGCTTGGATTTGCTCAGAAAAATTTGCTCTTTTTTTTCCCAGCTGGATAGCCGCAGGGGAACTCCTTCCACTGCAGTGGCTCGGTTCGACGGCAGAAGAGCATGCTGAACGTCTTGCTTCTGATGAAATGACGCTCTGGGCCAACTTATATAGCAGTCGGCTCCGCCCCCTCTGGCGGGCTCGAGCGCCATTGGTTTGTGCAACTACACAAACGTTAACAAATCAGGCTTCAGTAACAGAGTAAACAGGAGTTTCCCCAAGCAGTCGTCAATGACGACGCAACAACCCAGCAGGCACCAGACGTCTATGTAACGTCAGGTTGACGTTGGACATGACGTCGGACAGATGTTGCATTTTGGTTGAAAATATTTGACGTCAATTTGACGTTGACTTAACGTTGGATTTTGGTTGCACAACCTAAAAACAACAAAATCTCAACGTCAGCTGACGTCGGTATTGGACATCAATTTAACATTGACATTAGACGTTGAATTTACATTGAATTTTGGTCACTCGACGTCGCAACCAAAATTTAACCAAATATCAACGTCTTATGACGTTGTGTGCCTGTTTTGTGCCTGCTGGGAAGAGTTACCTTTCGATAAGGAACTGGCAATTGCAAGTTATTAAGTCAGAATTGTGAGCTATAAACTGGCAATTGCAAGTTATAAAGTCAGAATTGTGTGATATAAAAGCAATTGCGTTTTAAACTGGCAATTCTGACTTTTTCTCAATATTGCGTGATATAAACTCACAATTGCAAGTTATTAAGTCAGAATTGTGAGACATAAACTGGTAATTCTGACTTTTTTCTCAATATCGTGTGATATAAATTCGCAATTGCAAGTTATAAAGTCAGAATTGTGAAATATAAACTCACAATTCTGAGAAATGAAGTCACACCTGCGAGTTACTAAGTCAGAATTGTGAGATATAAACTTGTAATTGCAAGTTCAAACTATGCTACGACCATCAGACGATATTTGATTCTCTCAGAAGTTTGACAATGATTGGCTTGGTTAACAGTCCGCTGGGGTTAAAAAAAGAGAAGTGTGTAGAAAAGAAAAGGTGCAAAAACTGCAAAAGGCTTGTCAAGATTTAATTGTGAAGGAACCCTTTAGCCTCCTGTCAGCAGAACTGTCACTTACCTGGAGGAGGAGGTGTCAGATTATCAGAGACTTTGCCAAGGTAAGGAAAGCTGAAAATGACTCTCACTTAATAAAAACCACAAGCTGAAACATCAATATTGGCCAAAAAGTACTTAAAGAATGATTTTTCAAAGGTTATATGGACTGTATTTGATGAACACTGGGAACCAGATCAGGTCAGGCCTTTTTTTTATTGAAATAAAGCTAAAATTAAATTAATTAAATATGAGAATTAGATGAAACTTAAACTTAAAAAAATACAATAAAAATGAAATGTTGCCTTAGCAACTAACTGAAAGTATGTTTAATTTGAAAAGCAAAAACTGCTATAAAATAAATTAAAGCTAAATAGAAATATTAAAAACAAAAACTAATAGAAATGACAAAAGCACATAAAAATTCAAATTTAATATATATTTGAAATCAAACTGAAATATAAACATTAAAGCTAATTCATAATATTATATAATACATATTATAATAATTTTATATATAATTCAATATAATATAATAATAATATAATAAATAATAATGAATTTAACAGTAATTTAAGTGGAGAAAAATAATTTCTAATCCACAGTATTTGCTTAATAAAGTACATTTCTAGTGTTATAAAATAAAGTTTGTGATTGACTGATAAAATTTGATCTGTTTACCAGTAAAATGAATCACAGGAACACTAATTGCCTGATAATTATGTATGCAGCCTAATCAGTGAGACAATATGATTTCTGAGCAGATAACATCCGCATCCGTATCATCCAGTGCAGTAATCTTACGCCTGTTATCTGTGTGACGACTCTTCTTTCTGAAAGGTGAAAGACATTTTCAAACTTCACTAAAGCGTAACGTATTTCCTTTCACATATAAGAGCTCGATCACAGCTAATTAGTCTTGTTGTGGAGGCTTGAGTTCCTGGCAAGCAGAACCAATTATGAAATGCTCAGAGGGGCGTAACCATAGCAACCCCCTCAGCAAGTCCTTTCCTTTCACCCGCAAATACAATATTAGAGCCGTGGCAAAATCAGATGTCATTTAGCTGCAGTTCATGCCTGTATTATCTTTGGCAGCCAGTGAGTGCAGAAGAGATACTGGTAATACTCCTACAGTATATAACTAAATAGTATATTACTAAATGGTGCACTAATTTGAAAATTAAGTCTCACTTGTATCTCAGATTTTTCAGTCAAGCGGATTTTGAATGCAGCTTTTATGAAAATTAGTTGGATTTTTGATAATTAAGTTTCAGAGTTATATTAGATAAAAAGATGATTCTTTTAAACACTGTTGCAGATTTTCATGTGTAAGTAGCAAGGTGGAAAAAAAACTAAAAATAAAATAATAATAATAATAATAAAAATAATATAAAATAAAAATATGTGTATGATGCCCAAAATTACTAGTGTACTAAATTTGATCATTTTTGCAAAGCAATATCTAAATTTTGTCTATGTATTTTTTTTTTTTTTTTGAAAGGAATTGTTGGCCTGGGATTGGGGGACAAAATTATTTTTGGTTAAAAAATTGTTTATTTAAAACGCTGTTGCAGATTTTGATGTGTAAGTGACAAGGACTACTGCACATAAATAAATAAATAAAAACTTTAAAACATGAAAGAAAGAATGAATGAATGAATTCATGAATGAATGAATGAATAAATAAATAAATAAATAAATAGATAAATACATACATACGTGCATGATGACCAAAATACTAGAAATATCTAAATTTTCATGTGTAAGTGGCGAGAACTCCAACTAAACTAAACTAATCTAAACTAAAACTAAACTAAAATAAAATAGTTGAAGATTTTCATGTGCAAGTGGTGAGGACTCCTACTCAAAAAATAAACAAATAGATGCATAATGCCACAAATTACTAGTGTACTAATTTATTTATTTTATTTTTTAAATTAATTTATGCAAAACAATATCCTAATTTTACATGTTTGTTTTATTTTTGTTTTTTAATTGGTGGTTGGCTATTTATAAATAAATAAATAAATAAATAGTTGGTTGAAGATTTTCATGCGCAAGTGCTGATGGCTCCTACTCAAAAATAAACAAACAGGTGCACAATGCCACAAATTACTAGTGTACTAATTTATTTTATTTATTTATTTATTTATTTTAAATTAATTTATGCAAAACAATATCCTAATTTTACAAATGTTTTTTTTATTTGTTTTATTTTGTAAGAAATTTGTAGTTGGCTATTTTAAAATAAAATAAAATAAAATAAAATAAATAGTTGAAGCTTTTCATGTGCAAGTGGTGATGACTCCTACTCAAAAATAAACAAACAGGTGCATGATGCCACAAATTACTAGTGTACTAATTAATTAATTAATTTATGTGTTTATGTATTTTTTTAAATTACTTTATGCAAAACAATATCCTAATTTTAGATATGTTTTTGATTGATTTTTTAAAGCAGTGGTTGCCCAGGGATTGTAGACACAATTATTTTAGATAAAAAGTTGTTTCTCCAAAAAAGTTTGTGCAGATGTTCATGTGCAAGTAGCGAGGACTGCTATTAATTAAATAAATAAATGCATGATGCCCCAAATGACTAGTGTACTAAATTAGATTTTTTTCAAAGCAATATCTTAGTAAATGGGTGCTTGGCTTGGGATTGGGGGGTTTATGTGTTTATGTCCTGGTGAGTCATTATCCGCTCTCAGCAGTTTTGGTGAAGTTTCTCATGCTCCTGTATTAGAAGTGACGTGAGCATCACCGTTGCCCTGAAGGCCTGTCAGATGTGCTCATTACCAACACACCTACCACCTATACCACCCCTGCCATCTGCCTCTCCAGCGCCTGCTTTATTCTGCCTGTCCTTAACTTAACCTTCACTCAGACAGGAAAGCAGGAGATAACATGAAAACAGATTAAAGTTATGTATCTTAACCTTTGTATTACGTTGCAGGTCAATTTGACCCACATACATTTTAAGTTGTTGGAAATACTGGTTAATCTATGATGTTTTTCTTGAGTTTTGTGACTTTTTCTCATTTTGTGTCATGACCATGCCTGCAAAGTGTCATAAAATTTTTTTTTTTTTTTTTTATTATGATGTTTTACACTGTGTTGATGACATTTTTAATAGTTTATGCATGTTATTTTTGCTAATAATCGAACCCATGATCATGGAATTGTGAGCACCACACTCTACTTCTTTTTTTTTTTTTTTTATAAAAATCAAAAATCTTTACAATACTGTTTACAATATAACAATTTGTGAAAAACATTATATGAGTATATGAGTATGTATGAGTAAGTATTAATGTTAAAATTGTACTGTTTTACCCTTAATTTTATTTATTTATTGTTTGTTTTTCATAGAGTGAGTTTTGGTGAATTGTACTGAATCCAATTATGGTCAGTTTGACCCCTTCCATAAAAAAATCATTAAAATAGTTACAATACTGTTTATAATTTGTGAAAGTTTTTTTTTTTTTTTAAATGGTTATATGCAGTTTTAAAACATATATTTTTTATAATGCATGAGAATTATTCATGTTAAAATGGTACTGTTTTATCCTTTATTGATTGATTGACTGACTGATTGATTGATTGATTGATTGATTGATTGATTGATTGATACATTTTTAATAGTTCATGCATGTTGTTTTTGCTAAGAATCAAACCAATGATCATGAGTTCTTTTGTTAAAAAAAAAATAGTTACAATACTCTTTATAATATTCACAATTTGTGAAAAAAGTAATTATATGCAGTTTAAAAATATTTTTTGCAATGTATGAGTAAGTATTAATGTTAAAATTGTACAGTTTTTTATTTATTTATTTATTTATTGCTTGTTTGATTGTCATAGTGTGCCTTTTGGTGAATTGTACTGAATCCAATTTGACCCCTTCTATAAAAATTGTTAAAAATAGTTACAATACTTTTTCATTATTTGTGAAAACTAAATCATATATATATATATATATATATATATATATATATATATATATATATATATATATATATAATTGGTTATATGTAGTTATTAAGTTATATGCAGTTTAAAAACATTTTTTGTAATGTATGAGAAGTATCAATGTTAAAAGTATACTGTTTTAACCTTTATTGATTGATTGATTGATTCTTTTTGTTTTTTATAGTGTGACTTTTGGTTAATTGTACTGAATCCAGTTACGGTCAATTTGATTCCCTCCATGAAAATCATTTTAAAAAATTAAACCTAAAGTGTTCTGGTTTCAGTTGCTTATCAAAAATGTACCTAGTTTATTAAAAATAACAGTCAATTATTTTGAAAGTTGTCTTCTGACAGTGAAGGTCAACAGGGCCCTCACTACTGTGTCCTTGTTTAACCCCATCGTTTTGAGAGGACTGTAAGAAGTTGATAATAAGTTCAGAAAGTCACTGGCACTGGTTGTGTGGCTGTATTTTATCCTGTGAGATCGACAGAGAGTGCAGTAGAGCGGAACAGACAGTGACAGCGTATACTGACTCTGTGCTTGAAGCGGTTGTGCTCGCTGCCCTCTTTGCGGCTCAAGTCGATGAAGTAATGCGTCAGTCGAGACGCGTCCTCATGGGTCATTTCCCAGCTGATCCGGAACGAGTCGCAGGTCACATCGCTGATCTGAATATTGTGGGGTGTGGAGAGCAGCTCCACCTCAGCCATCGCCTGCAGAAACACAACACCAGAAACCATCAGAGAAACATTACAGCCAGTTGGTGGAAACAAACAATAGTTAAAAAAAAAACTATATATATATATTTTTTCTGCTGACCTCAGATGAAATTCAATTAACCTGTGAATAGATGGTCCTTCAGCTAAATAAGACAGATAACCTCCCGTCACACAAAACACCTACATTCAGTTTGAATTAAATTCATCTATCCACCTCATTCTTCACGTAAAAATTGACGTGGACATTTGTAAATTTTATGGTCTTGCTTCCGGTCTCATATGCTTCCAGCTGTTTTCAGCTGTACAAAACTGCTTGTTTTGCTGCTTGATACTGCAAATTGGTGTGTCTTACCTTATTATTTTAGTGTATTATCTTAATTATGAACACACTGGTTTGTAATGCAAACAGTTTTACCGTTTACTGCACATTGTTATTCTTCTCATTGTCTCTCTATAGCGGCTAATGAACCGGAAGTCTCACGTATAGGCTCATTATCGCGTTTAGGAATAAGGTAGATAAAGAAGCAAATTAAGTTAGAAATGTCCATTTTTCAACTTGATTTCTATGTTTAATAAGCACTAGTTTTTAAATAGCCTATGTGTTTAGTTGGTAGTAAAGCTGATTTGAGTTTGTTCTCATTAAACGAGACGGTCTCAAACCGTTTCCTCACGATATCTTAATAGTATGTTTTGTGATTATTTACTGACTAGGCAGCACAGCAGCTGTACACTCTTAAAAATAAAGGAGCTTCAAAAGGTTATTCAAGTGATGCTATAGAAGAACCATTTTTGGTTCCACAAAGAACCATTCAGTCAAAGCTTCTTTAAAGAACCAACTCTTTCTTCCCTTTTTATAATCTGAAGAACCTTATTCGCCTCAAAGAACCTTTTGTGAAACAGAAAGGTGCTTTAGATGTTAAAGGTTCTTTATGGAACCATTTAGACAAAAAGGTTCTTCTGTGGCATCATGAAGCACCTTTATTTTTAGGAGTGTAGGTGTCAGACACAGCCAAATGAATTACACATCATTTATTCATTAACCACTTTGTTTCTATACAAAAGGAACAACTGAGGGGAAATTGTGCTTATGTTATATGCTTGGAAACTTATGACATGTCCTAGCGGTGTCATTATGGCTGCAAATTTGACAAATTGTACAAAACAGTGAGGTACATATGCAAACATTTAAAAATGTAAAGGCTACATAATGTTGACTTTTACTGTGTAAATACAGACATTTTTCTAAAGACATAAATGAACAAATAAATCCAGTAGATTTATTATATATATATATATATATATTCTTTCATCATGATGATGCCTTTTTTTTTTTTCAAGGTTTCCTTAAAAATAGGCTAATGATGATAAAAATATGCAAAGAAGGTCTAGCATTTCTAATGTCTACATACACTAACTTTCAAAATTTGAGGTCAGATTTTTTTAAATGATTAAATTAAAATGATTAAATACTTTTATTCAGCAAAGATGCTTTAAACTGATCAAAGGTGACAGTAAAAACATTTATAATGTTACAAAAAATATATTTTAAAATAAATGTTATTATTTTTAACCTTTTGTTAATCAAAGACTCTTGGAAAAAAATGCATCATGGTTTACATAAAATAGTAAGCAGCACAACTGTTTTCAACATTGATAATAATGTTTCTCGAGCAGCAAATCTGCATATTAAAATGATTTCTGAAGGATCATGTGACTCTGAAGACTGGAGTAATGATGCTGAAAATTCAGCTTTGATCACAGGAATAAATTACATTTTAAAATATATTACAATAGAAAACAGTTATTGTGAATTGTAAAAATATTTCACAATTTTACTGTTTTTACTGTATTTTTTAAATGAAATAAATGCAGCCTTGGCAAGAGACTTTTCTTTCAAAAACATGAAAAAAATTGTACTGACCACAAACCTTTCAACAGTAGTTTTATGTAAAAAATAAATAAATAAATAAATAACAAAATTACACGAAAACACTTACTATTAGGCTAACCCTGTTACCATATATTATGAAAAAAAATCATATTTTTCCATAATTTGTTGACATGATGACATTATTTTTCTTTCAATAACTCTTTCAGCACCATTTCAAATCTCATATTTATCACTTTATCACTTTTACATTTGTCAGTAGGAGACAGTCATAAAATGTCAACACTGTGACCATGATTTTTGTACAGTAAACAAATGAACATTAAAAAGTGGATATTTATAGAAATATCATAAATAAATTCCCTAAGAGTTGCTTTATATCCTCGCAATCTCCAGTTAAACTCAACCCTGTTTCCATCCACCCTGTTACGTTTAATGAAGACTTATTTATATCACTAAATGAAATAATAAAATATATCAATTTAGCTGGAGATGGCACATTAACACATTATTTAATCAAACCGGTAAAGGCCTGTTTCACAGAATGACCGGTCCGAGGAGAGATAATAAAGCCGCTGTGTGATGTGTTTTGCTGAAGTGTGGCTGTGAGTAATGCTCTGCTCTCCTCCAGTGTGTGATTACTGCCATGAGTGTGTGTGAAGTGCAGTGTTTGATTAGCTGTCATTTCCTCTTCCTGTCACCGCTGACCCTCGAGCAGTGGTTTTCAAACCTGTCCTACAAGCACCTCTGCTCTGTGCATTTTGTATGTCTCCCTTATCAGACACACCTGATTCAACTCATCAGCTCGTTAGTAGAAACTGCAAGACCTGAGTTGGGTGTGTCTGACAAGGGAGACATACAAAATGTGCAGCGCAATGGTTCTTGCAGGACAGGTTTGAAAACCTCTGCCCTAGAGTAATGTGAAGTCACACAATCTATTATCAGCCCTTGTGCTCTGAGAAACACCCATAACTCTGAGAGAGAGACGGAGGGGTGATTTATAAGCACCTCTCTTTCTTGTCCTCCTTTCACTGCCTTCATATTACTCACACTTCTTTTTCCCATAGCAGTTGTCCTCTTTGACATTTACTTTTTTACACACTTCTTAAATATCCAAATGCATTTAGGGGTCAGTTGTAAATGTAAAATGTAGATGTAAGCTAAAATGTCACGGGTTTGGTGTATTTTGGTATGAATCTCCCATATGGACAGTATGCTGAAGCAGCGCAATGCCAAGAGACTGGCATGAAAATGCGAAATGGCACAAATGTGTGCGTGCCAGAAAATGAGAATATGTTTTACAGCAAGTACTTCACACATGAATGCTTTGGCTCAGAGACATATGGCATCCCTTGTGAAAGAGAAATACACTTTGGCAATTTTTTAAAAAGAGGATTTAAAGAATATACTTAAGTGTGTACTGAATTTAATGTTTTTGGACACTTAAATGCATGTTATTTGTAATTAAATAGAAGTTTACATGTACTTTAACTGCAATTAGCTGAACTTAAGAGTGATTTTTAAGTACATCTTTATATATAATTTCATAATTACTTCTATTGTCTTTGAAATATGGTTAAATTGTGCTGTTGAACGAACTGACAAATCCCAGCAGGCACCAGACGTCTATGTAACGTCAGGTTGACGTTGGACATGACGTCAGACAGACGTTGCATTTTGGTTAAAAATGAAAATCGGGTTGACGTCAATATTTGACGTCAATTTGACGTTGACTTAACGTTGGATTTTGGTTGCACAACCTAAAAACAACAAAATATCAACGTCAGCTGACGTCGGTATTGGACATCAATTTAACATTGACATTAGACGTTGAATTTACGTTGAATTTTGGTCACCCGACGTCGCAACCAAAATTTAACCAAATATCAACGTCTTATGACGTTGTGTGCCTGTTTTGTGCCTGCTGGGATATTTATGATAAACTAAAATCTACTTTAAAGTCATTTCTGTTGAAACTTTTATGTCATGTATTTAAATATATTTGTAATTGCACATTTGTAATGATGAAGTTACAATTTAGTACATTTAAAATATATTAATTTTTAATGTAATATCAAATAACACACTACAGTTGAAATTGTAATCAAGTACATTACATGTGCTTTAGTGTATTAGTCAACACATCAAAATAAGTGTACTTCCTTAAAATATGACAAAAGATTATTAAAAAATAATGATTTAAAATGTTGTTTAAGGTAAAACTTTTACTTTGACATTACTACAAAGTGCACTTTTTAAAAATGTGATAAGAGAGAGTCATGAAAGTGTACACTTAAGCAACCTTTTATTTCAGTACTATTATATTATCTACAAGTACAGATTTGAAGTACACTACAAGTGCACATTCAATGCAATTAAGCACACTTCTTTTTTTTTTCACAGAGGACATATGTGTATGTATATGTGGCCTGAAGTGATCATCTGCTTTGCCTCAGGATGGAGCATAATTAAAAAAAATAATTTAAGATTAACGAACTGTGAGTTTTCAAATATCTGTCCTTGTGCACGCGGTCTTATAGGAGGCAGTGGTTGCCGTAGTGACATGGAAACACTTCAACTCCCCAGACTGCTGCCTTTCATTCAAAGGGAATGTAGGCCATGAGAAACATCCTCACAGGACTTGCATCAAAGCTGCAAAACACACACACACTCACTCATACACACACAGCGCTGCTGCTGCTTGCTTACTATTTTAGAAAAACCTTTGAACATTTTTGAGTTTTGCTCTAGTGCTCAGTGAAAATTAATGTAATTATTTTTAACAATTATAAATTACTATTAGATTCTCATTAAGGCTGATTTAATAATTTATTTTACATTTTTAAATCATATTTTTTTTAAAAATTAACTGTTGTGTGTAATTCGATATTACACTTTAAGTTAATATATTTTAAATGTACTAAATTGCAACTTCATCATTACAAATGTGTTATTACAAATATATTTTGAAAGAAATCCAAATTTTAAATAATTTTTACTGTAATATGATAAAAAAAGATACATAAAAATGCCATTAATGCAATATAAATAAAGACAGTACAACAAATATTTTAAGTAAAAATGCTTAAAATTATCTAGTATTATATTATTATTATTAATAATTAATAATCTGCATTATAATAATATAATAAACAAATGCATTTTAGTAATGTGAACTATAAATATGCTTAATTATCATGAAAATAATGTCATAATGCAAAAAGAAAAAAAATGTCCTAAAATTAGGCCTAATTTTGTTCAAGCATTGTTCATAATTGTTTAACTTTTTTTTCTTTTGACTTTGCATTCCATATGAGCCCAACATGGTTTTATGAGATTCACTCAGCAGTATAACAGAGCAGAACAGCATCCAGAGCATGGAGTTTGTTATTAAGAAAATGATTAGTATTGAATGTGCAAATATGTGTGCATATATGGGCACATACAATATACATATACAACAGCATGCTTATACTGTGCAGAACTACAGAGATGCAATATGTAAACAGTTTTTTCCGAGTTTTCTGCCCAAGAAAACAATTTACCCCAAACTCCTTATCTCCGCTTTGATAAAGCCTCATCATAAGTGTATTAAATGACCCATATGTGCTAAAATAAACACAAATGTGCATCCAGAGCATTTCACTGGGTCAGTCACAGAGAAGTGAGCCACATTCACACATGATTAATGAGCTCCTGCACAAACAGCAGCATCTGAACCCAGTGCGATTCACTGAGGAATCGCTCGCTGAAATGAGCTGCTGGAGAAACGAGAGGCTGATTCTCAGTATTAATGACTTTGTCATGGTTCAGATTTCTCTTGTTGAGCGCATCTCACATGTATCTGCAATGCAGCTCCGCTGTGGTGGGAGTCAAACTATTAAAAGCAACACTGTTCTACATTTCACTGTGATAGACACAACCACAAAAGAGAAAAAAATCAAACATCAGCGCAAGAAAGCACA
>CM077249.1:7349024-7489024 GCA_039654775.1 Spinibarbus caldwelli | reverse complement strand
AATGTGTGTGTATATATACATGTGTATATACAGGTGCATCTCAATAAATTAGAATGTCGTGAAAAAGTTCATTTTTTCTTGTAAGTTATTTCAAAAAGTGAAACTTTCATATATTTTAGATTCATTGCATGTAAAGTAAAACATTTCAAAAGTTTTTTTTGTTTTAATTTTGATGATTAGAGCTTACAGCTCATGAAAGGCAAAAATCAGTATCTCAAAATATTAGAATATTTACGTTTGAGTTTCAATTAATGACCATCCCTACAGTATAAATTCCGGGTATCTCTTGTTCTTTGAAATCACAATAATGGAGAAGACTGCTGACTTGGCAATGATCCAGAAGACAAACATTGACGCCCTCCAAAAAGAGGGTAAGTCACAGAGGGTCATTACTGAAAGGTGTGGCCGTTTACCGAGTGCTGTATCAAAGCATATTAAATGCAAAGTTGACTGGAAGGAAGAATTTGGGTAGGAAAAGGTGCACAAGCAACAGGGATGGCCGCAAGCTTGAGAATACTGTCAAGCAAAGCTGATTCAAACACTTGTGAGAGCTTCACAAGGAGTGGACTGAAGCTGGAGTCAGTGCATCAAGAGTCACCACGCTCAGACGTCTTCATGAAAAGGGCTACCAAGCCACTTCTGAACCAGAGACAACATCAGAAGCGTCTTACCTGGGCTGTGGAGAAGAAGAACTGGACTGTTGCTCAGTGGTCCAAAGTCCTCTTTTCAGATGAGAGCAAGTTTTGTATTTCATTTGGAAACCAAGGTCCTAGAGTCTGGAGGAAGGGTGGAGAAGCTCATAGCCCAAGTTGCATGAAGTCCAGTGTTAAGTTTCCACAGTCTGTGATGATTTGGGGTGCAATGTCATCTGCTGGTGTTGGTCCACTGTGTTTTTTGAAAACCAAAGTCACTGCACCCGTTTACCAAGAAATTTTGGAGCACTTCATGCTTCCTTCTGCTGACCAGCTTTTTAAAGATGCTGATTTCATTTTCCAGCAGGATTTGGCACCTGCCCACACTGCCAAAAGCACCAAAAGTTGGTTAAATGACCATGGTGTTGGTGTGCTTGACTGGCCAGCAAACTCACCAGACCTGAACCCCATAGAGAATCTATGGGGTATTGTCAAGAGGAAAATGAGAAACAAGAGACCAAAAAATGCAGATGAGCTGAAGGCCACTGTCAAAGAAACCTTGGCTTCCATACCACCTCAGAAGTGTCACAAACTGATCACCTCCATGCCACGCTGAATTGAGGCAGTAATTAAAGCAAAAGGAGCCCCTACCAAGTATTGAGTACATATACAGTAAATGAACATACTTTCCAGAAGGCCAACAATTCACTAAAAATGTTTTTTTTATTGGTCTTATGAAGTATTCTAATTTGTTGAGATAGTGAATTGGTGGGTTTTTGTTAAATGCGAGCCAAAATCATCACAATTAAAGGAACCAAAGACTTAAACTACTTCAGTCTGTGTGCATTTAATTTTCTTAATACACAAGTTTCACAATTTGAGTTGAATTACTAAAATAAATGAACTTTTCCACGACATTCTAATTTATTGAGATGCACCTGTATATGTGCGTGTATATATGTGCATATATATATATATATATATATATATATATATATACACACACACACATATACACACACACACATACATATATATATATATATATATATATATATATATATATATATATATATATATATATATATATATATATATATATATATATATATATATGTATGTGTGTGTGTGTGTGTGTTTAGATATTATAGGTTTTGGACTGGGACAATAGTGGCATTCAAGCATTTGGTAACAATCTGATTCCAGTTTCTCCTAAAAAAAAAAAAGCATTTATATATATAATTTAGCATATGCTTTTCTCAAAGGACATAGAGTTTACATGTCCTCTCTCTTCTTTTGTCAGTGAGGATGGAGAGCTCTGGTGACCCCAGTGGGCCTCCGCGGATGCCACATGTAGGGGGAGCCAGAGGGCTGCCAATGGGTCGCCGGCTGCCTGCTTCAATCTCTCCGGGACGCCTCCCCACAATGCGCTCCAGAGACCTCACGCTAGGAGGAGTCAAAAAGGTAACCATACAGAATTGAACTTCATAGTCACAACAAGACATTTCAGATGCATTATGCTACATTTTAAAGTGTCCTCTTATTGTTTGTCCTGCAGAAAACCTTCATGCCCAATATTATTGGTCGAAAATCAAAAGAGGAGTAAGTGACAGACTCTTTTATAATTGTTGTCCATTTATAATCAATATCTCGTCAATAATTGATTGGTGACATAATGAAGGCACTGAGGTTTCTTTTAAGTGAAGATGGAGTTTTTTGTTTTGCTTTGCCGCAGATTAAAGGCTGATGAAGGAACGAGGCGGGATAAGAAGGATGTGGATCGCGGTCGGCAGCGGGACGGCCGCGGGAGGGGCCGAGGTCGCCCTGAGGTCATCCAGTCACACTCTATCTTTGAGCAGGGTCCTGCGGAGATGACAACCAAGAGGAGAGGTAAAGGAGGTCCTCAGGGGAGGATTTGAGAAATCGTTTGGCTTGTGATTTGAGCCAGAATATGTTATTAGAGACACTAAATGTCATTAAAGCAGTAATGCTTTGTGTTGTGCCTAATCCTAACAACATCTTTTAAACATGGTAAAATCACTGTAACGCACAGCTTACTGCTTTCATGCTCCAGCAGCAACAGAAACATGACCCCAGTGATTAATAAAAAAAAAGATTATGTATTCTGCTTTAATAACAATTAACAGCTCTTCTGCTAATAATATACTGTAGTTAATTAGCCTTAGTATATGTCGTTTACAGTTGTAAAGCAACATAACATTAAAATATTTTCAAATATTGTCTAAATATCTGTGACATTATGCTCATTAATATGGTATTAAATTATTGACGGTAATTCATTCTGATTTAAAATAACTGTTTTCTGTGATATTTTGAATATTGATATTTAAAATAACAATTTATTCCTGTGATGCAAAAGCTGAATTTTCAGCATCATTACTCCAGTCTTCATTGTCACATGATCCTTCAGAAATCATTCTAATATAGTGATTTGCCGCTCGAGAAACATCTATGATTATTATCAGTGTTGAAAACAGTTGTGCTCTTCATATTTTTGTGGAAGTTAATTTTTTTTTCAATATTCTTTGATGAATATTCTTTCAAAAGAACAACATTTATTTGAAACAAACATTATAAATGTCTTTATTTTATCAATTTAATGTATCCTTGCTGAATAAAATTATTTATTTTGTAAAAAAAAGTTATACTGACTGCCAACATTTGAATGGTAGTCTGCATTTAAAATGGGTTTAAATGTTTATGGAAAAAATATAATTATCAGGGAATATTATAATTGTGCGTTCCAGGCTTGGAAGTCATGAAAGTGTATAAAATCTTTAAAAAACATGGAAATCCATAATCAAATATTTCATTGGACATAAATGGCTCTTTGTGAGTGCAGTCTCTATAAAATGATTTTAAATGCTAATACAGTAATCAGTTTATGATAAGCCAAATATTACATTTTGGGTTGGATGTCATATTGATCAGTCAGTAATATCAGAATGTTATGGTTAATATTATGTTAGTTAATATTAATGTTATGTTAGTGTTCATGTCTAGGGTGTTGTCTGGCATTGGCAACGTTTTGTGTGTGTGGTTTTTTTAAAATAGATTGTTTAACTTAAATTATAATTCACATTTTCTGTTGTGACCTATCTTTTGTATCAGCGCTGTCTTAATTTGTTTTATCTGATTAGGTGCATACGATGATACCAGAGAAACCGCAAACAGTGGCCCTTCACCTATCATCAACATCAAAAAGGAGAGAGAGACCGAAGAGGAGACTAAAGAAATCCTGCGCAAACTTGAGAAGGACAATGTATGTTTAACTTCTAAATAACGTATTAACTCAAATCTGTGCAGAACCCTTACCTGGAAGTATTACACCCCAAAATCAAAAGGAAAAATTACAAAAAAGAAAATAAGTCTTGCTTTAGGTCCATTTACAGGTGCATCTCAATAAATTAGAATGTTGTGGAAAAGTTCATTTATTTCAGTAATTCAACTCAAATTGTGAAACTCGTGTATTAAATAAATTAAATGCACACAGACTGAAGTAGTTTAAGTCTTTGTTTCTTTTAATTGTGATGATTTTGGCTCACATTTAACAAAAACCTACCAACTCACTATCTCAACAAATTAGAATATGGGGACATGCCAATCAGCTAATCAACTCAAAACACCTGCAAAGGTTTCCTGAGCCTTCAGAATGGTCTCTCAGTTTGGTTCACTAGGCTACACAATCATGGGGAAGACTGCTGATCTGACAGTTGTCCGGAAGACAAGCATTGACACCCTTCACAAGGAGGGTAAGCCACAAACATTCATGCCAAAGAAGCTGGCTGTTCATAGAGTGCTGTATCCAAGCATGTTAACAGAAAGTTGAGTGGAAGGAAAAAGTGTGGAAGAAAAAGATGCACAACCAACCGAGAGAACCGCAGCCTTATGAGGATTGTCAAGCAAAATCTATTCAAGAATTTGGGTGAACTTCACAAGGATGGACTGAGGCTGGGGTCAAGGCATCAAGAGCCACCACACACAGACGTGTCAAGGAATTTGGCTACAGTTGTCGTATCCCTCTTGTTAAGCCACTCCTGAACCACTGACAACGTCAGAGGTGTCTTACCTGGGCTAAGGAGAAGAAGAACTGGACTGTTGCCCAGTGGTCCAAAGTCCTCTTTTCAGATGAGAGCAAGTTTTGTATTTCATTTGGAAACCAAGGTCCTAGAGTTTGGAGGAAGGGTGGAGAAGCTCATAGCCCAAGTTGCTTGAAGTCCAGTGTTAAGTTTCCACAGTCTGTGATGATTTGGGGTGCAATGTCATCTGCTGGTGTTGGTCCATTGTGTTTTTTGAAAACCAAAGTCACTGCACCCGTTTACCAAGAAATTTTGGAGCACTTCATGCTTCCTTCTGCTGACCAGCTTTTTAAAGATGCTGATTTCATTTTCCAGCAGGATTTGGCACCTGCCCACACTGCCAAAAGCACCAAAAGTTGGTTAAATGACCATAGTGTTGGTGTGCTTGACTGGCCAGAAAACTCACCAGACCTGAACCCCATAGAGAATCTATGGGGTATTGTCAAGAGGAAAATGAGAAACAAGAGACCAAAAAATGCAGATGAGCTGAAGGCCACTGTCAAAGAAACCTGGGCTTCCATACCACTTCAGCAGTGCCACAAACTGATCATCTCCATGCCACGCCGAATTGAGGCAGTAATTAAAGCAAAAGGAGCCCCTACCAAGTATTGAGTACATATACAGTAAATGAACATACTTTCCAGAAGGCCAACAATTCACTAAAAATGTTATTTTTTATTGGTCTTATGAAGTATTCTAATTTGTTGAGATAGTGAATTGGTGGGTTTTTGTTAAATGTGAGCCAAAATCATCACAATTAAAAGAACCAAAGACTTAAACTACTTCAGTCTGTGTGCATTGAATTTATTGAATACACGAGTTTCACAATTTGAGTTTAATTATTTAAATAAATGAACTTTTCCACGACATTCTAATTTACTGAGATGCACCTGTACATGTTTTGAATTGAGACAATATTTGTATAGTAATTATTCATGCTTTTCGTCTTTACTGCACTGAAAAAGTCACATTCACATTACTTTAATACAATAAAAATAAAGATATATTATTTAAATAGTAAAATATTATACTTAATTGTAGTATTTCTTGTACTACTTTTTAATGGGTGATTTAAATAAATGAAAATAAAAACAGTAAATTTAGTCATTAGAATCACCTCTGAAAAGAATGGCACTTAAAAATTAAAATTGAAAGTCATGATGCAAAAACATAATCGTCCTAACAATAGGATTAATTTTCTTGCTAAATATAATTTATTTATTTTTTCTTCTTTTTTGCATTTTGTTTTTGGAGTGAAATGTGTCCTGGACCATGCTTTTATGATTTTTTATGATTGCTTATCTTTGAAAAATAAGCCACTCTCAAGCTTTTGGTTCTGTGTGCCGTAGTTTCTGGATGACCCTCACCTGAGAGGAGAAAGAGGAAGCTGTCCTGTGCAGCTGCCGCTGGCAGTTTCGGGATGGGTCTTCAAAGAGGAGTTTAGTGAGGAGACTCTCAAATCAGGGAAGACCTCCTCAGATCCTGAACCAATGAGCACAGACAGCACTGGAGCTGAAGTGAAGAGTAGGAGAAACTCCATTAAATGTGCAACAGCAAACATCTTAAACTGAAAATGTGACCCATTTTCAGTTCCTCAACAAAATTTCACAGGCCAAACTCATACTCAAGCTCAAATTTCCCAGTGTTCAAGTTGGTAATATAAAAAAAAAATCGCCAAAACTTTGCTTATGTAACCACCCCTTTAGAAACAAAGAAGATATTAAATGAGCTTTCATTGCACAGAATTGAAGAGAATTTAACCGTCTTCCTTCAGTCAAGCAGGAGCCTTTGGATATTCCTGAACTGAAGAAGGTGGAGCCTATGTTCAGGCCGCCACCCTTGCCCAAACCTGATTTACTGCCTGATTTACTGGAGGTGTGGAATCACTGCAAAGAGGAGGAGCTTCTCTTCATGCAGCTTCCTGACTGTCTGCCAGGCCAGCCGCCCACCAGTGATGTCCGGCCCACCAAAACAGAGGTGCAGTCGAGCGACGGACAGACCATGATGCAGAAGACCGAGACTCAGGTGGGCGCTGGCTAGGTTTAGGTCACAGATTCATGTGAGTTTTTGCATATAGTCATGCTTTTTTTGTTCTCCTGTGTGTGTTTGTGTGTTAGGATGAATCTCAAGATGAGAACAGCTGTTGTCTTAAGGATCTACAGGAGGGTTTGGTAGGAAAGATGCTTGTGAGGAAGTCAGGCAAAGTGCAGCTTATACTGGGTAACATCACCCTGGATGTGGCTCTGGGAACCCCTTGCCCCTTCCTGCAGGTCAGTTACGCTCAGTACAGTATGTCACCCTCATGCCATCCAAGATGTAGATGAGTTTGTTTGTCCATAGGAACAGATTTGGAGAAATGTAGCATCACTTGTTCACCACTGGATCCTCTGCAGTGAATGGGTGCCGTCAGAATGAGAGTCCAAACAGCTGATAAAAACATCACAATAATCCACACGACTCCAGTCCATTCATCAAAAAGATGCATGTTTATAAGAAACAAATCCATCAACACATTTTTAGCGTCAAACCGTTGCTTCCGGGCTAAAATACAAGTCCTCTATGCATAATATTGCTTTGTCCAGTTAAAAAGTCATCTTGTTTGAATCAGGAGAGAAATATGCACAGATCAAGCACCGTTTACAAGCGAAAACAGTCTAGAACATTTCAAAATGTTGGTGGATTTTGATGTGAGAGGACAACAGGGGATGGACTTTTTAATTGCAAGAAGCTTTATTATGGATTATGGACTTGTATTTTGGCTAGAAGCAACGGTTTAAAGTTAAAACACCTAAATGATGGATTTGTTTCTTACAAACCTGCATCTTTTGACTTCACAAGACATTAATTGATGGACTGGAGTGGTGTGGATTACTTGTGGATTATTGTGATGTTTTTATCAGCTGTTTGGACTCTCATTCTGACAAGTGATGTAATGCCAAATTTCGCCAAATTTCTCCAAATCTGTTCCCATGAACAAATTCATCTACAATTTGGATGATCTGAGAGTGAGTACATTTTCATTTTTGGGTGAACTATTCCTTTAACCTGTTGGTGGGGAATCATCCACTGGTTGGGTGAAGATGTTATAACAACATTTGATGCAAAGACTAAACAATGTAATGAAATTGGTGACAAATGTTTTGTAAGCACATGACCAAGCAAAGTACTCAACATAGGACTTTAGGTCTGAATCTTTATGTGCAATCTATACACTATCTATCTTAATCTTTTACATGTCTTATTATTTGCTCTTTGGTTTGTATTACATTGTCTTTTTCTGTTATTCTTTCTGTGTTTTTGTAGGAACTGGTCTCAGTTAATACAGAGGGCAGGAGGGGAGACATGTCTGTGCTTGGACACATTAAACACAAGTTGGTTTGTTCACCTGACTTCCAGGCTCTTCTGGACAACAGAGCTTGAGGAGCGGCTGCTAGAATCGCCAATAATTCACTTGAATGCTGTAAATCAATTTGTGAGAATTTACTGTCACAGATGGAGAACTCTGAGTGAATGAATGAAATATATTTATACAAACCCGATTCCAAAAAAGTTGGGACACTGTACAAATTGTGAATAAAAAAGGAATGCAATAATTTACAAATCTCATAAACTTATATTTTATTCACAATAGAATATAGATAACATATCAAATGTTGAAAGTGAGACATTTTGAAATGTCATGCCAAATATTGGCTCATTTAGGATTTCACGAGAGCTACACATTCCAAAAAAGTTGGGACAGGTAGCAATTAGAGGCCGGAAAAGTTAAATGTACATATAAGGAACAGCTGGAGGACCAATCTGCAACTTATTAGGTCAATTGGCAACATGATTGGGTATAAAAAGAGCCTCTCAGAGTGGCAGTGTCTCTCAGAAGTCAAGATGGGAAGAGGATCACCAATTCCCCCAATGCTGCGGCGAAAAATAGTGGAGCAATATCAGAAAGGAGTTTCTCAGAGAAAAATTGCAAAGAGTTTGAAGTTATCATCATCTACAGTGCATAATATCATCCAAAGATTCAGAGAATCTGGAACAATCTCTGTGTGTAAGGGTCAAGGCCGGAAAACCATACTGGATGCCCATGATCTTCGGGCCCTTAGACGGCACTGCATCACATACAGGAATGCTACTGTAATGGAAATCACAACATGGGCTCAGGAATACTTCCAGAAAACATTGTCGGTGAACACAATCCACCGTGCCATTCGCCGTTGCCGGCTAAAACTCTATAGGTCAAAAAAGAAGCCATATCTAAACATGATCCAGAAGCGCAGGCATTTTCTCTGGGCCAAGGCTCATCATGGACTGTGGCAAAGTGGAAAACTGTTCTGTGGTCAGACGAATCAAAATTTGAAGTTCTTTTTGGAAAACTGGGACGCCATGTCATCCGGACTAAAGAGGACAAGGACAACCCAAATTGTTATCAGTGCTCAGTTCAGAAGCCTGCATCTCTGATGATATGGGGTTGCATGAGTGCGTGTGGCATGGGCAGCTTACACATCTGGAAGGGCACCATCAATGCTGAAAGGTATATCCAAGTTCTAGAACAACATATGCTCCCATCCAGACGTCATCTCTTTCAGGGAAGACCTTGCATTTTCCAACATGACAATGCCAGACCACATACTGCATCAATTACAACATCATGGCTGCGTAGAAGAAGGATCCGGGTACTGAAATGGCCAGCCTGCAGTCCAGATCTTTCACCCATAGAAAACATTTGGCGCATCATAAAGAGGAAGATGCGACAAAGAAGACCTAAGACAGTTGAGCAACTAGAAGCCTGTATTAGACAAGAATGGGACAACATTCCTATTCCTAAACTTGAGCAACTTGTCTCCTCAGTCCCCAGACGTTTGCAGACTGCTATAAAAAGAAGAGGGGATGCCACACAGTGGTAAACATGGCCTTGTCCCAACTTTGAGATGTGTTGATGCCATGAAATGTAAAATCAACTTATTTTGCCCTTAAAATGATACATTTTCTCAGTTTAAACATTTGATATGTCATCTATGTTGTATTCTGAATAAAATATTGAAATTTGAAACTTCCACATCATTGCATTCTGTTTTTATTCACAATTTGTACAGTGTCCCAACTTTTTTGGAATCGGGTTTGTACTGTATGCTCAAGGAAATTTATTTAAAGAATTTATGCAATGTCTTTTCAAGATGAGACACTATTACACATGTAACTATTGTGAGTTACAATTAGGGCTGCACGATTATGGCAAAAATCATAATTGTCAATTATTCCCTTGAAATTGTAATTGCGATTATTAATTACGATTATCACAATTTACACTGAATGATGTTTATACCGTTGTTTGAAGCAACTGCATGCCATATTTTTACATGAACATAAGCTGAAAACACTAACTGAAAAACCTTTATTGCTTTTCTATAGTATTAAGCCTCAAATGACAATTATACATTGGATTGGTTTATTCTTTAAAGAAAAAAAAGCAATATGAATGGTATTATAATGTTATACTAAAATTAAAATTAAAACAATGAAAAAACCCTTAAGATAACCTGTAGAAAGAAAAAAACACATCTTAAGCATATAGAATAACATAAGTGGACTTTGAACGATTAATTGCCACTTTGAACGATTACATAATTGTGGCATCCGTAACTAATCGCGATTAGAAAATCGATTAATTGTGCAGCCCTAGTTACAATAAATAACACATTTATTATAAAAATCTGGGTTTGAGTTAAACATTAAGCTAATAAAAAGTGCCATAAATTTCTCCTTTGTTTTTTATTTGATTTTTTTATCTTGCAGATGTGAGTTTCGTTAGAGAATGTTTTTGTAATCATAAAAAAGTCAGCATAATTATATTTTATTGCATTTTAGGACACAAAGTAATATTCAGTCATTGCTTTTTGGATATTATGGAGTGGCTAAAAGAAAAATAACATTACCATGTAATCCGTTATATTACACATTTTAGGTAATATAATGACTACTTTTCGATTACTTTTAGATGACTTGTGACCTTTTCTTTGGTGATGTATGCAAGACTTTCGTTAACTTAATCCACTGAGTGATGATTATTTCAATAACATTTTGGACAAAATTCTTGTTTTTCTCAAGCAGAGCTAGTTGATATTCGTGTTGATGTTTTCCGTCATAGCATCTTTGCAACAGCAGCATGAGGATGACGTGGTAAAGTTGTGTCCTCCTTATTCTGAAAGCTGCTGCAACTGTTTAATAGTTCAGCACTGATAGCTGCGGCAGCAGATTTACAGGCACTAAAAATGTGTGCACTGCCAGCTGGGACTTGTTGATAACATTTACTTTCGTCAATGCCTGCCTCAATCCTATCCTCTACGCGTTTAACCACTATCACTTCCAAACCCACACAGCAACTTCCAGCAGAATGCAGCCGTTCAGCCACATAAGACATGCTGGAAAAAATGTTTTGTCAAATAAGCTAACATATCCCTCATGTGTTAATATTTTAATTAACTGCTTTTGTTCAAGTCAAATATAGTTCTATTTTTTATTTTCATTTAATATGACTGAATCAACCTGGGGTTTTAAAGGTCAAATCATGTATATCCACTTTTAACAATGTACATTCACAGTCTGACTACTTACTAAACATGTATGTTATTTTATATTTAATTTAATAAAACATTCATAGGGTTAAGGCAAATTAATATATAATAAATTAATGAATTATCAGCTAGCCTACTTGGATTATAACCACTAAAAGTGTGCTTTGATCATATTGTCAGTGATTAAAGATGACAGAACTGCTGCTTCTTCATAAACTATGATTTGAAGAGTGATCAGAAAGAATTACTCCACATGACTGTTGCTCAGTTTTGCTAACTTGTCACTGTGACACTGTACTTTTGTACTACATGGTGACTGGCTTTATAAAAGCTTTAAAAACAAGAAGCTAAAATGACAGTTCATGTGCTATGAGAAGTCATGGCAAATGTGACATTCACAACCATCTTCCCTTTATTGCAGACAACTGCTCTTTTGGACTTTCTGTTCCACAAAAATATTAAGCAGCACAATTGTTTTCAGCATTGATAATAAGAAATGTTTCATGAGCATTAAATCAGCATATTAAAATGATTTCTGAAGAATCATGTGACACTGAGGACTGGAGTAATGATGTTGAAAATTCAGCTTTGCATCAAGAATAAATTACATTTTAAAATATATTTAAATTGTAATATTTCACAATATCATTGTTTTTGTATCAGTGTATATTTGTATACTGTACAGAAAGAACTGCAAATGTTTTCAACAGCTCGTGCACTAGGGAGTCATTTATTGTAATTCTTTACTAATGAATTTCATATTTTATTGACTATATTAAGATAAATGATAGGGTCATGAAAATGCACTGCATAGCATCCCACCGTGCAATCATGTATTTATTGACTTCTATTGTGTTTCATAGGGACTGTACAGTAAATAACTAGTCAACTCATGAAGAGACCTATAAATAGTCAGCTCATTATTTTATTTTATGGCTCCCTGCTGGTGCTTCAGGTTGCTGAATGATTTCCTGCTGGGGTCCTATTATAGCTGCTGCAGTGGCTCTTTTTCTCTGCCTTCTTCAGCTATCAGTTTCAGCCATAAATACACTGATATACCTTAACTGAAGTCAGAGATGAGGTCAATAGGGAATGATGCAACACGTTTAGTTAAATTTATATCAAATGCAATTAGTTGAACTTGAGTTCAGCTTATGCATTTATAAATTTAAACTACAATGCAGTTTTATTTCATTGCAAATACAAAAATAAGTGTCTGAAAACATTTAATTCAGTTCACATATTCTTTCAAAGTATATAATTAGTACTTTTTTTTTAAGTTTGCTAATTCAGTGCGTTTTATTAGTTTTACTTTTATGGCTTATTTCCAAATAAAACAGTTTGTCTACACACACACACACAAAAGCATGTGAAAAGTCATTGTGATTTTATTTTTTGACTTTAAATATGCATTTTAGGTGCACAATTTTTCTAAATGGTACAACCAGTTGAATAATTTCCATTTCTACTGTGTTGCTACAGATAATAATTAAAGTTGGACTGTGTAAAAAGTCTAAGGTTCATTTGTGGACTGTAAACTTATAGTCAAGATTGCTGATGTCACTATATTTCACATTAACCTTCGTGATAAACACTGGCTGTGAGAACGTTTTGGAAAATACAAGTTCCTAAAACTTCAGGAACTTCTGGTCTCGTGTGTGAAGAATGCGGCTGCAGTATTTCACCAACTCACCCAACCACTCAGTATTTTCCCAAACAGACTGTCATGAGCGGTATCTACCGATGTAAACCTTTGTTTTCCTTCCTCCAAAAAGTACAAACCCCGCCCATCTAATGACTTCCCTCACAACTTTCAGTTCAGAGACTGTGAAACATATATAAGTGAAGGAGCACTCAGTGTCCGCTGGCTCGATGTGGACCGGAGTGCGCGCGGTCAGAATGGGCTTCAGTGCGCTCCTGTGCGCCTGTGTTGTGTTGCGCAGCGCCTCTCCGTTTAAACTCCCGCAGAGAAACGCGCCTGAGAACGACAGACCGATCATCGGTAAACCTCTTGTCTTCATATTGTATGTCAAACAGATGAACGGAGTTGTGCACCACAGCTTTTGACGCAAAATGCGACTTACTTTCAATTCCAGTTTTGCTAACCGACTGAATTTGCATGTTCATAAATAACTACAACAAACAAAGTGTGACTAAACTTTGAGCACATGACTCACGCATAACTTTGTCTATAGGGATTCTGACGCAGGAGGTTGACAGTGAGTCAATGAAAAAGTTTGGAAAGACATACATCCCTTCACCATATGTGGAGTACATCGAGTCTGGGGGAGCTAGAGTTGTGCCAATTAGGTAAGTCTAATCTGTTTGTTGGCATTATCCGTTTTCAAAAAAGAAGAAAAAAAAAAACCGATTAATCGTTTCATTCAAGTTATTACACCCATGTAGGGTATTTCTTTGTGAAAAAGAAATAATACAGAAATAATAGGCTACCCTGTTGAAAAAAAACAAACAAACAATAGAAACCATAACCGAAACTCACCATCACAGAAATGATTTCCACTAAAAATACCATTACTTTTAACCATTAAAACCATTAAAAAATGATTTTTGGGACATATTTCATTAGGATTTAGTGGTTTTAACAAGCCACCAAAGAAGGTGTCCAAATACCAGTAGAGACCAATAGGCACCATTACAGTTTCAGAACCAATACAAGTCCCATTATAACCAGTAATACCATTATAAATTCTGTGATGGTGTCTACTGTTTTTTTTTTTCAGCAAGGTATACTTTATTAGAATATACTTAAGTGGTGAACTTAATGTAATGTTTAGGACGCTTAACTGCATGTTATGTACAATTAAATATAGTTTACCTTTATATTAAATTCAATTAAACGAACCTAAGAGTGCTTTTTTGACCCACTTAAGTAGAACATGGGTATATATTATTTCTAATTATTTCTATTTGTTAAAGTATAGTGCTGAATGTACAACGTTTTAACTCCGAAGTCAATAACGAATGACTCCAATAATAGGTGAATATTCCAGTTGGTGTGACTGTCATTAAAGGAAACTGATTCACAAGAGTCATATTAATAATAATAACAACCATACATTTAAGATAATCACACATGGTAGAATATAAATAAATGAAATCAGCAAATCCATATTCAAAATGTGTCATACTAATAAACTTACATTCTATGTTACAGGCTAAACCAGAGTTTGGCAGAGCATGAAAAAATCTTCAAGTCAATAAATGGGTATGTTATTCATATTTCTTTCAAGGCTATAGATTATGTGGTGTTAACATTACCTGAACAAGTCCATCACACCCAGATTTCCTTATTGTTATGATGAACTTGCCTTATGTTTTCATACATGATCATTATCGTTTCATTATTTAAGCTGTTAGATTCATGTTGTTGGCCATTATGTAATGTACCGTAAGTATTGGAGATGATTGCATTAACCTAGATTTGATCAGTTCTGCCAGTTTATAATTGAAATATTTTTCTGTGCAAACCTGATTTTACACCCTACATACCTCCCCATCATGTTTGAATGAAACTTATAGAAACAACTTATAGCTGTGATTCACATTAATGCAATAATATTTCACATGCATAGATAAATTTTGCATAAACTTCCCTCCTGTCTCTCAATCAGTCTTCTTCTCATCGGAGGCGCTGTGGATCTGGAGACATCTGACTTTGCTCACACCGCTGGGATTTACTTCAGACTTGCCCTTAAAGTAAGTGAATTACAGTATATGCTGCATCTGTAAGTGAATGTAAGATGCTCCTTGTGTCTCCTGAATAATTAGTTTTTAATAAAATTATTATGATTTTTTATCATCAACATATACTGACATTTAAGGGAACAGTTAGACATTGTCATGTGCCATTACTGTAACTATTTTAGGAACTAAAAAGAAAGGAAATAAACAGCAAGACATTACCAATAGTCTCATCAAGAGTTGTTTTTGTGCTGTTTCAGGCGAATGATGAGGGTGATTACTTTCCCATCTGGGGAACATGCTTGGGATTTCAGCTGCTCACGGTGCTGGTGGCCGGAGAAAACCTGTTGAGTAAGACAACTGCAGAGAATGTCGCTTATCCACTTAACTTCACCTCAGGTAAATACTGTAGTCAATGTATGTAGTCAAATCTTGGTCTACTTTTGTATTTATTATTTTATTATTATTATTATTTTATTTTATTTTTTTCTATGATACACTCTTGAAAATAAAGTTTTTTTTTTTATATTAGGATCAGTGGTTCCATGATGAACCTTTAACATCCATAGATTCTTTACATTCCATAAAATGTTCTTTATAGTGGAAAAAAGTTGATTATTAACGGTAGATTATTAAAATGTTCTTCACACTAAGAAAAATATACACTACTGTTCAAAAGTTTGGGGTCAGTAATTTTTTTTTTCTTTTATTTGTTTAAAATAAATTAATACTTTTTTTCAGCAAGGATGTGGTAAATTGATAAAAAGTGATAAAGACTTATATGGCTTTTCTTTTTAACTGTGAAGAATCCTGAAAAAGTATCACGGGTCCCAAAAAAATACTAAGCACCACAAATGTTTTCAAAATGTATAATAAATCATCATATTAGAATAATTTCTGAAGGATCATGTGACACTGAAGACTGGAGTAATGACATTGAAAATTCACCTTTGCATAACAGAAATGTTATATTTTAAAGTATATTAAAATAGAAAACTATTATTTAAAACTGTCATTTTTAACTCTAATGTCCATTCGTACAATTGTATCCATTAACAGAGGCTTCATCCAGTCGTATGTTTACCAACTTCCCATCTGATGTCCGTAAAGCATTGTCCCAGGAACCACTTACTGGAAATTTCCACCATTATGGAGTGACTAAAGAGGTACATCTTTTATAAACACACAATATTCCCTTAAATCATTCTAATCAAAATAACAAACAACAAGCAAGCTAGTCAGGAAAATGCCATAGCTAATTAATTGACAACAAGGCTGTGAAGAATAGAAGTACAGTGCGTTGAGTGGATTGTACTGTTGTTTAACAACATACAGTACCGATTGTTCAGCAGACGAGACAAAAACAACATAAAACAGATTCGAAAGTTGTGTTTTGAAAATTGTATATGACCTAGGACCATTATATATATGGCGTGTCATTGTAAAGACACTAAGTCTATCCCTCACAGACTTGTTTTCTTCCGTGTTAAATTCAATATGACGTCTAACCTGATTAAGATCTATGATCTCTTCCTTTTTTTCAGGCATTCATGGGTAATGAGAAATTAACTGGCTTATTTTCTGTGCTGTCCACAAACATAGCACAAAATGGCCTTGAGTTTGTTTCTACCATAGAAGGTAACAAAACCAGACATTTTTCACATATACAAACACCCATACACAGTGTAGATGAAATATTATTGGCCTGCAGGCAGAAAGTACCCTTTCTATGGGGTACAGTGGCATCCAGAAGTGAACCGCTTTCAGTGGGACCCTCGTTACAACTTTCCTCATTCCAGCAATGCTGTGCGTGTGTCGTCCTTACTGGCGGAATTCTTTGTAAATGAGGGTAATTGCAGTCTCATACTTTACCTGTTTATGTATTTGCTTGTTCCCCATTTGTATGAATTTGGATGAACAAATGCATGTGTCTGTTTTCAGGAAGGAGAAGCTCTCACCACTTCAGTGAAGCAGCAGAAGAGAGCAGTGCACTCATATACAACTACAACCCTGTGTATGTGGCAAATATCTCTGCATACGAACTATCTTATTTCTTCTGAGAGACACAATATAGGAGGACACTGAGAAAGACAAAGAAAATACTTGTCTAGATTTTTCAGACAAATCTACTGTAATTGACCACATCACAGACCTCATCTCATATCAGGAATATTATGTTTTTAACTGAGAGACAATTTAAATAATCTTATTAAATGATTTAAATAATTTTATTAAATGATTTTGAATTTGTTATAACACTCATTAATTGTGACGTTGATTACATAGTTCATTTCTTCAAAGAGAATAAATGTTATTATCTATGCATGTTTTAAAACTTAAAAAATACACATTATTAAGATCAAAGGATGTTATGATTTATGTGCCAGAAGAGGGCAGTATCGTCATGTTTATGACATTTTCATATACATTCCATCTGTTTTTCCCTCGTTTTCTAAAATAGTCTATAGAAATTGTTTTACAACATATATATATATATATATATATATATATATATGTGTGTGTGTGTGTGTGTGTGTGTGTGTGTGTGTGCGTGCGTGCGTGTGTGTGTGTGTGTAGTGTGTATGATATAGATATATGTTTTATGTATATTTTACAGTGTGTGTATATATATATATATATATATATATATATTGCTAATAATAGTAATATATATAACTGTATGTGTGTGTGTGTGTGTGTGTATATATATATATATATATATATATATATATATATATATTTACTTTATTATAATATATATATAAAGATTTCCTATCTACAAGCCATGTGTTATTCTTGAATGATATTGATTCCTTACTTAATTTTAAGTGCACACTAAAACCTTTATTTATCACATTTAAAACAACAGATTTACTCAAGGTACTGTACAAATCATGAAATATCCATACAACTATCAAATGTTAACATCTTCAAAGGCTAAAAATATAAAAATCTGCTTAAATAATGATTGAAAAACAAAGAAAGTAATGCTGTACCAACCATTTAACCCCTTATAGACCTTATCTTGGCACCACAACATCATAAAGGCACTGGGGTGGGGTCATTGTGTATTGAGGCCCTTAGGGGCCCTTCGGGATGAGGATATTGTAGAGACATGCTGGGTGGGCTCTTTCACTTGTGGAGGTTTGGGGCCCCTCCAATATCTTAGTGCCACCATATTGTGAAGAAATGAGGGTGGGTTCTTTTTAATACTGGGGTTCTTTGTCGGCCCTTGGGGGCCCCTGTCATATCTCAGAACTAGGCACGAGAGTTCCTTTGATTAATGCCAGCATACCCAAAAAATCCAGCACAATGGTCATGAATGTTGCACAGAAAAACATTTTCTTCAGAAAGTATTTCTATTTCTTTTACTCATATGGCATTTAATGTGTCATATGAACGCACAAAACAACAGCCAGAGGACCGTCTTGTTTATGTCTTCATATGTGAGTCACAGATGACAGTGGAGAAGTGTGCTGAAGAAGATTGGCTCAATTTTGTGCCCATCACTCCGCTGGGAGGGACTTTAATTCACTCGTGTTTAGTTCTCAATGGATGCCAGCACGAGATCAGATGTAAAGCGAAGGACGTGTTTTGTTCACCGGACTTAAACTCAAGCGCACGGCAGAAAAATGAGTCAAATGTCGCGAATGTGAGCCTGACCGGATGAAACGACAGATATCGCTATGAAGACGTGTTAGGACTGCGTTTAGATGAATCCAGATGTGCTGAATGGCCTGACTGAGCGACAGACAGACAGAGAGCATCATCTCTCTGTTTATAAACACACATCTCTTCCTATAAAGGGACAGCACGGGTGGATTGATGCACCCTTTCCAGTGGTGCAACGGTAAGATCACCTATATCCTTCCTGAAATATTGTAGGATTTTATAGGCTGCTATATTAAAACAATAAACGAAGGTAAAAGCTTGAGGGTTGACTGGGTTCATATACACAAACAACACTGTGTTCATAACAATGAGATGTGGCTATATGGGTCAACGACGACAAGCAAGGCTTTCTGAGATGACGAAAAAGGGAAATATTTTCAAAATCTAGTTTAAAATGCATGATATTTGTGTCCATATTAGTTTCAGACATTTAAAAAAAAACGATTATTCCACATTCTCTTCAAAGAAGTTTGATTGAATGACTAAACATGTCAAGTGGTGTAACCTTCAAATACTAAAATACTTACTTTGTGCACTGATTACACTTAAGTGCAAGTTTTAAATGTATTTTATTTTATTTTTTTTACAACTATCATATATTTTTGGGTAATGAACGTCTAATAATAATAATAATAATGTATATGCAGTTTTCTTGGGGTTACTTGATTTGACTTGAACAAAAATAGCTTTTTCATTAAAAGGTCAAACTTTATGACCCTGACATGCAGTGATTGGTCTAAAGGGATCCTATCTGTTTTATGGTTTTATTGTCATGTTGTAAAATTGCATCCTTCAAGTTAGTTACACCACACTGACTTTGATTTGGTGGACAAAATTACTATGATTAAATTACAATTCATATATGATTCATTTATTATTGTAAATATATGAATGATGCCAATAAACAATATAATAAAATAACAACATTGCTAATAATTTAAAAGAAAACTTTGTATTTGTTAAAAGAAAAGATATGTATTTTTAATGTATTTTTGAATAACTTAAAAGATACAGGCAAAAGTGTAATATTATTGGCCTATATACAATATCTGTTTTCAGATAATACAAAGGTATAGTCACTCTCCAACTGTTATATACACATACCATTTTGAAGCATAGATTGTGTAATTGACAGCTTGTTGTCACCTCACACTCACTTTTAATGATTTTGACACTTAAAGGAACAATCAGCCTGATAGAATAGATATCTCAATAGATTATTAATATTTTCACAATACAGGAAAGCTGTGGCATTCATCTGATCTGATACAGATCTACATCTCATTCTATCAAGATTCTTAAGATTCATTGAGAGCTGCTAAAAAATTTCAATCACACCCTTGTTTCATATTTATAGGTCATTCCATATTTGTCTTGAAAGCGCTTCACAGATGAGAGCCCTCTATAATCTCGTGGGGTTGTTAATATTTCATGTAAAGCTCAATGAAAAAGCTCTGAAAGAGCTGAAATGCACATTTTGGGTCTGCTTTATGTAAAAAGCAGCCATTTTATTAATATACAGTCAAACGTGACCAATACAATCTTCAACATGTATCCTTTTGTGTTCCACAGAAGAAAGAAAGAGGGCAAATAATAACAAAATTGTAATTTCTGAGTGAATTATTCCTTTAATGCCAATTAAACATTCATGTGAAGGTAAAAATATGTCCTTACATGATAACAGTTATCAATAATATTAAGCTATTAATGGATTTAGAGTCATTGAAAATGTGTCTGTGTTGCTGCATCTTTTCAATATCAGACAGAGAACAGGAAGCGCCCATCTTTTTCACACGGGCAGCATCATCCTCACAATATAGGTCAGCAGGTTTGCAAAGAGCTCTGCTGGCAAATGTGTGCTTTGTTTAAGGCTCTGGTTTGCCAACACAAAAAGCACAGTTTAAATCCCAAGAAGGGGTGACTAAACCCTGTTTATCCTTGAGAGACTCCTCACCCTGAGGTTGCTCCTGCGGGACGGCCTCCGCAAATGGCTTTCTGTTACTGAAGCAAATGTGTCTGTTAAATGGCAAGCAACTCTAGTGACCTAGTTTATACATTTATACGCCTTCTTATGTATGTCTCTTCCAAACACCCCCTCATCTCACCTCCTGCTTGATTTTTTATTTATGTTGTATCGCAAACAGTACAACCTCTTGTGAATAAGAAGTGCGCTTAATTGTATTGAATGTGCACTTGTAGTGTAGTTTATATGTATTTATTTTTTTTTAAATGTACTTGCAGATAATATAATATTGATTAAATAAATGGCATCTTAAGAGTACTTAGAGAACGTATTGCATTTAATATAAATTTAAACTATAAAGCATTTTCATTTAATTGCAAATACCATACAAGTGTCTGAAAACATTACATTCAATTTTCACTTTAGTATTTTCTATAAAATATATTATTTCATTAAAAGTATGCTAAATTATTATGTTAAAGTAATGCTTAATCATACATTTTAAATTATAAAATATCAAATAATTAATAAAAACATCATGGCAAATATTTGAAAAAAACTTTTAATATAAACTTTGTGTGGGGAAAAAGCAACAAATGATATGTTTATTAGATTAGATAAGCATAAGAGCTCATTGATAAACAATTATTAGGCAGCTGCCTACTATCATCTGCCAGCATTTGGTAATATTTACACATTAAACAGAAGAATCGGAATGGGGAGAAGCCTTCTATTTTAAATCAGTTGTCAATAATATATTCAGAAGACTTTATTGAGGCCATTATCAGTTGTTTTGTCAGCAGGGAGTGTGAGAATGAAGTGGAGAGACTGAGAGTATGGCAGTGCTCTGCTATCGATTTTCCTCCTAGGAAGCACGACTCTACTTGAGGCAGACAAATCTCACTTTCGGCAGAAATGATGTTAAATGACAATGTTATTGATTTCCGCTGGTCCAGGTAACCTGTGAAGAGCTGACAGAGACAGGAGAAATGAAAGAGCCGGTGTTTATTGGTTTTTATTTGTTGAATCTTGTACAAGAATACCAAGTGCTATCCAAATGTTTCTGCAATTATGTTCTATGATTCTGAAGCTTTTACACCAGTCTTGCACACATAAATTTGTGTTTGGATTGTAAAATGTACAAAAAATATTATGTACGTTTTTACCAAAATATTAAGCAGCACAACTGTTTTTAACATCGTTAATAATAAGAAATGTTTCTTGAGCAGCAAATCAGCATATTAGAATGATTTCTGAAGGATCATGTGACACTGAAGTCTGGAGTAATGATGCTGAAAATTCAGCTTTGCATCACAGGAATAAATTACATTTTACAATATATTACAATAGAAAATTAAATTGTAATATTATTTCACAATATTACTGTTTTTACTGCATTTTTTTATCAATTAAATGCAGCCTTGGTGAGCAGAAGAGACTTCATTAAAAACATTATAAAATCTTGCTGACCCAAACAGTAATGTACAATATCAACATATTGGCACATAAATCAATGGTGTTTCACTTATATTTCATAATTGTTGGGTTTTGATGATAACCAAAACAAAAAAGTGCAAATAATCATCATTTTTTTCATGATGATTTGTGTGTATCTAATGTTGCACATACATAAATGGGTTACTTTTTAAATTATTTATGAAAAAAAAAAGTATAAATCTTTAAATATGATATTAGAAAGCTCAAGCTGTTTTTAAATGGGAAAATGTACCAGCAGAACAGAGTTAATTGAGTAATAGATCTGCATTTACATAGACATTGTTAGAAAAAACAAATATACAGACAGTAAAAACATGCAGTACATGTTTAATTTTACTCTTTTTTTTGTATTACACACTAAATAGGTAAATCTATAGCATTGGTTTGTGCCGTGAATTATATACATATCTAGCAGTATACTGTAGGTACATTAGTAGGTCATGGAGAAACACATGGCAAAAAATGGCAAATCATTTCCTGAGAATGGTTTATGATATTAATAAACATCAGACTAGATTTTAAAACATTGTGTTTAAGACATTTTCTTTATAATCTGATGTAATGTCCTCCATTTCTTGATTGTTTTGTGCAAGCAGCTAACAAATGCCTGTGAGCATAATGAAGATCTGCATTACAATATAAACCACAGGCACCTATTCATTATTAGCTGTGCAGTTTAGGCACTTCTGCTCCTGAACAATGTGAACACAGCAAGTGGGGAAGTTATACTGGCACTCGTCCAATCACAGATCACAGATACTGTATGTTACTAAAGAATGCAGTGTCCCGCTGTGTGCTTGGACTGCAAAACCAGTCAGTGTATGTTGTGTAATGGAGTGGCAATGCTTGGTGGAATTCTCTTTCAGCCAGCTGCTCAAAATCAGTGATTATTCAGGAGTTACTGAGGGAAATTAGACTCAATCAGCATTCTAATTGCACTTTAAGTGCAGCAGCGACCTAAAGGGACCTCTTGATAATTGAGAAGTTGGAGAGCTTTGAATCATTCATCAGGTCCAATATCTGTTTTCCTTGCTTTTCTTTTAAAGTCACAGACATTTTCCATTTCCATTTCCATTGTAGATATAATGCTATACACATGATATTGTAATTTAATGAGGCTGGTGTATCGCATTAAGACATATATATGCTTAAAACATGGCTTGATCATTTTGGACATCATATTTAATGTTTTTGCAGATTGTTTTGGACCAAAGTATACAGATATAGCAAAAATAAGTACAAGAATATTGCGAAAATATTATGAGATAAAAAAGCAAACCCTTTATGTATGTGATATATAGTACAAATATTTACAAAAAGTAAAACTTATGTGCACTTTTTGTTTTGTTTATCATCAAAGCCCAACATTTATGAAATATAAGTGAAACACCTTTGATTTATGTCCTAACACTTTGATATTGTACACTACCATTGTACAATATCATTTACTTGATCAAAAATACAGTAAAAACAGTAATATTGTGAAATTTTATAAGAACTGTTTTTATTTGAATATATTGTAAAAAGTAATTTATTCCTGTTATGTAAAGCTGAATTTTCAGCATCATTACTCCAGTCTTCAGTGTCACATGATCGTTCAGAAATCATTCTAATATGCTGATTTGCTGTTCAAGAAACATTCATCATCATCAATGTTGAAAACAATTGTGCTGCTTCATATTTTCGTAGAAACATATCATATTTTTGGTCACACTTTATTTTAAGGTCCAATTCTCACTATTAACAAACCATTTACTATGACTGTTGCCTCAATAAACTTCTAATTTGCTGTTTATTAAGTTATTGGGTATAGATTAGGGATGTAGAATATGGTCATGCATAATAGGTATGCTAATAAGCAACAATTTAATAGTGAGAATTGGTCCCTATATACTAAAGTGTTACCATTTTTTATTTATTTATTTATTTATTTATTGTATGTTTGACACTTTTTGCCTGTTCACAAACGTGTCATGTTAATGCAATATTTTTTAAATAATCAGATAGCATTTTGGTTATTCTTGAGTAGCATTGTTAGCAAAGCTAGCAGACTCATTGGCTATAGCTACTGATGGTATACTAAGCTACAAGGCTAATTGGCTATTGCTATGCTAAGAAAACAGGCTTTGTTAGGTATCATTATGGTAAGCTAGCAGGCTAATCAATTAGTGCTATGCAAAGCTAGTAGCTAAACCAGTTGGCAACACTTTAGCATAGGGACCAATTCTATTAACTAGTTGCTTATTAGCATGCCTATTATATTAACATATTGGCTGTTTATTAGTACTTATAAAGCACATATTCTGCATGACCATATTCTACATTCCTAATCCTACCCAATACCTAAACTTAACAACTACCTTACTAACAATTAATAAGCAGCAAATTAGGAGTTTATTGAGGCAAAAGTCATGGTTAATGGTTTGTTAATAGCAAGAATTGGACCTTAAAATAAAGTATGACCAACCAGTTAGCTTGTGAGGTAACTGAAAAAACAGAACAACAAATATTTCATGTGACCATTTATAGCTTCCATATGTAATATAGGCTTTAAAAACATTAGTTTTCATATTTATGCAGTTAACAAAACATACATAATAAAAGTGATTTTGTTGGATTTACACTCACTGGCCACTTTACTCATTAATGCAATTATCTATTCAGCCAATCACATGGCAGCAACCTCAGTGCATTTAGGCATTTAGACATGGTCTACTGAAGTTCAAACCAAGCATCAGAATCAGAAAGAAATGTGATTTAGGTGTATGTGGCATGGTTGTTGGTGCCAGATGGGCTGCTCTGAGTATTTCAGAAACTTCCAGTATAATGGGGTTTTCAAGCATGACCATTTCTAGGGTTTACAGAGAATGGACAAAAAAAGAGAAAATATCCAGTGAGTGGCAGTTCTGTGGGTGAAAATGCTTTGTTGATGCCAGAGGTCAGAGGAGAACGGCCAGATAGAAAGAAGACACGCTAGTTCTGTCAGCTAAGAACATGAAACTGAGGCTACAATTCACACAAGCTCACCAAAATACAATAGAAGATTGGAAAAAGGTTGCCTGATCTGATGAGTCTTGATTTCTGCTGCAATGTTCAGATGGTAGGGTCAGAATTTGGTGTAAACAGCATGAAAGCATGGATCCATCCTGCTTGTATCAGCAGTTCAGGCTGCTGCTGGTGGGGGTGTAGTGGTGTGGGATAATTTCTTGGCACACTTTTGGGCCCTTAGTACCAACCGAGCATCATTTAAACACCATAGCCTACCTGAGTACATCCCTTTATGACCACAGTGTGCTCATCTGGCTAATTCCAGCAGGATAATGCGGCATATTACAAAGCTCAGATCATCTCAAACTCATTTCTTGAACATGACAATGAGTTGACTAAATTCAAATGGCCTGCACAGTCACAAATCTCAATCCAATAGAGCAGGTTTGGGATGTGGTGGAATGGGAGATTCACATTATGGATGTGCAGCCAACAAATCTGCAGCCACTGCATGATGCTATCATGTCAATATGGACAAAAAAAATCTGAGGATTGTTTCCAGGTTGCCAGGTCTGTGAAACAAAATTAGCCCCATTGCTAATCATGTTATTTCCATGGTTTTCTCAGCCTCAGACGTCATGCCCATGGACTGTTGGCTGAATGTCTGATGCATATTGCACACAAAATTGGAAACACTTCAGCCCAGCAGGCACCAGACGTCTATGTAACGTCAGGTTGACGTTGGACATGACGTCGGACAGACGTTGCATTTTGGTTGAAAATGAAAATCGGGTTGACGTCAATATTTGACGTCAATCTGACGTTGACTTAACGTTGGATTTTGGTTGCACAACCTAAAAACAACAAAACCTCAACGTCAGCTGACGTCGGTATTGGACATCAATTTAACATTGACATTAGACGTTGAATTTACGTAGAATTTTGGTCACCCGACGTCGCAACCAAAATGACCTTATGACGTTGTGTGCCTGTTTTGTGCCTGCTGGGAGGAGTTTCGAAGTTGTCATCTGATTGGTTGAATTCTACAGGATTTCCAGGAGATGTATGTGTTGTGTTCTTTAATGTTATGTCTGGAAACAAAGATGACGTGATGCCAAATATGTAAAGTTCGTGGCATAGACTTAAAATAGAATTAAAAGGAGTTTTACAAACCGGTCTGTTATTGTGGGGACAATTCCACACCCCTAAACATGACGTGGCACAAAACGAAACGTGATTGGCTACATTACCTATTGCTTTACGAAATCACTTTAACCTGCGCACTAAAAATTAACACATGGCAACAGTGTAAAAGTAGACTAATTCTGTGGGAAATGTGCAGACTTGGCAACCCTGTCTAGCACCTTGCTGAATCTATGTTGCAAAGAATTAAAGTGATAGTTCACCCAAAAATGAAAATTACCCCATAATTCACTCACCCTCAAGCCATCCTAAGTGTGTGTGACTTTCATCTTTCAGATGAATACAATCGGAGTTAAATTAAAAAAATGGTCTGGCTCTTCCAAGCTTTATAATGGCAGTGAATGGGTGCCGAGATTTTGAGGCCCAAAAAAATGCATCCATCCATCATAAAAAGTGCTCCACACGGCTCCGCGGGGTTAGTAATGCGTTTGTTTAAGAAAATATCCATATTTAAAATTTTATAAACCATAATCTCTAGCTTCCACTTCCGCTTCCATTGTACCCGCGTTCACGAGAGAGAGGCGTTCAACAGTTAGCGGAAGCTAGAGATTATGAATTATAAAGTTTGAAATATGGATATTTTCTTACACAAACGCATCGCTTCACTTCAGAAGGCCTTTATTATGTTATTACTGTTCGTGTTTTTGTTGCTGTTACGTGACGTAGCGGGGTCTGACTTGGGGCGAGACGTGGGGTGATGACATCATAGTTTCAGAAAATATACGGATTCACTGTCCACACGAAAACGCAAAGGCGGCGTTTTCAGATTTATCCACTCTGGGACCCGGTTTCAAAAAATATCTGTTTCACTCTCCCAAAACGCCGGATCCATCTGGACGAAACACCTATACGATAAAAAATGTATACGTATACAGCTAAATGCGTCTTCTTGTGGACGGGGCCTCAGATTGCATTCGTCTGAAAGCAGAAAGTCATATACGTCTAGGATGGCTTGAGGGTGAGTAAATCATGGGGTTTTTTTTATTTTTATGTGAACTATTACTTTAAGGCGGTTTTGAAAGCAAAAATGATTTGTTGTGTTTGTGTTAAGAAACAGTCATGGAAGTAAACTCTCTTTAAGTACACTTAAGTGGCTTTTTATTTCAGTAATATTATCTGCAAGTACAGTTTTTAAATATATATTTTTAAGACTCAAAGTACACTAGTGTGTGCATTCAGTAAAGTTAAACACAAGGGATGGTCCAAATGGCCAGTGGATTCTGCAGGGTGAATCGTACACGATTCTGGAACCAAATTCTAATGATGTAATGATTGTTAGCAGTCAGTTCACACACCTGCGTTTCCTCTTACAGCGAATCTAGACATACGACTGAGTGAAAGCCCTTAATGTTTCCTGTTTTTGCCCAGTGAAAGATAGACTCAAGTCTGAAACACTGTTAGATTAGTCATCAAACCTATAGTCAGAGGAGAGCTATATTTGTGCTCTAATACAGACATGTAGCTGATTAGTTCTGTTTGAATGATGTGTTGTTTTCATGTTGGATGTGATACTGATGAGATTTCACTGCCTGTATAGGGTGCTTCTGCGGTTTGGGACTGATCTACTCCAATAAGACCTGCACTATGCCATCCGTCACCTTCCAGGACCTTCCTCTCAATATCTATATGGTGATCTTCGGCACAGGCATCTTTGTCTTCGTACTCAGCCTCATATTCTGCTGCTATTTTATAAGGTGAGTCTGATCTCACGCACACACATGAACACACACACAGGTGTTGACCTGCACACAAGCATATGTATCTTATGAGATCATTGATTAGCTGTAGAACTATAGTGAGACGGGCGGCAGTGAAAGTCAACAGGAAATAGCAGTGTTGATGGTACACATGCAGACGTCAGCAGCAGGACGCTTCATGTCAGCAACACATTAGATGAGCTGTTATTAATGGAACTATTGTATTACAGGCCAATACAGACCACCTCAAATATCCCACCTTTTTCTTTTCTTTTCTTCTCTGTTCTTTTCTTTTCTTTTCTTTTCTTTTCTTTTCTTTTCTTTTCTTTTCTTTTTTAACTGTCCTATCCTTTTTTGTATCCTTTTTGTTACTTTGCTGTTTTCTATTCTTTTTCTTTTCTTTCTTTATCGATGTTTTCTTTTTTCTTATTTCTTTCCTCATACTGTCAGACTTGTGTTGTGTTTACACGTGCTCCCCGTGTTTCCTCATGTCCATATTTGTTTTTTCCTGTTCTTGTTTAGTTTGATTATGATTCCTTCCAGCTGTGTTTGATTAATTATCTCGATTACTCCCTGTTTATAAGCCCTGTGTTTCCTGAGTCTCACGTCCGCTGTTAATCGTCATTAAATGTCTTCAAGTCTCCACTTTGTGTTCCAGCCTGTTGATGTATGCCCTTTGAGTTATTAAAGTCTGTTTTGAGTTCAACCTGCGTCTCTTCGTCTCCCCGTTCCAGTGAATTGTAACAGAACAGCGGACCATAACAATAAGCGGCGCCACCTTCTCCCCGTGTTTGTTTTCCGTTTTTGTAAAGTCTTTTTGTTTTCCTGTTTTTCCCCCTCCGCGGCAATGGAGATCGCCGCTCGTTTCTCTGCCCTAGCCCGCAGAGATCTCCCCTTCTTCGAGTACGCCAGGGAATTCTGTGGGCTCGCCACGGCAACAGCGTGGGAGGACGCTACCGTCTTTGTTCTGGCTCGGGGCCAACTACCATCGCCCCGTGGACCTCCCAGACACCAAGTTGGAGGGAAGGGGTCTTCCGGTGTCTGGGGAGTGTCCGGGCCCGAGCCAGAACCAGCCCGCCGTCCCCCCATCAAGCCCGCCGGCCGCTCTAAAGTCAAGTTCGTGGGTTGCCGCCACTTGCTCAAGCCCACCGGCCGCTCCAAAGTCAAGTTCGCCGGTCGCGGCTCACTCCAGCCCAGAGCTCGCTCCATTGTCGGCTCCAGCCCCAGAGCTCGCTCCAGTGTCGGCTCCAGCCAGCTCCTCGAAAGCTCTTTGTTGTGCCGGCTCCTTGAGTGCGCCTTCCAGTGCCAGCTCCACGTAAGCGCATCCCAGTTCCCAAGTCCAGCCCACGGAGGGCTCCAGTTCCTGAGTTAAGCCCAGTGAGGGCTCCTGTTCCTGAGTTTAGCCCACGGAGGGCTCCTGTTCCCCAGTTAAGCCCAGTGAGGGCTCCTGATCCCCAGTTAAGCCCAGTGAGGGCTCCTGATCCCTAGTTAAGCCCAGTGAGGGCTCCTGATCCCCAGTTTAGCCCACGGAGGGCTCCAGTTCCCGAGTTTAGCCCACGGAGGGCTCCTGTTCCCGAGTTAAGCCCAGAGAGGGCTCCTGATCCCCCGTTAAGCCCAGTGAGGGCTCCTGATCCCCCGTTAAGCCCAGGGAGGGCTCCTGATCCCCCGTTAAACCCAGGAAGGGCTCCTGATCCCCCGTTAAGCCCAGGGAGGGCTCCTGATCCCCCGTTAAGCCCAGGGAGGGCTCCTGATCCCCCGTTAAGCCCAGGAAGGGCTCCTGATCCCCCATTGAGCACAGGGAGGGCTCCTGATCTCCAGTTAAAGGGATACTCCACCCCAAAATGAAAATTTTGTCATTAATCACTTACCCCCATGTCGTTCCAAACCCGTAAAAGCTTCGTTCATCGTCAGAACACAATTTAAGATATTTTGGATGAAAACCGGGAGGCTTGTGACTGTCCCATTGACTGCCAAGTAAATTACACTGTCAAGGTCCAGAAAAGTATGAAACACATCATCAGAATAGTTGAAATAAAATAAAGTTGAAATATTTCGAGAATAAAATTAAAATATTTTGAGAATAAAGTTGTTATGTTTCGAGAATAAAGTCAAAATTACAAGAATAAAGTCTAAATGTTTTGAGAATAAAGTCGAAATTATGAGAATAAAGTCAAAATTACGAGAATTATTGGGTGGCTGGCACACTACAAATAATGAATGCAATCAAAGACATGAAATATTATTTCCAAGCTTATTGTCCCTGCGAGTATGACATGGTATGATTTTTGCTAATAATTCATTCTACATATAGTCAAATCAAATCCGGTGGCCTGGCAACTTCTTCCAGTGCTCCCAATCAGGGCCATTTGCATGCACAATATAAGGCTATACTCTCAAAATAGTATAACTTTAATTTCTATTATTTAATTCTAGTAATTTTGACTTTATTCACAAAATATTTTGACTTTATTCTTGTAATTTTGACTTTATTCTTGAAATATTTTGACTTTATTCTCAAAATATTTTGACTTTATTCTTGAAACATTTTGACTTATTCTCAAAATATTTAGACTTTATTCTTAATATATTTCGACTTCCTTCTCAAAATATTTCGACATTATTCTCATAATTTTAGATTTTTTATTTTTTAACGTGGCAGTACACGCTGTTGTACTTTTCTTTCCTTATGTAGCTTACCTTTTTTCTTTTCTTTTCTTTTCTTTTCTTTTCTTTTCTTTTATTTTCTTTTCTTCTATCCTGTCCAATTTTATCCTATTCTGTCATATTCCTATTTCTTTTCTTTTTTTTTCTTTTCTTTTCTTTTCTGTCCAATTCTATTCATATTCTATTTCTTAATTTTCCTTATCTATTCTCTTTTCTTTTCTTTTCTTTTTCTTGTCTTTGATCTATATATTTTGTCGTAAACAAAATTGAAAAATTTGCAAAATGAATTACAGTATATAAATTGCAAAGCACAGATTGAAGACTTCTATATTGTTGTTTTAGATTTCTCTTTTGGCACTTGACTATTGTATAGCATGTAAATTCATGTCAAATGCAATGAAAGCCCTTGAAGAGCGGCGTATGAACAAGTGTTCAGACCCTCAAGAGCTTGTGTCGTGAGCAGCACACACGGCCGTGCAAATCAGTGATTCACCAGTAAAATTTAACTCAGGTTTTCAATCCCAGCTCTGAGAATGACTCATGTCTATGTAAATCACCATGATTCATTTTGTGTCCATATTACAGATTCAGCCGCACTTTGATTTTATCCAGAATCCCTCTTCTAATGTAAAGAGAGACCACCGCTCACATCAGTCCATTACAGTCATCATTAAAGTCACTCCTATTAGCCAAATATCTCAAAACATAATTCCATTTCAATGAAAAAAGACACAAATAGTTACAAATAGTGTTTCAGTGTTTCATACATTGCAAATATGCAAACCTTAGATTAAAATTCAACACAATCAGCACAATCAACATTTTACACCATGCACTAATGAATAACCACTAGCATTTTATTAAACATCACTGTCACCATGTGAACACTAGTATTCAAAACTCTTCACAGACCAGTGAAAAACCTCTGGATGTTAAAATCATTTGCTTGGCTTTTTATCCAAACAATGCAGAAAGTGTTTAAATTAGAGTTAGAATTATAAAAAGATGGAATTGTCACTATTCATGTTTATTTACAGTACAAGGAGCAAAAATACTAATTGCACTGTATACTAGTGGGATCATTTATAATAACAATGCTGCTGATTGAGTGAATTATATGAGCTTTTTTGCATTTCTCATCATTTTTCAGTAACTGTATGCTTTATCTTTTCTTTTGTAATCAATAGTAAATTGAGACATCAAGCCCAAAGTGAACGCTTTGGATACAGAGAGGTAAGAGAGAGTAAACAGATATGCCTTGAAAAGGTCTTCTACTACATTTTCATCATTTAGTTTGTTCCAACTATAATGTTAATCAAGGCTAATTGTACTAACCGTTAGCCTATTTGTCAATGCAGGTCATTTTAAAAGGAGACCCAAAGAAGCTGAATCTACATGGGGTAAGAAACTGCCCTGTCTAGATCCCAGTGGTCCTGGAAAACCTGGAAATATCAGGAATTCCCAGACCTGGAGCAGTCATAGAATATATGCTCACCAAGGCTGCCTTTATTTGATTAAAAATACAGCAAAAACAGTGATATTGTAAAATATTATTACAGTTTAAGGTACAGGTTTTCTATTTGAATATATGTTAAAATATAATTTATTCCTGTGATCAAAGCTGAATCAGCATCATTACTCCAGTCTTCAGTGTCACATGATCCTTCAGAAATCATTCTAATATGATTATTTGCTGCTCAAGAAACATTTATTATTATGTAACAACAATGAAAACCGCTGCTTCATGTTATTTATTTATTTATTTAATGTTTTTTATAGAAATCATTAAATGTTTTCAGGATTCTGAATTGGTCCCCAAACTAAAGTGTTACCTAATATATAATAGGTAAACACACTGCAGAAGCATCCAATGACCAGCTGTAGTGAAATAAAAAACCCCAAAAGCAAGTAACTCTCATGAAGTGATGTCCTTCTGAACCCCATGATCAAATGTGTTTTTACTGTGCTGTTATATCTTTGAAAACCTTTCAAGGGTTATTTTATTTCCACCCATGTCTTTCCACTCATTTTTTTCCACTTTTCCTCATTGTTATTTGTGTCTCCACACCCCTGTGGCGCGTGTGACGTCCCTCCACAGCAGACATGTGCCGTGTGCTTGGAGGACTTTAAGGTGAAAGATGAGCTGGGAGTGTTGCCATGCCAACATGCCTTTCACAGGAGGTGAGTAATAAGCTGGAGTCTAACAGCTGGTGTTCATAAAGCAGCAGCAGCAGCATTCTGCTATTGTTAGCAGCTCTATGAATGACAGGAGAGCAGACTGATCCTCCATACTTCGTGTTACACTGGTCTTTTTCTCTTTAACATTCTCTGTTTCCCTATTTAGATATTTCTACACTGTAAAAAATTACCGTGATTTTAACGGTAAAAAACTGTGAAAATGCTACAGTAAAAACCTGTTAAATGGTTAATGGTAAGTTCCTGTAAAATTTACAGGGAAAAACCGTAAATTGACAAGCCCAGGATTCTCTGCGTTGCATTTCAAACTTTGTTTGAATTTGATGTTTTTTCTTTAAAATAACTATGCTGCTTCTCAGTTTTTTCTTATCAGGTATGTTTATTAGGGTTGTATGTTACATCTAATGTTGTTAAATTAATGTTTATTGCATATTTCAGTTTAATGAGTCTCACCATGATGGTGTTTTGTGTTTGTGTGAATGACACTGTGCACCTTCTATTTATGTTATTATTTAAAAGCTGCTTGTGATGGGCTTTGATTCATCATGTGACTTTCTCATCACCACCTGCATTTGGTGGTTATCAGTGTATTTCAAAGGTACAAAACAGATTTCAGTACTTTAATAGGTTGGTATATCAGTTAATGAAATTACGGTATTTAACTGTAAATTTAAGTTAAAACCGTAAAACCTAAAATGTTGTTACCATATTTTTTACGGTAGAATTCCGGCAACCACAGCTGCTGTTTTTTTTTACCGTAAATTTTATGGATTTTTTTTTACAGTGTAGATTATATGCATTGAAAATCAAAAATTCCCTTTTTTAACTATTTGTATTGCAGTATTTCTGATGTATATGCTCCTTGCCAAATTTGATTTCCTAAATATGTAGCCATTAATAGAAAAAGATGTGTTTTGCCCCCATAATGTGAGGTTAAACATGCTGGCGGTGAAGTAAACTGGTCACACTTTATTTTAAGGTCCAATTCTCACCATTAACAAACCATTAACTACAACTTTTGCCTCAGGAAACTCCTAATTTGCTGCTTATTAATTGTTAGTAAGGTAGCTGTTTAGGTATTGGGTAGGATTATGGATGTAGAATATGGTCATGCAGAATATGTGCTTTATAAATACTAATAAACAGCTAATATGTTAATAATAGGCATGCTAATAAGCAACTAGTTTATAGAGAGAATTGGTCCCTATACTAAAGTGTTACCAAGTAAACTACACTCTATCAGATACTTTAACAGAAGTACACATTAGTTTTGTACTTTTAAAAATAAAACTTATGATTGAAATAACATACTTTAAAAGAATATACTTCAGTGCGAATTGCACATTTGTAATTAAACGAAAATGTATTATAATTTTAATTTATTTGAAATGACATTAGTTGAACTTAAATACAATCTTATATGTAATTTCATAATTACCTTTATTGTCTTTAAAATATGGTTAAAGCGTATTTAATGAATGTAACGTCTCAGTTACGTATGTAACCCTCGTTCCCTGAAGGAGGGAATGGAGACGTAACGTCATAGTGACTGACGTAATGGGATCTCGCCAGAGAGCCCAATCACCTTTGAGTGTTAACAAAACAAGCCAATGACAGCTGGCGTGCGTGTTTCGCCATGCGCACCCCACCCCGCAGCGCGGGTATAAAAGGAGAGCGCGTGCAAGCGCACATCAGTTTTTCGCTGAGGAGCCGAGACTGTGTGCCCCGGCCGTACAGCGGTGGTACAGCAACTGTGGCGACGGGACGTTACGTCTCCGTTCCCTTCTTCAGGGAACGAGGGTACCGAGACGTTCCCTATCAGTCAGTCACGTTCGACGTAACGTCATAGTGACTGACGTAATGGGATCCCCATGAAAACGCCACTATTGCTGACCCCCTCCAGTGCCCTGCGGAAGCCGGCAAGTGCCCCCACACCAGTTGGGACGGAAGATAGGACAGGGCAGAGATGAGAGCCACTGCTGTTCCATACAGTGGGTATGGGTAACACTGGGAAAGCGTACCCAAGTAGAGGAACGCTACGGAAGCCACATCCTGCATAAAGGAGGTACGATGTGGAGATTACACATATGGACTGGCCAAGGGCAATACTACATATGGAAGTCTCTGAGGTAGACTCAGCCAGTCTGGGGTGAGATCAATACACAGCAGAGACGGCAGAAGGTCTCTGCCAGGGAAAGACACGGGCTCACTGTGAGAGGAGCCATGCCGTGGAAGAATACACATGTGGGATCACCCAAAGAGGAATCACTACACACGGGCACCTAGCCCAGCACAAGGGCTGACCTTGGGCAAACACACGAGTGCTGGACCTGGCGTCTGGCGCTCTGCCACGCCTGACTGCCGAGGGTGCAGGAGGAACTTCAACAGGGTTCGCCAAGGGGAACTGAACTGAGAAGCAGGAAAAGCGCACATATCCAGTCCGTAGAGGGGAATGGCACAGCAAGCGTGATTGACACCGAGCAGGTCCAGTGTTACTGGCCATTTGAGGCAAGTACACGGAGGACACAGGCTCTACACGGAGATTATAGAATCTCGCAAACGTGTTAGGTGTCGCCCAGCCGGCAGCTCTACAAATGTCTGCTATCGAGGCGCCCCGCGCCAAATCCCAGGAAGACGCCACACCTCTTGTAGAGTGTGCTCTTACACCGAGGGGGCACAGTAAGCGCCGGGCCTGATATGCCAAGACTATAGCCTCCACTATCCAGTGGGAAAGTCTCTGTTTGGGGACAGCCTTTCCCTTCTGCTGTCCTCCGAAGCAGACAAAGAGCTGGTCTGAGGTCCTGAAGCTCTGCGTGCGGTCCACGTAAACGCGCAAGGCGTGGACAGGACAGAGCAGAGCAATGGCTGGGTCTGTCTCCTCCCGGGGCAGCGCTTGCAAGTTCACCACCTGGTCCCTAAAGGGCATGGTGGGAACTTTGGGCACATATCCAGGCCGGGGCCTCAGGACAACGTGAGAGTCAGCTGGTCCGAATTCTAGGTACGAATTGTCGACCGAAAATGCCTGCAGGTCCCCTACCCTCTTGCCTGAGGCCAGTGCAGTGAGGAGCACTGTCTTCAACGACAGAAACTTAAGCTCTACTGACTGCAGAGGCTAGAAGGGCTCCTCCTTCAAGGCCAACAGGACCGAGGGGAGATCCCAAGAGGGTACCAAATGAGGGCGCGGAGGATTTAACCTCCTCGCCCCTCTGAGGAACCTGACGACCAAGTCGTGCTTCCCCACAGACTTACTGTCTACTGCATCGTGATGTGCGGCAATAGCGGCAACATACACTTTGAGGGTGGAGGGAGACAGCCTTTGCTCCAACCCATCCTGCAGGAAAGAGAGCATGACCGCGATCGAGCCTCTACGGGGGTCTTCCTGGTGGGGAGAACACCAATCGACGAACAGGTTCCACTTCAGCCTGTAAGCGTGTCTTGTAGACGGGGCTCTAGCTGAAGTGATGGTGTTTACTACCGCTGGAGGTAGCCCACCTAGAACCTCCGCGTCCCGTCCAGGGACCACACGTGGAGATTCCACAAGTCTGGACGCGGGTGCCAGAGGGTGCCCCCTCTCTGAGAAAGGAGATCCCTCCTCAGAGGAATTTGCCAAGGAGGGGCTGTCCCGAGGAGCATCAGTTCGGGGAACCAAGTCTGATTGGGCCAGTACGGCGCCACCAAGAGTACCTGCTCCTCGTCCTCCCTGACCTTGCACAGCGTCTGTGCGAGAAGGCTCACTGGGGGAAACGCATATTTGCGTAGGCCCCGAGGCCAGCTGTATGCCAGCGCGTCTGTGCCGATGGTCCCCTCGGACAGGGAATAAAACAGCTGGCAGTGGGACATGTCCGGGGAGGCAAACAGGTCTACCCGAAGCATCTCCAAATCAGCTGGACTGCCTCGGGGTGGAATCGCCATTCTCCCAGAAGGGTGGGCTGACGTGAGAGCTCGTCGGCTGCACGATTGAGCTCGCCTGGGACATGAATGGTGCGAAGCGACCTCAGATGCTTCTGACTCCAAAGGAGGAGATGGCGGGCGAGTTGCGACATGCGATGGGAGCGTAGACCGGCTTGGTGGTTGATGTACGCAACGGTCGCAGTGTTGTGCGTACGGACCAGTACATGCTTGTCGTGTAGCAACGGTTTGAAGCGGCGCAGAGCAAGCCATACTGCTAGCAACTCGAGGCAGTTGATATGCCACTGCAGTCGGGGCCCTGTCCAGAGCCCCGCAGCTGCATGCCCGTTGCACATGGCACCCCAGCCCATGGTAGAGGCATCTGTTGATACAACAACATGCCTGGACACTTGCACTAGGGGAACTCCTGCCCGAAGAAAAGCAAGATCCGACCACGGGCTGAAGGTCTGACGGCAGGACGGGGTGACTGAGACCCGGTACGTGCCGCGTCATCATGCCCATCTCGGGACCTGGTCGTGAAGCCAATGCTGAAGTGGTCTCATATGAAGCAATCCGAGCGGCGTGACAGCGGCTGTGGATGCCATATGCCCCAGGAGCCTCTGAAACTGTTTCAGTGGAACCGCCCTCTTGCGCTGGAAAGACTCCAGGCAGTTCAGCATCGACTGAGCACGCTCTACTGAGCGACGTGCTGTGAGGTTGACCGAGTCCAACTCCATGCCGAGAAAAGAGATCCTGTGCACAGGGGAGAGTTTGCTCTTTTCCCAGTTGACCCGAAGCCCCAACCGGCTGAGGTGGCTGAGCACTGTGTCCCTGTGTTCGCAAAAGTGTGCTCGAGACTGGGCCAGTATGAGCCAGTCATCGAGGTAGTTGAGAATGCACGAGGCGAAGACACGAGGCGACAGGGACAGCCCGAAGGGAAGGATCTTGTACTAATATGCTCGCCCTTCGAACGCAAAGCGAAGAAACGGTCTGTGTCGAGGGAGGAACGAGACATGAAAGTACGCTTCCTTCAGGTCGATTGCTGCAAACCAATCGAAAGGACGGACACATTGAAAGATGCTTTTCTGCATCAACATCCTGAACGGGAGCTTGTGAAGGGCCCGGTTCAGAATGCGCAGGTCCAAGATTGGTCGTAACCCACCGCCTTTCTTGGGTACGATGAAGTAAGGGCTGTAAAACCCTGACCTCATCTCGGCTGAAGGAATCGGCTGTATCGTGTCCTTCGCCAGTAGGACCGCGATCTCTGCACGCAAGACAGGAGCATCTTTGTCCAACACAGAGATGAACCGAATGCCCCTGAACTTGGGAGGGCGCCGGGCGAATTGAATCGCATAGCCGAGTCTGAAGGTTCTCAAGAGCCAGCGAGACGGCCTGGGGAGCGCAAGCCAGGCCCCCAGTTACCGTACAAGCGGGACCAGGGGAGCCACCGACTGGACCACTGACCACGTGGCGCTCCTGGACCACTACCGTGGACATCGTCTAACCCAGGGACCGCGCTGTGGCTTCCGTCGCCCCTAGGGCGAGGTCCGTCACTGTGCGCAGTTCCTGCATCACACCTGGTTCAGCACCACCCTCGTGCAACTGCTTTAACGTCTTGGCCTGGTGAATTTGCAGGAGGGCCATGGCGTGCAGGGCAAAAGCGGCCTGTCCAGCAGCACTGTAAGCCTTGGCCGTTAGAGCAGGCGAGAACTCACAGGCCCTGGACGGAAGGCGTGGATTACCCCTCCATGCGGCGGCGCTCTGCGGGCAGAGCATGCTCGACCGGGGGGGGATCTCCACATACACTTGGGCCGCCCCACCGTCGAGGGTGGTGAGGATGGAGGAGGCGCCAGGCCTGTTTCGGGCAGAAAAAGGTGCCTTCCAAGACCTAGTCACCTCCTCATGCACCTCCAGGATGAATGGAACTGGAGGTGGCTGCCAGCGATTGGCGCGTGCCCCCAGGAACCAATCGTCCAGCCTTGAGCATTCGGGAGGAGGAGGCCTCCAGTGCAGCCCGACGCTCTCGGTGGCCCGGGAAAGCATAGCAGTCAGCTCTGGATCTGACTCGGGCAACGCCACTCTTCCTGACGGAGGCAGCGCAGCCGAATCGTCCTTTCCAGAGCCTAGCTCGCCCTCCGATGCAGCGATCGACATCCTGTCATCCGCTGGCGCTCCGAACGAGATGCTGGGCCCCGCCCTGTCCGAGGAACCAGCAAACTCGTCTGGAACACCAGATGGTGTGATGTGCTGGAGGAATGAGAGGCCCGTGGAGACGCACTCGACGGGGAAGCTCTCACCGTGATCCTCGGATCACCCTGACCATGAGCCGAAGTAGCCCTCCGAGAGATGGAGGAACTAGAACGGGGCATGGCGAGGGGGATACCCCCTTGTTTGACGAGGAGGTATCTGGACTGCAACATCGCGATGGTCATGTTCCCACAATGAGAACATGACTCATCCACGAGCGCTGCTTCAGCGTGCTGAAAGCCCAAGCACGAGACACAGCAAACGTGACCATCAGATGAAGCCAGGAAATGACCACATCCAGAAACACACGAGCGGGAAGCCATCTTTAAAAAGACGCCTGTCGCTTGGGGAGCTCTTTTAGATTTGCTCTTTTAGAAAATAAAGCGTTGAAGCGCCCAGGAGGGGTCGCTGCGTGACCGCAGTTTGATGAGCTGCAGCACAGCTTCCAACGCGGAAGAAGCTGCAGCACTGGATCGGCAATCCCCGCTGATGCACCATAACGCCAACACACTCGCTGTCTGTAGACACACTCTTCGGTGATTGCACAAGCAGGAAGGCTCGGCTCCGAAGCGAAAAGCTGATGTGCGTTTGCACGCGCTCTCTCCTTTTATACCCGCGCTGCGGGGCGGGGTGCGCGTGGCGAAACACGCACGCCAACTGTCATTGGCTTGTTTTGAAAGTGAAAGTCGTGACGTATTGTCAAGTATGGTGACCCATACTCGAAATTGGTGCTCTGCATTTAACCCATCCAAGTGCACACACACAGCAGTGAATAGTGAACAAACGCACACACACACCGTGAACACACCCGGAGCAGTGGGCAGCCATTGCTCCAGGGGAGCAATTGGGGGTTCGGTGCCTTGCTCAAGGGCACCTCAGTCATGGTATTGAAGACAGAGAGAGTGCTGTTCATTCACAATCCCCACCTTCAATTCCTGCCGGTGTGAGAATCAAACCGGCAACCTTCAGGTTACTAGCCCAACTCTCTAACCATTAGGCCATGACTTCCCCATGTTAACACTCGAAGGTGATTGGGCTCTCTGGCGAGATCCCATTACGTCAGTCACTATGACGTTACGTCGAACGTGACTGACTGATAGGGAATGACAAGTATTTATAGTAACGTAAAATAAACTTTAAAGTAATAGTTCACCACCCAAAAATTAAAATTTACTTAAAAGTACTCTCCCTCAGGCCATCCAAGACGTAAATGAGTTTATTTCTTTATCAGAACAGATTTGGAGAAATCTAGCATTACGTCGCTTGCTCACCAATGGATCCTCTGCAGTGAATGGGTGCCGTCAGAATGAGAGTCCAAACAGCTGATAAAAACATCACAATAATCCACAAGAAATCCACACCACTCCAGTCCATCAATTAATGTATTGTAAAGCTAAAAGCTCCATGTTTGTAAGAAACAGTGAAAAAGTTGCTTCGTCTGAATCAGGAGAGAAATATGCACAGATCGAGCACTGTTTACAAGTAAAAACAGTCCAAAATAGCGCTAAACAAATATGTAGGTAGATTTTGATGTGAGAAGACAACAGAGGATGGACTTTTTCACTTATTTATTATTGATTATGGACTTGTATTTTGGCCATTTAAAAAGTTAAAAAGCTTTGATGGATTTGTTTCTTGCGAACGCAGCTTTTTGCTTCACAGGACATTAACTGATGGACTGGAGTGGTGAGGATTACTTGTGGATTATTGTGATGTTTTTATCAGCTGTTTGGACTCTCATTCTGACGGCACCCATTCACTGCAGAGGATCCATTGGTGAATAAGTGAATAATAGGTTTGTATTTACGCACTTATAATGTGTAATTTTACATTATGTCAACACAGAACATGTGTTTGCAGGTGTGTGGTGAAGTGGCTGGAGGTGCGCTGTGTCTGCCCCATGTGTAATAAACCCCTGGCCGGATCCTCCGAGCAGCACCAGAGCATAGGCACACTGCTGGATGAGCTGGTGTAACACTCAGAAGCTTCTAGAAAGGGTCAAGACCGACATCAGTCTTCAAAAACTCTCTCTGGAGTCTTCTTTACAGAGCTGACTGTGACTCTCACTTTACTGTGAGACTGAACCTCACAGATAAACTCGAGGCATGTTTTCTCGATAAAACATTAAGGGAAACCATAGATTCTTGATTGAAGAAACTTCTAGGCTAAGGTTTTGTATCTTCTGATTAAAGAAGCCTTTAATTTAACACTGAATGCTAACTGAGCTGAGTCATAATGTCGGTTTGTATGCTAACCCAGAAGGCTAATTCACCACCGGTTCCCTCAGGAATTCATAAGGGGTTTTTAATTGAACAGGTTTTGATTTATGCGTAAAACAAGGCCTGTGGGAAACACTATTTTAAGATTGATGAAGAATTTAAATTTGGAAACAGTTGAGTGCTTTATAAACTCAAGCTGCTACGTACAGTAAGAACTACAACTACCACAAGGATGTGAGATTACACACTTGATGAAACGAACAACCATTGTAGTCTTTACATAGCGACATTTAAAGCACACAAAAGTTTAAAATTCTAATTTGAGGTATGAATATGAGTAATTCGTGTTGTACAACAAAATGTGCCAAAATGAAATGTAAACAGACCACTAAAAACCAAATGAAGCTCATATGAGAAACCCTCTGGGTTTTAGGACTACAAACTGAATATCTATATTGTAAATGCTCTACATCAGACCAGCTGAGGAGGAAACAGGATTTACATCATTCCAGCACTGAACACTGCGACTGCAAGTGACAACAGCACAGTGCACTGGGCCCAAAGAACTTTATCACAGTTTGTGTGAGTGTGTGTTACAGTCATCAGTAGTAGTGACAGTTGTCTCGTTCATTCTAGATTATGTGTGCACAAATCATCGACTGTCTTAAGAGATTTTAAGCAAACACTACCACAGTTCCTGCACACAGAAATGGGCTGCCATTGAAAACACAAGTGGCTTTCTTTTTGTATTTCAAGTTTTTGTGTTTGTTCAATGTAATCTTGTTGCCATTGTTACTACCTGCAGTGTTTTAGTCAATGTTTTCACACCGAGAAAAAAAACATTTTTGAAAGCATTTTTTCTCTGCGCAGCATTTTTCATTTTCTATTATGTGTGTGCAGCTGTCTTTTATATGACCTTTCAGCTAGGTAAAATATTTTAAGCACTTCATGAATTTCAGTTTAATATATGTGGTAGAACATAACCTTTTTCATTATATTGCATTACATTTAGGTATAAATGTGGTCAACGGAAAGATATGGAATGTGTCATTTCATTCATTTATTATTTTACTTTTCCCTGAGTTAACCTTAAAGGAATATTTCACCCAAAAGTGAACATCTGCTGACAATTTACTCATCCTCAGGCCATCCAAGATGTAGATGAGTTTGTTTCAGATTTGGCTAAATTTAGCATTGCATCACTTGCTCACCAGTGGATCCTCTGCAGTGAATGGGTGCCATCAGAATGAGAGTATTCTCTTAGAATTTCATCACATACATTGTTAAACAAACACAAAAATGAATTCAATTATGTGTATGAGCTCTAATAATTATAAACTGCAAACATTTATGTGAACATATTTCAAAGAAAAAAGGGGTGAGGTACTAGGTTCAATACTAGCAAAACTTACAAGACCCAAGTGGAACAATTATAGTACAGATTTCATTCAGTTAAACTTAAATCATAACATGCAGTGTAAAGTTTTATTTAGATCAGTGATTAAGAGCTGACTTCATAAGTGAGTAGGCTTCAGATAATTGTAATCCAGATGCTTCTGAATATTACTTGACTATGAACGAATTAGTAATATAGGTAAAAAAAAAATAATAATAATAATAATCATACAGTCAACCACTTAATTAATCATTCAGCTTTCTTTTCATCTTGCTTTATTTTTCTTTCTTTTATTAAAACGCATATTCAGGCAATATTACACTCCACTTAAACTAGATGAACAGACTGAGACCCTAAGAAAGGTCTGTAAAAATAGGCCCAATGTACTGTGTCAAGAGGAATGAATTTTCTATATTGATTGATTACCCATAGTTTGAATGTACTGTACTGCACTTTTTCTACAGTTTTTGAACTGAATTGAACTGGAAAATGACACTAGTTTCCAACACTGACACTGTTAAAGTGAATTAAATTAACACTGAACTAAATTGAGCTGAATATTGGCAGTTATCTCCTGTAGAGCTGCATTGAAGCTGAAAATGAATTTGTTTAATAATGAATTTTGCTAAATTAACTGTAATTTTCCTGCTCACTATTTGTGAAGCTGATTTGACATAATCTGTATTGTATAAAGCGCTATATAAATAAATATGAAATCAAGAGGAAAGAAAACCAACCATCAAAAATAATAATGTTAAACTAAACACAGTAATCAGAGAAATTTTTGATTTGTCCCCAACCAAGACCTTTTTACTTCCTTTGTAAACATATAAAATATACATTCAAATTAACAAAAATTTTTACACAAAAATGAAAACTTCCTGAAAATGGACTCACACTCAGGCCATCCAAGATGTAGATGAGTTTGTTTCTTCATGGGAACATATTTTGGAGAAATTGAGCATTACATCACTTGTTCACCAATGGATCCTCAGCAGTGAATGGGTGCCGTCAGAATGAGAGTCCAAACAGCTGATAAAAACATCACAAAAATCCACACCACTCCAGTCCATCAGTTAACATCTTGTGAAGCGAAAAGCTGCATGTTTGTAAGAAACAACTCCATTATTTAAGCATTTTTAACTTAAAAACATTGTTTCTGGATATCCATAATGTTGCTTTCTCCAGTGGAAAAAGTTGTCTAAATCAGGAGAGAAATATGCACATAAATATGTGAAAACAGTCTAAAACAGTTCTAAACAAATACGTGGGAGGATTTTGATGTAAGAGGACAACAGAGGATGGACTTTTTCATTAGAGGAAGTGATAATGGATTGTGGACTCCTATTTTGGCCAGAAGCGATGCTTTAAAGTTAAAACACCTAAATGATGATTTTTTTTTTTTTTTTTTTTTTTTTTGTTAAACAGCTTTTTGCTTCATAAAAACTTTAACTGATGGACTGGAGGCTTGTGGATTACTGTGATGTTTTTATCAGCTGTTTGGACTCTGACGGCACCCATTCACTGCATCAACTAATGCTACATTTCTCCAAATCTGTTCCCATAAACAAACTCATCTACATCCTAGAAGACCTGAGGGTTAGTATATATACATTTTTCAGCAATAAACCATTTATTTAAGACCACGAGCAGGGATATTCCACTTTGCATTTTGACCTAAGAATTGAGTTTAAAATTATGTTTAAATTAAATCAGTTGATACGAAAAACCCAAACTCACAAGTAACTTCCACTTCTTTTAAAGACACATCTTCACTTGTCGCAAGTTTGACATATCAATAATTTAAAATATATATAAGAACATTTTGCGAAAGGTGCGACTAACTTCCCATTTAACTTACCTGAACCTGAACTCAGCAGGCCGCTCCGTGATTGGCTCGCGAGGAGCACGTGCTGCGCGGTGTTCAGCAGCAGAGGGCAGTGTCACACAGCGAAGGCAGTGAAGTGTGCGAAGTACCTCCCAGTTCTTCCAGTGATGTTAATTTCAGGAAACGGGACAGTCAGTAAATACAACTACATTCTCGGCTGGCCCACGAATCGCAGACGAAGGAGAGCATGCTGATGGTCGCGTGAAGATGGTGTTTGAGTCAGTGGTGGTCGATGTCTTGAACAGGTTTCTGGGGGACTATGTGGTGAACCTCGACAGCTCGCAGCTCAGCCTCGGCATATGGGGAGGTAAACGTGCCAGGTGTCAAATCCTAATGCTTCTTTGCTATTTGATTTGCTCCAGAAAGGTGTTTGTGTACATGCACGATTATACGCGAACATATGGTTGCTTCTGTTGACCGAGTCATGCTTTGACATTGAGAACAGGTTTGAACATGCGTTTACTGTAACCTTTAACTCAAAGCTAACCCATGCATAATGTGGTGGTTTAAATAGATTGTTCTTGAAAGGATGTAGATGAACTACACTGTGTAATTATTTGTTATTCTGGATTAGTATGTTATTACAGTACCCCACATGTAAACTTTGTAATCTGTTCGGTCCCATGTGGCTCAAAAAATGTCCAGCTGCTTTTTTTAAATGATAGTTAATGGGGGTTATTGCTGTCAAGATACAAAATTGACCAAACTTACCTGAAAAGTAATTAATGAGACAGTTTTCACGTTTAGATGAGCTTCTTTTTACCCTATAAGAGTGGAGAGTGATTTACTTTCGTTCTGAGACACTGAATGCAGCTTCTGTTTATATGCATTATGAGACAAAACAACTGTCTTTAGTTTCTAAAACCAGAATATATTTATTTTGACACTAATTAGAGAGATTGACAACAGTATTAGCATTTCATTTAATTTCTCCTCATTAAAAAAAAAAAAAAAAAAAAAAAATTATGAAACATTATGTGCGACTCTGGACCACAAAACCAGGAATCTGAAATCTGAAGGTGCAAAAAATAAATAAATAAATAAATACAAATGCTGAGAAAACCACCTTTACAGTTGTCCAATTGAAGTTCTTAGCAATGTATATTACTGATCAAAAATTAAGTTTTGACATTTATGGTAGAAAATTTACAAAATATTTTCATGGAACATGATCTTTACTTAATATCCTAATGATTTTTGGCATAAAAGAAAAATCGATCATTTTGACCCATACAGTGTGTTTTTGGCTATTGCTACAAATATACCTGTGCAACTTATGACTGGTTTTGTGGTCCAGGGTCAAATATATGTATCTTAAATAATATTAACAGATAAAAATTTGATTTTAATAATGTATTAATAAAACTAACATTAACTAAAATGAATACATTTTCAAATATTATTTGTAGTTAACTTGTGCTACCAAACATTTCTACTATATTCTGACAAAATGAACAGGTTAAAATAAAATATACATCTTTTTAAAGTTTTTTACTGCTGCATCACTCACTACTTTGTTAATACCATCAGATATTTATGAAAAGTTTGTTACAATCATTTTAAGCAGGTCTAGTAAAAATGCAGATATGCAAAATCATTTTTGATTATATAATGTCAAAATATGTCAACAACATAGTGAAATTTTCTGTCTGTGACCAAAATCAATAGATGGAGCTCAAAATCGTTTTAAAAAACCATCGTGTAGTCCAGTGGTTCTCAACCAGGGGTCCGGGGCCCACTGGGGGCCTCGGCGAATTAAAAAGGCCACAGAGTGACTTATTTTATAATTCTTTAATTATATTATAACTGAATTAAATGCTAAATCAAAAAAAAAAAATTTCCCCATGAAGAAGTATAATTATTTTGCTATATAAACACTTCCAGAAAAAAGGAGAGGCTAGAATTATTGCTATAGTCTCACTCCATTCATTCATTGTAGTGAATGCTAAATTAATCCACAACACAAGGAAAAAGGAATACAGGGATGTTCAGTCTTCCCCCATCCTGTAGAGTTTTATGATGTGCCATGTGTCTTATTGACTTACTGATAAGTAGCTTTTAATACAACAGTAAATATTTGCTCAGTGATATATGAATTATTTTAGACAAAGGCTGGTAATATTCAGCACTACGTATTGTGTGAATGTTTCTTTTGCAGGTGATGCCATATTAAGAAACCTTGAGATAAAAGAAAATGCCTTGGTATGTTGCTTTATGTTTCTTGTTGGCTATGTCCTGTAATGTCATTTTGTTGTACAGGAAATCCATTTAGGAAACCTTTCAGTGATTTCTTTCTAATGCTTCCTTAACTTGTGTGACTTTTATTTCTGATACAGAGTCAACTGGACATTCCTTTCAAAGTCAGAGCAGGACACATAGGTAAGAGAAGTGCAGTATGATGTGTTGAATGGTTTGCTGATGTTGCTTCGTAAGACCAGTCTGCACTGCCACAGCATTAAGTAAAACCTGAGCTCATTAAGTGAAAGTTTCTGTCTTTGTCAGGTCGTTTGGAGTTGAAGATCCCCTGGAAGAACCTGTACACTCAGTCTGTGGAGGCCACGCTAGATGAAGTTTACCTGCTCATCGTGCCTACAGCTAGTAAGAGCTGAATTTATATATAGACCAATAAAGACATCTCTAATGTTCAACAGGTCTGCATTTATTTGATTAAAAATACAGTAAAAAAAAGTTATATTGAAATATTATTATAATTTAAAATAACTTTTCTTTTGTAATATTTTGAAATATAATTTATTCCTATGATCAAAGCTGAATTTAACAATATCCAGTCTTCAGTGTCACATGATCCTTCAGAAATCATTCTAAAACAATGATTTCCTGCTCAATTATTATTGATACTTTAATATTAATAATGGTTCTTTTTATCAACATTTTGCAAGATTCTTTGATCAACAAAAAGTTCAAAAGCATTTATTTGAAATCTTTTGTGACAAACGTCTTTACTGTCACTGCTGATCAGTGTAATGTGTCCTTGCTGATTAAAAATGATTTATTATTTTATTTTAATGATTATTACCCCAAAATAAAAATTTCATCAGTGAAAATAAATGTTTCTTGAGCAGCAAATCAGTATATTAGAATGATTTCTGAAGGATCATGTGACACTGAAATCTGGAGTAATGATGTTGAAAATTTAGATTTAATCACAGGAATAAATTACATTTCAAGATATATCAAAATACATGATAATATTTCACAGGGACGAATTTTTGTTTTATTAAAAAGTGTTCTAAAAAAAAAAAAAAAAAAAGAAAAAAAAAAAAAGTGTATTCTACACTCGTGGCGCACGCACGCATTAGGAGAGGTTAGATTCCTCCATTTCCCCTTCATTCGATTGTGATCAAGCTCCTTACCGATTAAACATCTCTCCTCCTCGTGCCTGTCCCTTTGGCCCGCACCACTCACAGCAGAGCAAGCCTGTTCTTGAGAACGCTGCTGTGTATATTTCGGAACTGCCGACGACGAGGCACATTTTGCGGCATCCGCCTCCAAATTTTTAAGCTACTTTTCCCTGAGCTTTTCAGCACCGCCGTTTCGCTTTGGTCTGTACATTTTGAGAGACTGAGAGGAAAGTGGAAGGGGAGGAAAAAACAAAAAACAAACAAGTAAAGTACCAGCCTAAAATGCCCGGTGTGCCAGATTACCAGTCCAGCACTGCTCTCTGTTAATGCAGGTATAAAGTATGACGCAGAGAAGGAGGAGAGACAGCAACAGGAAGCTCGGCAGAGGGAGCTGCAGCGGATCGAGGAGACCAAACAGAAAGCAGCAGAAAAAGGTGCAGTACATCATTTGAGCTCACATTGGTTTTAGATAGAAACAGGTAATGTAGTTTTTGAATTTGTGTTCATGTATTCAGAGAATCCAAAGGCAGAGAAGCAGGACACATTTGTGGAGAAACTGGTTACACAGGTGATCAAAAACCTCCAGGTGAAGATCTCCAACATACACATCCGTTATGAGGATGATGTGAGTAGTTTTGACATTTGTATTATCTGCAGTTCTTCAGCTTAGAGCTTTTATGTACTAAAACCTGTAATATACTGTATGTTCATTTGTGTTTACGTCTTTGTATGTGCTTTATTACTGAGTGATATGAAGTGTAGAAGACTTTTTAGTCTGTTCTGTGTGTATTATCACTTAAATTTCCCTTGCTTTCTCAATGTTACCCATGTGTTCAGGTCACCAATCCCAATGCTCCACTCTCTTTCGGAGTGTCCCTGCAAAACCTCAGTCTCCAGGTACTGAAATACAGAAATAAAATGATTAAATTATTACATTATAGTAGGGCTGCAACAACTAATCGATAAAATCGATTATTATCGGTAATGAAAATCATCGACAATGATTCTCATTATCGAATAGTCGGGTCTGTCCACAGAGCACGTCCAACTTCAGCCGGTCGCATCAAATTAACGTTACAGCACTGAATAACGCATTTCTATGGCCAAAATGCATCTAAAAATAGTGGAGGAAACAAAATGAGATGCTGCGGGAGAAGTACGTGATCCAAGCTGCACAAAACACGACAATTCTTTATTTTAAGCTTTAAGTTAATGCATTAGTGTAATGGCTTGCTCTGTCAGGAGCTTTGACAGATGCGTGTGCGACCTCAGCGCAAACACTTTCAGTTTACGGTCATATCCTTATCTGTAAATGTCACAAATTCACACGAGCATTTCCATTTTTGCATAAAGTTCCGTCCTGACAGTCTGTGTTAAGTTTATATCTTTATTGAATGAGTGCAGGCGCGTGAACGCGCGTCAGAGAGGGATTAATATTCAGTGCAAAAACATTCATTGTGCTGAAATATCTGTTGTTGAACATTAAATTAAGGTTTACAAGTCAGCATGTAGTGCACGTATTTTATGAGAGTAGGAACTGTAAAGGGATAACCGCGTGTAGTTGTCTGAATATAAATATCAGACGCTTCATAGCCGCCTTTTACAGGATAAAGAAATTACAGTAAACGTGACTGTGATCAAAAAGTTAGTTAACACTGAGTTTGTGTTTTTATTCGTCTTTATTATTTTTATTATTATCTTAATTTCTGATGAAGAGATTTAAACTATAGGCCTATATACAGTGCTTAAATTTAAAACAAATGTATTTAAGGTTTATAACAAACAATGTAAGCTTTGTGCCACTGCTGCTCTAAACTAACAGTATTGGTGTTTACTAAAATCATTTTTTTAGCTATCTGTATTTGTAATCTCTTTAGTAACAGTAGGCTATTTCTAATGCTATAATATAATTATTTCTGTTATCTATGAAAGATTTTTTCAGATAGAGTCAAAAAGTAGCTAAACAATGCCAGCAAGAATGCATGCTGTTATGAAAGGCAGGAGGCTATTTTTTTATAATGTGAATGAATATTTAGTTGTTTCAGTTTGTTATTTGCCCAATAAATGACAATAACATTTTTAGATTTAAACAATTCTTTGACAGATTCCTAAAATGTTTATGTTTTCTCTTTATTATGACAGGTGGTCTAATAAATTGTTAAGCACTGAATGTTTTCATAGCATTCAGTTGGCACGTTTGTTTGAAGAACAGTTGGCAGAATGTAGAAGTGTTTTTGTCAAAATAAAAAAGAAAATTTAGCTTTATCCGATTAATCGAAAAAAAAAAAAGAAAAAAAAAAAAATACATCGGCCAACTAATCGATTATCAAAATAATCGTTAGTTGCAGCCCTACATTATAGAATCTCTTAGACATTCTTAGTCATATTTAACACCAAAATCAAGGGGAAAATAAATAAATAAAAATAATTGCAAAAACAAAAAGCCATTTTTAAAAAGCATTTATTTACATTATTTCTTATTAAAGGGGTCCTATCATGCTTTTTCACTTTTTGAATTTTAGTCAGTGTGTAGTGTGTATGTTTGGGCATAAAAAGATCTACAAAGTTACAAATCTCAAAGTCCACTCCAAAGGGAGATATTTCGTTTTTAAAAAATCCCTTTTCAAGAACTACAACGAACGACTCGTTTGGACTACAAAGTTGTTTTCCTGTATTTGTGACATCACAAATTAGTCTATTAGAATATCATTAAAATAAATCCCGCCTCCGGAAATTCAAATGCACATTTCAAAATCGAAACCCGTGCTGGTGTTTTTATCTCACTGTATTTCTGATGGAAACCGACTGTGTTCAGAAAATTTTGGATGTCATTTTCATTTCATCTTGCATGTAATGTCTGATAAAGCAGTGTTTGTGAGCGGAGCTCTGCTTTGTGTTCAGCGTTACCGGGGAAACCTCGCTCTCTCCCGCTCCAACAGCGCCTCCCGCTAGCAGAGAATTAATTTGCATATATATGCTGCCACAAATAGAGTAACTCTGTGGGACTATGGTTTAAATAAATTCAACTGTATAACAATTTCACTGCAATTCATGTTATAATGTTAGAATTAAAAGAACAACAAACCTAATACATATTACCGTTGCACTTATCTGTACATAGTAAATGCAGTTATTTTTAAGCTGTTGTTGACATCCCATCTAAAACGTGATTTAGCCAAAAAAACAACAATATCATTACCACTTTAATATGTCTTGCAATATCTGTGCGTGCAAAGAATCTGCGCGATCCTCTTGTTCAATATTCTCGGGGTCTGAATTGATATGGCAATATTGACGAACTTGCTGTTTTGTCAAGGGGCGAGGCAGTACTGAAACACCGTCTGAGCTGTTCGCCAATCACAACGCACTGGGACAGATAACCAATCACAACACATTTCGTTTTTCTAAAGGCGGGCCTTCAAACCCGGAACTAATCAAGCCGTTTGTACCAGGCTGGGGAGGAAGTTATTGCAATAATGTAAATTATGTGAAAAATAATGCAATTTTTGAACCACCAAGCATGAGAGCATGTTCTAGTACAGTGGTTCTCAACCACATTCCTGGAGGACCCCCAACACTGCACATTTTGCATGTCTCCTTTGTCTGACACACCCATTTTAAATCTGTGAGTCTCTACTAATGAGCATTTGACCTGGATCAGGTGTGTTTGATTAAGGAGACATGCAAAATGTGCAGTGATGGGGGTCCTCCAGGAATGTGGTTGAGAACCACTGTTCTAGTACACCCCCAAAACAAAATCAAGACTTTGTAAAAGAGCATAATAGGACCCCTTTAATAAATAATATAAAAAAAAAAAATATACTAACAAAAATTTTGCATTAAGATTTATACAAAATAATATTTAATTAAAATGTATTATAATTTAACATTTTGTACATATATTTTCAATAAATTATAAAACTATAGTTTTTCTGTATACATGCAAACATAAATGTAAAATTAATATAAATATAAAATATATTTGCATGTAATGTTGTTTTATGAATAAAATCTATAGTTTTTTTCCTCTGTTTGATTTTTGGGGGTAAAATACGACCTAGCCATGTTTTATTTTTGTGATTCCTGATAGACTATATGATTAACAAACCATGAGAGGCTGTACATTACAGTTAAAAGTTCTTACTACTAAACATGAGTAGGAAATGTGACTTTTAACCTGATTTCAAACATGGCTCATTCAATCAGATTTTAGATACAAGTCTGTCTGTATTATAACATTTTTGGTTAATTTTCCAGACAGCAGATCAGAATTGGAACCCATGTCTTCTGGATGAGAAAGCCAAGCTGTTTTTCAAGGTTAAAACATGTCTTTTTCACTTTCACACTTATGAGTAGCAAAATTAACTAGGATTATTCACTAATACCGCACGTTATGTCATTTAGCTTGTACGTCTGGACACTCTGTTTGCGTACTGGAATGTGAATTCAGAGCTCTACTCTCACCACAGCCCTGATGAGGCTTTGGTAGGGTCTTCAGATTTTATTAAACTTTTAGTCTAAGGAAAAGAAATTGCACATTTTCATTGTGCATTTTTTTTTTTCTATAGCGATGCCTGAAGCACAGTGTAGCCATCCAGAGCGCTTATCATTTCAGTGAGTCCCTGCTTTATTTCATTACAGATTTCACTTGTATTCAACAGCGTTTTCTCTTTGAATTGCAAACCAATGTTATTTTTTGTGTTTTTGTTTAGTCTTTCGTCCAATATCTGCAAACGCCAAGCTACGCATGAATCCTCGCTCCGATGTGGACTTTTCCTCACCGAAAGTGGATCTAGTGGTCAACCTCCCTGAGGTGGCTATTGAACTTAGCCGGCCACAGGTGTGCAATTCAGTCAACAATTAACTGACGTATTTTGAATGTAATTATGGCTTGAATGTGACTTGACTTTTCATTGTTTTCTAGTACGTCAGCATTCTGGAGCTGCTGGGGTCGGTGGATATGATGACCCGTAACCTTCCATACAGGAAGTATCGCCCGGATGTGGCAGTTCACACTAATGCGCGTCGGTGGTAAGTGTGTTTGTAGATTGTGGTCTCGGCTGATTCCCTTTGTTATTTGGCTCTGTACTTACTTTTTTGTGGTCATCGTAGGTGGCGATATGTGATAACAGGCATTTTGGAGGCCAATGTCAAGCCCCGCCTTCACATGTGGTCATGGCAACACATCCGCCGCCATCGCCAACATGTGAAAAAGTACAGAGAGATTTATAAGAACAAAATCACCAGTAAGAAGCCTGCAGAGAGTCTGCTGAAGGAGCTTGAGGTGGGTGAGCACTGAGCTCAGTAAAGGCATAGTTCACACAATTAAATTCTGCTGTTATTTACTCACTCATGTTGTTCAAGTTATATCAGGGTTCTCGCCTCAAAGTCAGCCCAAACTTGAAAAAGGCTTAATTCAACAATGAAGGGCGCATGGAAGAACTCAAAACATCTGATTCTTGATTACTGATGCAGTTTATTTAAAGATGCTTCAAACAGTAACTTGATCTTCTTTGCATAAATTCAGTGCTTCAATCAGATCTGTTTAGCTTAATAACCTATATAGGAAACACAAACCATGTATAAAAATAATTATATATGAGCAAAGGCAATACATAGCAGTGAAATAATCAAGTACATTTAAGGGTATTGACTACAAACTTGCTAGTATACTCACAAATCACTTATTAAAGAACATATAAACATAGCGATTCAACAGCAACGCTAAATCAAATGCGGTTACTGCACATGACTAATTAGCAAATTAGATGCTAAACCGCTTACAATACAAACAACTTGCAAGTCAAAATAGCGTTCTCATAAACAGTCTGTAGTTACTAGAGAAATCTAGAGTCTTTGTCCTACCAGTAGCGTCTCAAAGTTGAACAACACATTGTGGCTTCTCCCAGGTCAGGTATCTTTGAATGAATGAATGAACTCAGCGTGCAAATTAATCCAAACTTGATGATTACATCCGTGCAGCTTTAACAATCTTTCTCCATTGGTTTTACAACCAGCAGCACCAACTTGGGTAGGAGCAGCGTACGCACTTCACAAAGAACCTCTGCACACTGATAATCAGACACACCTGCCTCTATCAGACATGAGCATGACATGGCATTAGCCAATCAGCTTCCTTGTTGCTTCCATGTTGCTCTATGTGTTCACAACCAATAGTTTTTCTATTTTAATCTCAACATTAAATTCATTTTATCAGATAGATCTTTCCTTACTTTAATAATGATGAATATATATTTTCACTCAATTCCAAAATGAACTTAACACATATGCTGTTATTTTTTCTGTTGAGGAGACATATGTCTGTTTTTATTTTTTTATTTAACAGCCATGGTTACTATGAACTGTCTCTGTGAACTGGCATATAGCTGTGTTTTGGTTCGGAGTTTGGTGCAATGAATTGACAAATATATCTATTTTTGGGTGAGGCTGTTTGTTTTGCTTTGCTTTGCTTTGCTTTGCTTTGTCATGCTTTGTTTTTGTTTTGTTTTGTTTGTCTTTGTAAACTGTCAAATATAATAGTGTGTTTTTGTTTTGTTTTGTTTGTCTTTGTAAACTGTCAAATATAATAGTGTGTTTTTGTTTTGTTTTGGAGTTTGACAGCCATGGTCACTGTGAACTGGTAAATATGGCTGTGCTTTTTGTTTTGTTTTGTTTTGGTGTTTGAATTGAGAAACATATCTTTGTTTTTTTTCTTTTTTTGTGTGTTTTGTTTTGGAGTTTGACAGCTGTGGTCACTACGAACTGTCTTTGTAAACTGAAATATAATAGTGTTTTTTTTAATTTTTTTTTGGAGTTTGTCAGCTGCGGTCACTATGAACTGTTATAGTTCATTTATTCATTTCATTTAGTCATTTAGCAGACACTTTTATCCAAAGCGACTTACAAATGAGGACAACAGAAGCAATCAATTGTAGTATTAAAACAACTATAACAGGTCCAAAACTAAAAGCTAATGCATACAACAAAATTTCAAAACTTAACATTTAAGTGAAAACAAAAAATAAAGCTAAAAACAATTCAAAATGTTAAAGAACAAAAGGTATAAGAGTATAATAATGATTCTAACATAACACTAAGCCAAACACCAAAAAACAACTACATATGTGTATGTACAACTACACACACATACATATATATACATATATACTAATAAAATATACATAAAAAAATGTACATAAAAACTAATAAAATGACAAACATTATTCCAACTTTAACTAAAATTAAAATCGATAACAAATACAAATCAAAATACAATAGTTTATCAGTAATCCTCCAAAAATAACACTGAGCCAAACACACATGAAAGTAGTAGGAAAGAAAGTAGTATTGTGAACTGGCAAATACAGCTGCGTTTTGTTTTGTTTTGGAGTTTGTCAGCTGTGATCACTATGAACTGGCAAATATGGCTGTTTGTTTGTTTGTTTGTTTGTTTATTTTTCTTTTGGAGTTTGTCAGCTGTGGTCACTGTGAACTGTCTCTGTGAACAAGCAAGAGTTGTATAAGGACTATTCAAATATTTTTCTTTTTTGTAATAAAAAAAATATCAGTATGGGGGTTTGGAATGACGTTAGAGTGTGCAATAAAAAAAAAAAATACACCTTCAAGGTGAGCATAACACTGCTGTTCTGAAAAAGACTGAATCTCTGACAACTGATGCTTAATATGTTACTTTACATAATGAAAAAATGCAACATACTTAATTACTCTTCACATCTTGAACATGTGAAAAAGTGGAGGTTTGTTTTGATCAAAACAGATCCATTTCCAAGACCTTTTTTAATGCCTTTTATGAATGTTAAAATGTGGGAACAACCAATTAAGACTGTTGTCATTTCTGTGACAGCTTTGTTTTAAACATAACCTTTTTATTTTTATTCATCCTTTAGGAGACTGAAAGAACCCTGGATATATTCAACATCACAATGGCAAGACAGCAGGCTGAAATGGAGGTGATGTGACAGTACATTCACACACTCTCACACAGTCACATTTCACTCGTATAATATTGTATAGATCATTTAAATCCTTAATAAAATGTGGCCTATGGCTTATATAACTGGAAATGTGTTCCTGTAGCTCAGCTGGTAGAGTATGAAGCTAGCAATCTTGGTTTGAATCTCTGGTTTCTGACTGAATGACACCATTTGACTCATGCGTATTCTGTCGCTGGTGTTGTAGGCCTCAAAGGCGGGGCTCAGGATATACCGTCCTGGGGTGAAGGTGGAGGAAGAACAGTCACAGGGCTGGTTCGGCTGGATGTGGAGCTGGTCTGGGGACAGTGGCACACAAACCAAAGATGTCAAAGCGGGAGGTTTGTCTGTGCTCTGTGTAGAATTCTACAGAAAGATTCATGTGAATATTTTCTGATAATAATTACAGCTCATTGTAATATTTAAATATTCCACAGAATTCCACATTATGTTGATCTGTTTCAGACAGATTCGTTGACTTTCTGGTTCATATCTCTCAGGTTTTGATGAGCTAATGACCCCAGCAGAGAAAGCCAAACTATACGCTGCCATTGGATACAGCGAGACAGCTGTCAATCCTAACCTGCCAAAAAATGTTAGTGACAAACAATCATCACACATATAAATCCAGTTTTTAGAAGTCTATAAATCCTTTTATAGATTTATGTGTTTATGCAAGATATTTTACCCAACTTGACCTCCATAAAAATGTATATATGTGTATATATGCACACTACTCTTCAAAAGATTGGAATATTTAGAGTTTTTTGAAAGAAGTCTGCTGGTAATATTGTAAATTATTATTATTATTATTATTATTATTACAATTTAAAATAACTTTTTTATATTAAAGAATTAGTTCACTTTCAGAATGAAAATTCTGTCATCATTTACTCACCCCTCACTTGTTCCAAACCTGTATGAGTTTCTTTCTTCTGTTGAACACAAAATATGATATTTGTAAAAATGTTGGTAACCAAACAGTTTTGGGTCCCATTGACTTCCATAGTTGGAAAAAAAAATCCTTTAATATGTTGGTAACACTTTACAATAAGGTTCCATTTGTTAACATTAGTTAACATGAAATAACAGTGAAAAATACTTGTAAAACTTTTATTAATCTCACTTTTAACATTTACTAATGCATTATTAAAGTTCACAGTTGTATCTGTTAGTATTAATTATTGGACCTGAGCTAACATGAACGAACAAAAATAAATAAAGAATTAAAAACAGTTACTTTTTTTAGTAATTAACATTAACAAAGAGTAACACTGTAACAAATGTAGTGCTCATTGTTAGTTAATGCAATAATAATTCATGTTAACTAATGGATCTTATTTTGAAGTGTTACCAGTACTGTATATTTTAAAATGTAATTTACTCCTGTGATGTAAAGCTGAATTTTCAGCATCATTACTCCAGTTTTCAGTGTCACATGATCCTTCAGAAATCATTCTGATATGCTGATTTGCTGCTCAAGAGGCATGTAAAGCATCACGCCCCTGATATTTTTGTTTGCAGTTTGAAAATATGAAGATAAACTTCCAGCTTAATCGCCTGTCTCTGTCAATCAAAGAGAGCCGAGAGAAGGCGGAGATAATCAAACTGTCCGTCATTAATCTGAAAGCCATGCTGACTCAAAGACCTGCGGCCCAAGCAATAAAGTACTGTGTTCTCTTCTCAGCCACTTTTATTTATTTAATTTGAATGAATTTTCTGTGTTCGATACAACTTAGTGTCACAATTGCTGTTGATAAATACTTTTAACTTGTTCCTCAATTGTGAAACAAGTACAAAACACATTTACAGTAATGCACTTACAATGAAAGTCGATGGGGCAAGATGTTGCACTGGAATAAATCTTGCCGTAACTTTAACAACATGTGCACAAGAAATAGAAATTGCACATTTGGCTTTTTCACCCTCCAGAATGTCTTGCCACATAGACTTCCTTTTTGTTTGTCAGAATTCCTGTAACATGCGGTTGTGTGACAAAATGTTTTACTTGTAGGATCTCTGCTCTGCTGTCATCATTTGAAGTGTCGGGTCTCCCACGAGGCAAGACGGCCCCCATCCTGCTGTCTCCACGTCATGTGGACGGGAAGAAAGACACGACTCTACTGAACCTCATGTTTGAGACGAACCCACTGGACACGAGTGCGGACCAGAGACTCCGCATCGAGTCCCAGCCGCTGGAGATCATCTATGATGCTGTGAGTGTGAGGGAGCGTCCTTGACTGGGGGAAAAAAAAAAAACTTTTGTCAGCTGAACCACTTTTTCATATAATATTTTCTAGAAATCAAGTTAATATTATATAATTTAACAACCCATTTGTATGTGATGCACCCTGATGTTGGTTAATGGTCACATGACATGCATGTAAAAAAAAAAAAGTATTATTTTTATTTATTATTTTTTTTACTTTTTACAGTATAGGGCTGCGCGATTTGGTCAAAAGATTATATTGTGATTATTTTGTCATATATGGCCATAGCAATTTGAACTGCTTTTTGATAAACACTTAATCTCATTTGGAAATGTCTGTTATTTTTGCCTATATTATATTTATTTAAGCCGACTAATTGTTTAGCCTTCTTTCTTTACTTATTTAGTTAATTTCATTTTACATTTTTAAGATATGATTAATTACTTAGGAACCCCCTGCAGTTCCCTTACAAACCCCATTTGAGAAACTATGCTATGAATGGATAATGGAAAGTATATATTAAGTGTGGTTTGTTCTTTTTGTAGATGACCGTGAACAGTATGTTAGCTTTCTTCATGCCTCCAAAAGACCTGCAGCTGGATGAACTGACCAACGCCACCCTCATGAAGCTGGAGCAGTTCAAAGACAAGACCTCCACAGGTGTGTGTGGATTCAAGTCATGTTTGTTTGCTAGATGCTTTCCTTTACGAAATTGGTGGTGCAGTGTGGATCAGCCTCTCTTTAACTGCAGATTTCCTACAGCTTTTATTGTGTAAAAAAAAATGCAATAATAAATAATATAATTTTAAAATATTTTTTAAATACTTTTTTTTTTTTTTTTTTTAAATCTGTATCTTTTATAATTTGTGGTTATAGAATAGTAGCTTGTACTAAAACAGTATTGTTTGTTGTACACAGGACTCATGTACATCATTGAGACTCAGAAGGTTCTGGATCTAAAGATAAACCTCATGGCTTCATATGTCATTGTACCAGAAAATGGCTTTTATGACCCCAAACACAACCTTGCCATTCTGGATTTGGGTCATTTCCAGGTAGGGGTGGGCGATATGGCAAAAATATCATATCATGATTTTTTTTAGAAATATCACGATTCCACGATTTTATCACGATTCTTTGTTATGTTAGTTTTACTGTTTTGTCTGAGCAGTGCAGCCAAAATAATTTCCCTGTTATAAAGACAAAGCCTTTCAAGGTAACAAAATATAAAAAAGAATGGTGGATATTTAGGCCAAAGTGGATGAAGTTAAAAAATCTTTGTCATTATTTTATCTTTGTTATTAAAAATAAGAACAAAGATACACATTACAAATACACATAATATACAAATAAAACAAACAGTGCTTTATTTTCAGGTACAATAGGCATATTTAGCAGGAGCATTCAAGAAACTGAATGAACAAATACAAAAATAAAACACTATATAGATTGATTCCTATTAAAGCAGCTGTATTATTTTTTTCTGTCAAGAGTAGCGAGTTATTTTTTTCTCTTTGTGTTTTTTTGTTTTAACATTAAAGAATAAAAATTCTGTCATCTGTCTGTTGAATCTGTCATAGTGTTTTATATTAGTGTGAACTATCCCTTTAATGACAGTCAGCAGCATGTTTAGTTCTGTCCCTTTAAGGCCTGCACGCATCCGTTTGTCTGAACTGTAACTTTCATTTTAGACATAACCAGCTGAGTCTATACATAAACCTTGTGTGTTTTGACAGTATTAGCGCAAAAGATAACTTAGTTGAGTAATCAGGCGCTATTAGACAGGTTTTTTAGTGCACACGCTTCAGAAAAAGCGCACATCAGACCAGCGCGCAAATGAAACGTTTAAACTGCAAGGCTTTAAAACACACGCAAATAATGTACTTTTGTGACTGCAAATAAGTGCAGTGTCCCATGAGAGTAATTGTACCGCTGAGTTAACACTGATGTGAATGTATGTGGCGTTGTACAGTATATTGATACGGAGGTGCCAGATCTGCAGATGATAGAATGTGAGCTGTAGCACGATACTACGATATTTCTCCAAAAGCAGATCGTGGAGACATTTTTATCGTCCATGATCAAAAATTGTAATATCGCACACCCCTATTTCCAGGTAAAAACATCTCACTGTAAGTGCACATGGTTTTTTATCTTCTTTTTTTTTTTTTTTTAGATCATAGTCATAATTTTTTTTAGTCATAATCATACTTGACATGGGAATTTTAATAAGCTAGGTTTCAGTAAAGTGCTTCAGATAATTTATATCAGGCAAAACAACAAACAGAAAGATGGAAAGAAATGTGAATTCCTTGTTTCTTGGGACTTGTTTCCCCAATGAGTCATATTTATTTTTAAATTGAGATTAAGAGAAGAAAAAATCCAGCAAACTGCCAAAGCTTGGTGTTCAAATTTGGCAAAAACAGAGCTTTCCAAACTTGGTCCAGCACCCCCATGGGGTGATAAATACTTTAAAAAGGTACTTTTAGGAAGTGTCAGTTAACTTGTGTGTACTGGTTTTTGATCATTTTTGTCAAAAATCCTGCTATTATTTGTGATTATTTTATTCTATTGACAGCAATGGCTTTTAATAAGAAGAAAATAGCATATCTACATACAGTTTTGTGAATATTTATTTTTTAATTTTCATAAATTATTTCATTTTGATGTCTTTTATAGTATCACAGTCAATACATATATACAGTTAAACCAAAATTTATTCAACATTTCTAACATTATAACAGTTTATTCACTATAGTTTAGAAAATAGTAATAAAATATGACAAGATCTCAGAGTTAAACTGTGTCAGAACAAATTCATCTTGATAATATCAGATAACTTTGATAAAGGTATATAACAAAACATGGTCAGGTCAAAGTGTCAAATCTAATTTTTTATAAATTTTACTGGTATTCCACTGAATGAAGAATTTTTAGGTATAAGATGTCATGGTTTACTTTATTTTGCTATCCTCAATTACATAAATGAACTATAGTGTCCTGCACCCACTAGTAAAAAAAAAAAAATCTAAATTTATATCTGGTGTCTCAAATCATTTTTGGTTTGACTGTATTTCTTGCACAATATGAATGTTTTATACATGAAAATATATGGCTGCCTTTATTTTCTATAAAGGTCATTACTAATGAGGGGATGATAATATTTAATTGCTTAAAGTGTGTTTGTTGTGTGTAGATGTCCAGTCAGAGCAGAGCTGACCTGCCTCAGCTGTCTGCGGGCAGCAGCACAATAGAGGACATCATGTCTCGAGCTTACGACAGCTTCGATGTCCATCTCAGCAGTTTACAGTTCCTCTACACCAAAGCAGGTGCGCAGACTTGCACAATGATTGATATACAGTAATGTAGACTTCACAGGGCTTTACGTATGTTGTGTGTGGTATCAGGTGGTGATTGGAAGTGGGCTCGTCCATTGAGACAGTCTGCTTTTCACATCCTGGAGCCTGTTGACCTGAAGGTGGTCTTCAGCAGAGCCATGGTGGTGTCGGACGCACGAATGCCCAAGTAAGCAGGAATTTCCCTGTCTGGTGTGCACGTCACTGAACTGTTTTGCGCATCACACGTTATGCATTGACATATTTGTACCTAATGTTTTTTATTCAGGTTTAAGATTTACGGTGAGCTCCCTCTGCTGTCTCTGCGTATCTCTGATGATAAAGTGCGTGGCGTCCTGGCGTTGCTCAGCAGCATTCCACTTCCTGAGAGTCGCCCGGCGCCCCAGACTAGAGTGCCACAAGTTACACCCAAGGTAATTAAAGAATGCTTATGGGTGTGTCTTCCTAGACAAATATAGATAAGATTGTCATTGTGACTTGACAAACTGACCTTTGGTTCTTAATTGTTCGACTGTAAATAATCAAATTTAATGCAGTAAAAGATGGGTACACATTATTGAAGTTAAACTATATTGCTGAAATAAAATAATATATTATGCAATAAACAACAAGGCTGTTGGTAGACTTTGAAAATGTTGCAAACAGGAACTAAAACTTAATCTGCTCTTGTCGTTAATTTAGGGCCAGATTTACTAACAGCTTGCGCCAGCACAGACAGTCTTTTAGTGTTAAAATAGTTCTGTTACTATTTACTGAAGATGTGCAGTGAAGAATTAGCACTGAAAAGGCATGAACAGTTATTTTTGCGCCTGACCTTATTGAATATGCATTTGTAGGAGTTTCCCTTTCAGACACAAAATTTATGGGAGGAGAGTATTAAAATGAATCACACAACGAGATTTACTAACATTTGCACTCGTCAAATTACTGCTATTTGTGTCATTATTTAATGGCCAAAATTTTTTTTTTAAAGCAGGCGGTAATTTGCGCTGCTCTTGGTAGATTGCGCTGGTCATTATGGAAATGATCTGGCTGTGTCTGTGTTCTTTAATGTGTGCACTGTCAGTAAATCAAGTCGTGGCCTAATGGTTAGGGAGTTGGGCTTGTAACCTGAAGGTTGCCGGTTTGATTCTCGCACCGGCAGGAATTGAAGGTGGGGATTGTGAATGAATAGCACTCTCTCTGCCTTCGATACCATGACTGAGGTGCCCTTGAGCAAGGCACCGAACCCCCAATTGCTCCCCGGGCGCTGGAGCAATGGCTGCCCACTGCTCCGGGTGTGTGTTCACAGTGTGCGTGTGTGTGTGTTTGTTCACTATTCACTGCTGTGTGTGTGCACTTGGATGGGTTAAATGCAGAGCACCAATTTCGAGTATGGGTCACCATACTTGACAATACGTCACGACTTTCACTTTTCACTTCTTTCAAATCACACAGAATTTTCCCTCCCATCACACTTTTATGGAATCACGCTCTAACGCTAATTTGCCGTGTTTAGTAAATCTGGCCCTTAGTATTATTTATGTAATATTACAGTATTTATTAACGTTTTGAATTAGCTTTTAATTTAGATTTTGTTTTAGTAATTATTCTTTTTATCATTTTCTTTTTTTATTTTTAAATTTTTTTTTTTTAATATTTCTGTTTAGCTTTAAATTTAAATTTATTCCAATTTTAGTTTTAGCAGTTTTAGTACTTCAACTCCAACTGAAATTTCTAAGTTTAGTTTTTTCATCTAATATTTATACTTTATTTTATTTCAGCTTTATTTTAAATAATGGAAACAATAACAACCCTGTCTGATATGGTGTCACATTTATCATCTGATGCCTATAATCTCAAATATTAAAGCTACAGTGGGGCAAAAAAGTATTTAGTCAGCCACCAATTGTGCGAGTTCTCCCACTTAAAGAGATGAGAGAGGCCTGTAATTTTCATCATAGGTATACCTCAACTATGAGAGACAAAATGAGAAAAAAAAATCCAGAAAATCACATTGTAGGATTTTTAAAGAATTTATTTGCAAATTATGGTGGAAAATAAGTATTTGGTCAATAACAAAATTTCATCTCAATACTTTGTTATATACCCTTTGTTGGCAATGACAGAGGTCAAACGTTTTCTGTAAGTCTTCACAAGGTTTTCACACACTGTTGCTGGTATTTTGGCCTCTAGAGCAGTAATGTTTTGGGGCTGTCGCTGGGCAACACGGACTTTCAACTCCCTCCAAAGATTTTCGATGGGGTTGAGATCTGGAGACAGGCTAGGCCACTCCAGGACCTTGAAATGCTTCTTACGAAGCCACTCCTTCGTTGCCCTGGCAGTGTGTTTGGGATCATTGTCATGCTGAAAGACCCAGCCACGTTTCATCTTCAATGCCCTTGCTGATGGAAGGAGGTTTTCACTCAAAATCTCACGATACATGGCCCCATTCATTCTTTCGTTTACGCGGATCAGTCGTCCTGGTCCCTTTGCAGAAAAACAGCCCCAAAGCATGATGTTTCCACCCCCATGCTTCACAGTAGGTATGGTGTTCTTTGGATGCAACTCAGCATTCTTTCTCCTCCAAACACGACACGAGTTGAGTTTTTACCAAAAAGTTCTATTTTGGTTTCATCATTCTCCCAATCCTCTTCTGGATCATCCAAATGCTCTCTAGCAAACTTCAGTCGGGCCCGGACATGTACTGGCTTAAGCAGGGGGACACGTCTGGCACTGCAGGATTTGAGTCCCTGGCGGCGCAGTGTGTTACTGATGGTAGCCTTTGTTACTTTGGTCCCAGCTCTCTGCAGGTCATTCACTAGGTCCCCCTGTGTGGTTCTGGGATTTTTGCTCACAGTTCTTGTGATCATTTTGACCCCACGGGGTGAGATCTTGCGTGGAGCCCCAGATCGAGGGAGATTATCAGTGGTCTTGTATGTCTTCCATTTTCGAATAATTGCTCCCACAGTTGATTTCTTCACACCAAGCTGCTTACCTATTGCAGATTCAGTCTTCCCAGCCTGGTGCAGGTCTACAATTTTGTTTCTGGTGTCCTTTGACAGCTCTTTGGTCTTGGCCATGGTGGAGTTTGGAGTTGGACTGTTTGAGGTTGTGGACAGGTGTCTTTTATACTGATAACAAGTTCAAACAGATGCCATTAATACAGGTAACGAGTGGAGGACAGAGGAGCCTCTTAAAGAAGAAGTTACAGGTCTGTGAGAGCCAGAAATCTTGCTTGTTTGTAGGTGACCAAATACTTATTTTACCGAGGAATTTACCAATAAATTCTTTAAAAATCCTAAAATGTGATTTTCTGGATTTTTTTTTCCTCATTTTGTCTCTCATAGTTGAGGTATACCTATGATGAAAATTACAGGCATCTCTCATCTTTTTAAGTGGGAGAACTTGCACAATTGGTGGCTGACTAAATACTTTTTTGCCCCACTGTAATTAAAAAAAATGTTTCCCCCAATTACTGCCAGCCTTCATTTTAACAATTTCAATATTCTCACAATTCTTAAAATCCAAAGGTCAATTTAATTTCAGTCTTTCTTTTAATTTTTTTTTTTTTTTTTTAAATATAGTTTGGCCCCTGTTGCTGTTGTTGTTGTTTTCTTTTAATGAATAATAGATAAAGCAGATATTTTGCCTTAATTTGATAGAGTATCAATAGGAATTTCCCAAATCAATTCACAAGCTGATTTGATTCAAATCAATTTAGATCTGATTTATTTGGACATCTTACCATTTTGCTTGCATTTATCCACCAGTGTTGTTGAGAATAGTTTTTTTTTTTTTCGTGCAGCTGTGTGATACTATTTGCTTTTTCACATTAGGCCTCCAAACGAGGGAAGACACCTCAACTCACCCCTCGAAGACCAGCCATAGATGACCTGCGTGCATCCATCATATACGGCTCAGGTCAGACACACTGTTACACTGTTGTTCATACAAGCAGATTCACAGAGAGACAGAGTTGCATTCCCATGAAAGAGTGTCATACCTACTGAATATCAGTGATAAAATATAGAGATCTACACTTTAAATCAAATATTACAACAATAAAATGCTGCCTTTGTCTTTTCCAGAGGAGGAGTTGTTCTTTGATGCCCCTAGTTCACCGGTCGAGGATCTGCCATTCTTTGAGGCCTCGTCTGACTCTCTGCAGGGTTCAGCCTCTGATAAGCGTCTGTCCATGGTGCTCAAAGGCCCCAAGAAGAACATGACCGAGTTCCTCTTGAGATTTGAGATAGCCAAGGTCCGATTATGCCCTTGTTTATTACATTTAATCTATACTTTTTATTAGGGGTGCGCCGATCCGATATTCAGTATCGGTATCGCTCCGATACTGGCATTTTCTGCTGGATCGGGTATCGGTCAGACAAGACCGATCCAAATCCGATATTGTGCGTATACTATTGTTTTATTGTTAAGCCCCACAAAAGCCACAAACACATTATAAAACACCATAAAGTTTTTGTGCACTATATTTCAAGTGTTCTGAAGCCATTACATAGTTTAATGCGAGGTACAGATGAATATTTAAGTCAAGTTCACATAAACTCTTCTCCCTGCCGCGGCTGTGTGTCATCCTCCATTCAGCATTCAAACTGCATGTCGTGTTCGGTTACTAGAGTCAAGACGATGAAACTCTCTTCAAGATTATTAAGTGTTCCTAATATTACACTTAATCTGTAAATAAAGATAAATGGTTTTGCATAAATGGACTTTATCTTGAATAAAGTCCTATAGAATGCACATAAGCGCTTTGTGCCTGCGCACTGAGACTCCGTGTTGCTTCAAGTGCATCATTTTGCACACGAGATGCGCATAAGCGCTTTGTGCCGCTCTGTATTGGAGCCTTTCGTATCATATACTTTTGCACAATGAAAGATTATTAATAGCCTTTCTTGTTCATCTTATCTATCATATGTTTCTTCCTCATTACTGTGCAAAGAAATGTCTTTTAATTTTACAGTATATATATTTATATATAAATATATTACTTGTTTTTCATGAATGTATTTTACAACAATACAAAGAGCAATTTATATCATTTTACATTATCACTATTACATTATAGTCCTACACTTATTCACTTTTATTTGTTCCCCAATAATGTTTTTTCCCACTAATTTTAGATTTTATACAATTGTACACATGATTTTTCTAGACTTATAACTTTTGCTACTGAATTATCCACTAACATAGTTTATAATAGTATTTTTGTCATAGATTATAATTATATATCATTCATTTGTTGTTTGTCTTTACAATAAAGTTGTCTATATTTAGTAGATTGTGTGTAATACAAAAAAAGTCATGATCAGGTCAACACACATTGAGGTCTAAAAATTCAACACTGATTAAAAAAAAGCTGCACTGGTATCGGATCGATATCGGTATCGGCAGATACTCAGAATTTTTGGTATCGGATCGGTATCGGTTCTGAAAAAGTGGTATCGAGCCACCCCTACTTTTTATATAAGTTATATTTAAACTATACTTTTCTTTCCTTATAGAGATGATAACAGATAGAAATGTGCATATACTGTATGGTTCATTTGAAAGTATCTTAACATTTCAAGGCTCCTCTAGTCATTCTGTTCACTCAAGTGACATTTTCCCTCCTTTGTTCTCCTTTAGCTGTCCATTCAGCTATGTCGCTTGTCAGGCAGACAAGAAGTGAGTGTTCTGCATCTGTTCATTGATGGATTAGGGACAGAACTCAAACTTCGTACCTTTGATATGTCTTCATGCACCTTCCTGCGTGAGATCTGCCTTGAGTGTTCGGAGTACTTGGGTAAGTGCATTGCACACACAACACTGCACTACTTTTATTCAGCAAGGATGCATGAAATTGATCAAAAGTAACAGTAAAGACATTTATAATGTTGCAAAAGATTTCTATTTGAAATAAATGCTCTTCTATTCATCAGGAGTCCTGAAAAAGTATCTTGGTTTCCACAAAATATTAAGCAGGACAACTGTTTTCAACATTGCTAATAATAAAAAGTGTTTCTTGAACAGCAAATCAGCATATTAGAAAGATTTCTGAATTCAAATATAAAAGTTACATGCTGTTTATGTGTTTGTGTGAAGATTCTGAGGACAAGAAAGTTCACCTTATCACCACTCTGGATAATACTGAGGAAGATCTGCTCACTTTGGAGTATGTCAAGGTAAATTTGCTTTATCATATTTACGTGTCATCCTCGTTTGGGTCCAGATATGTGTATAAGGGCTGTTTATCATCAACATGTTCCATAATTCTGTACATTGTGAAGCATCCAAGACAATATCTCTGGTAGAGTTTTCTTGGTTTTGGCCAGGTCTCAGCTGGTGGGTGTTAAAAGCCTAGTGGGATACCGCCTTTATGAAGGCCATTTTATAATTTTAGCTTTAATAAGTCAAACATTAACACAGAATTAGAGCTAAAAAAAAAGAATTGTGACTCATGATGCATGGCTCATTTTAATTACAGTCCTGCTCTCAGTCAAACTTTTGACAACACAGATTTAGAAAGCATTTTAATGTATAATATCTATTTATGATCTGTTCTATATATTATTTTGTACTCTCTATATTATATTGTAAATTTTTTCTTCAAATCATCCTGTAGTCCATATGCTTCATCTCTTTTCAAAGTATCAATGCAATATTTATGAGAAAAAGACTTAAGATATATTTAATATGATATGATCAAGTTTATTTTTAACTAAAACCATAAAATGTTTTCATTACTTGAAATAAAATCAAATATAAAAAGGCAACATTTTCTTCTTTTTGTTTAGTTTAAATTGAAGTGAAAGTGAAAGGTGAAAGTCGTGACGTATTGTCAAGTATGGTGACCCATACTCGAAATTGGTGCTCTGCATTTAACCCATCCAAGTGCACACACACAGCAGTGAATAGTGAACAAACACGCACACACACACCGTGAACACACACCCGGAGCAGTGGGCAGCCATTTCTCCAGCGCCCGGGGAGGAATTGGGGGTTCGGTGCCTTGCTCAAGGGCACCTCAGTCATGGTATCGAAGGCAGAGAGAGTGCTGTTTATTCACAATCCCCACCTTCAATTCTTCAACCTTCAGGTTACAAGCCCAACTCTCTAACCATTAGGCCACGACTTCCCCAAAGTCATAAAACTTATTCCTATTGTAACGGGGTGAAGAGTCACACAACAAGGGGTAGTCAATAAAGGCCCCGGAGGGTGAGTTTATTGAGGGTTTTAGGGTGCAAACTTGTGTCCGTGGTGTGTGATGGTGCTCCGTGCTCCTCGTGAGATCAATGCTAGTGCTTCCCAGTGGCTGTCCTCCGTGCCATGCTCGTGTGCAGGGGCTGGCCGGTCAAAGGCTGCTTTCTGGAACAAATGCAGATCAAGAGTTAGCGTGGAGTCTTCTGGAGACATGTCTCACCAGTGTGTGTGTGTGTTGCGGTGGCTTATCAAGCTCAACCATGACGAGCTTCAGGTGCGCCTGGCCAGCCCGAGACGAGGATGTGCAGGTGATCCTCGTTGGTCTCCAGGGCGACGCTGATGAGCGCTCGGGACAGTCGTCACACTCCCCCTAACCCCCCCCAACCCCCCCCCCCCCAAGCGTCGTCCTGGGTCCGCGTGAGAATGGGGAGACTGGGGCTGGGAGGGGGATGAAACCTGACAGACCTGCGAAAGCTGCCCAGATTCGGGAAAGTCCATCTGCGTTGGCATTGGCCGTCCCCGCCCTGTGTCGTACAACAAAGTGGAAATCCTGGAGCGCCAGGAACCACCTCGTCACCCTCGCGTTGGTGTCCTTCGCCCAGGCCATCCACTGTAAAGGGGCATGGTCAGTGATGAGGGTGAACTTACGGCCGAGGAGGTAGTACCTGAGCTCCAGGACTGCCCACTTGACGGCCAACGCCTCCTTCTCGACAGCCGCGTAGCGTTGTTCAGCAGGGGACAGCTTTCGGCTGATGTAGACCACCGGGTGTTCCTCACCGTCCTGTACCTGTGAGAGAACGGCTCCCAACCCGGTGTCGGACGCATCAGTCTGCACCAGGAAGGGACAGTTAAAGTCTGGGGCTCGTAGGATGGGCTCTGAGGTGAGCGCCATTTTCACCTGTTGGAAAACCTTCTCCTCTTCAGGGCCCCAGGGCACCTTCTCCGGCTGTCCCTTCCTGGTCAGATCTGTCAGGGGAGAGGCTAAAGAGGAGAAGTTGGGAATGAAACAACGGTAATATCCCGCCAACCCCAAAAAGGCTCGTACCTGGGTCTTGGTGGAGGGTTGCGGGGCTGAGAGAATCGCTGTCACCTTCTTCTCTTGAGGTCGGATTAAGCCCCGACCCACCTGGAAACCCAGGTACCTCGCCTCGAAGAGGGCCAGGTGACACTTGCGGGGGTTGGCGGTTAGTCCAGCCCTCCGTAGCTCCAAAAGCACCCTCCGTAGCCGTGCCAGATGTTCTTCCCAGGTCTCCGAGTGTATGACAACGTCGTCGAGGTATGCGGCCGCGTAGGACTGGTGGGGCCGTAACAGGATGTCCATCATCCTTTGGAAGGTTGCTGGTGCCCCGTGCAGGCCGAAGGGAAGAACCCGGTACTGCCAGTGGCCGCTGGGGGTTGAGAAGGCCGTCTTCGGCTTGGCCTCCTCCGTCAGCGGTACCTGCCAGTAGCCCTTTGTGAGGTCCAAGGTGGAGATGTACCGGGCTCTCCCGAGGCGATCCAGCAACTCATCCACCCGCGGCATGGGGTATCCGTCAAACTCGGAGACTTCGTTGAGCCAGCGAAAGTCGTTACAGAAACGGAGGGTGCCGTCTGGTTTTGGGACCATGACAATGGGGCTGGACCACGGACTCTGGGAAGGCTCTATCACTTCCAACTTCAGCATCTCTTGTACCTCTTCCTCGATGGCGTGTCGCCGAGCCTCAGGGACACGATAGGGCCGCTGCCTGACGACAGTTCCTGGCGGGGTGCGGACGTTATGTTGTAGGTTCTGAGTCCGCCCAGGGATCGGGGAAAAGACGTCAGAGAACTGACCGATCAGGTGGTGCAGGTCCTTTTTCTGGGCATCCGAGAGTAAGGAGTTCATGTCCACCACCCCAGGGTCGGATGTGGCCATGGCAGCCAATTGGTACCTGGTCCCCACCCAACGCTTCAGCAGGTTGATATGGTACAACTGGTCTTCCTTCCTTCGGCCCGGCTGCCTTACCCGGTAGGTAACCGGTCCCACTTTCTCCGTTACCGTGTAGGGCCCTTGCCATGTTGCGAGAAACTTGCAGGCCGTCGTGGGGACCAGGACCATCACGTGGTCTCCTGGCTGGAACTCCCGTGGCTGGGCTGCCCGGTCGTAATGTCACTGTTGGGCCTGCTGGGCCTTCGTGAGGTGCTCCTGGACCAACGGCATCACTCTGTCGATCCGTTCCCTCATCTCCCGCACATGTTCGATGGTGGACCGATGGGCTGCCGGCTGTTGCTCCCAGGCCTCCCTGGCGACGTCGAGTAGGCCACGGGGCTGTCTCCCGAACAACAGCTCAAATGGTGTGAAGCCTGTCGAGGCTTGGGGAACTTCCCTGATGCCGAAGAGGACATATGGCAACATTTTATCCCAGTCCCGTCTGTCCTCCGCGGCCACCCGACGGAGCATCTGCTTCAGGGTCTGATTAAACCGTTCGACGAGCCCATCGGTCTGTGGGTGGTAGACGGTGGTCTTAATTTGTCGTACCTGGAGGAGGCGACAGAGGTCGGCCATCAGCCGGAACATGAATGGCGTGCCCTGATTGGTCAATATCTCTGACGGTATGCCTACCCGACTACAGAGCAGGAAGAGCTCTTGGGCGATGGCCTTGGAGGTGGCCTTGCGGAGGGGAATTGCTTCCAGGTAGCGAGTGGCATAATCCACGATGACAAGGATGTGCTCGTGGCCCCTGGCGGACTTCGGCAGCGACCCTACCAGATCCATCCCTATTCGCTCGAAGGGTACGTCTATAATGGGCAGCGGAATTAATGGGTTGGGGGGAGGAGTCCGTGGCGAAGTTCGTTGGCACGTTGGGCAGGCCTGACAGAAGCGCTTCACATCTCCGTCCAGTCCGGGCCAGTGGAAGCGTTCACGAATCCGCTGGATAGTGTTCTGCGCCCCCAGGTGGCCCGCCATCGGATGTGCATGTGCCAGCTCCATCACGGTTTCCGTCTTCGAACGGGGCACGACTACCAGATTTTTCTCCTCCCCCCCTCCGCTGCGCTACACAGTAGAGTAGACCGTTTTGGACCACAAAGTGAGGAACCGGGTGTGGAGGGGGTTGCACTTCCTCTCCCTCAATCGTCCTCACCTGGGTCCAACAATGTTTCAGCCAATCGTCCCCGTGTTGTTCCTTGGCGAATGCCCCCCCCCCCCCTTGTCACCTGTTGGAACACATCAAAGAATAGGTTAGTGGTTTGGGAGGGGGACTCACCGTCTCTGATGCTGTCGGAGGCCAGCAGGACGGGGCGCTGCCGGGGACGTCGGGGAGATCTCCTCTTTCGGCGGTTCTCGGCCGGGCTGGCAGGCTGCACGGCGTTGGTGAGCAAGCGGTCAAACCCCGGCCAGTCTCTCCCAATCAGGACGGGGACGGGCAGATCCTTGACTATCCTCACCTCAACGGGCCAACTGCCCGAGGCGGCCGTGATTGTAACGCGACGAGTGGGGACCTGTCTCGTGTCTCCGTGCACACATGTGATGGAAAGGCAGGCCTTCGAACCCAGGCGGGGGGGAAAGACTGACGACTGGACGAGGCTGACCGTGCTGCCGGAATCCAGCAGGGCTTGATACGGCCGTCCATTCACCTTCACTTTTACACGAGGGGCCTCCGGCAGTGGGTCGCGGTGGACGATGCAGCCCGCCAGCCATGCTCGGTTCGGGGAGCGGGGTGGTTCCGTGGGCATCGGCTCGTCCTGAGGGCCGGGAACCGCCGGTCTACTCACTGGCTTAGAGATACCCTCTGGCGTGCGACGCTCCTGGCTCACCCTCCGGAGAAACAGCGGCGCTCGCTCCCCCACCTCCCGCTGTTGGGTGGCCTCCGCCAACTCGATGGCCTCCACAAGATCGCCCACGGTGTGGGGGTTCCGCATGCCTGCTGCCTGCCGGATTGTCCGGGGTAGGGCTCGCAGCAGACGATCGACAATGACTTTCTCCGCTACCTGGGTGGCGCTAGGGCTCCCAGCCAGCAGCCAATGATGGGCTAGTCGGGCCAGGTCGGCGGCCTGGGTACGGGCTGGCAACCGGGTCTTAAATTCCCAGTTGTGGAATTGTTGGGCTGCGGAGATGGGCGAAAGCCCCACACGGGCCATTACCTCCTTCCTAAGCTCATCATAGGATTCCCTCAGCGTGGGTTGCATGGAGAAATAGGCCCGTTGTGCTTCGCCCGTTAACAGTGGTGCCAGCACTCGTGCCCACTCCTCCCGCGGCCAGCCCTCCTGGGCCGCGATGGCCTCGAACATCATTAAGTAGTTCTCTACGTCGTCGTGAGCTGACATTTTTGGTAGGAGCTGAGTGGCCTGCACCCGGGGATCGGGCAGTGGCAGTGCGGAGCGTGGCGAGCTCTCGCTCGGAATCCCCCTGGCGAGCGGCCATGTGCTCCATGATCTGTTGTTGGCGGATGCTCACCTCGGTGAGGTGCTTTAATAGTTTCTCCATGTCTAGGGAGGAGCAGCCGCCTGTGAAAAAAAACAAGTAGAGGTGAGGCAATAAAAAAAGGGGGGGGGGGGGGGGGGGGGGGAACGTTGCTTATCGGTGACTCTTCACGGTCATGCCCGCATTCTCCACCAGTGTAACGGGGTGAAGAGTCACACAACAAGGGTAGTCAATAAAGGCCCCGGAGGGTGAGTTTATTGAGGGTTTTAGGGTGCAAACTTGTGTCCGTGGTGTGTGATGGTGCTCCGTGCTCCGTGCTCCTCGTGAGATCAATGCTAGTGCTTCCCAGTGGCTGTCCTCCGTGCCGTGCTCGTGTGCAGGGGCTGGCCGGTCAAAGGCTGCTTTCTGGAACAAATGCAGATCAAGAGTTAGCGTGGAGTCTTCTGGAGACATGTCTCACCAGTGTGTGTGTTGCGGTGGCTTATCAAGCCCAACCGTGACGAGCTTCAGGTGCGCCCGGCCAGCCCGAGACGAGGACGTGCAGGTGATCCTCGTTGGTTTCCAGGGCGACGCTGATGAGCGCTCGTGACATTCGTCACACTATATAGTCATATTTTTAAAAAAAAAATTACTTACATTTTATCTAAACTTAAAATGCAAATCGAAAATATACAAAATAAAATCTCATTCAAAATATTACAAATCTATAATAGTATATCGAAGATATGAAATAACACTTATATCATTGTGTCAGCATAGTCTTATGCATAGGACTATTCCAATAATACCCTATTCTTTTTCAGGCGGACAAAAATGCACCAGATTTTAAAACAACGTATAAAAATACAGAGCAACTAATCAAGGTAAGCTTGTTCAAAAATCACAAATTTTCTGCAGCTAATGTGAGCCAAACAGATCACAAAGCTTATAAACTGCATACTAATTGCAAAAGTTTGTTAAAGTACATAATGTATGGTCTTTGCACCAGGTGAATTTCTCCTCACTGGACGTGCACCTGCACACTGAGGCACTCCTCAACTCCATAAATTTCCTGAGTAACCTCCTCCCACCACTGAAGAAAGAGGCACAAGAGGAGCAGCCTGTCCTACCCAAAGAGGAAGAGGAAGAAGAAGAAGAGGAGGAAAAAATAGAGGATTCTGTTGTAACCAAGAAATCTTGTAAGAAAGTTAATTTTCTACGGCTGTTTGTTTGTTTTGTCATGATATAATTTTAATCTCATATAATTGGCTTGTTCTTCAGCCTGTAAGAAGTCAAAGTTTGAGGATGTGGTGAATTTGCACATCCGAGCAGATCTCAGCTGTCTGAAGGTCTTCATAAGAGGAGAGAAAGCCAGGATCTCAGAGATCAGCATAGAGGGTAATACACATTTCTGTAAATGCACATAAACACAAGAAAGTTGGGATATGTTACAGTACTGCATGTTCTCTTTTACACCAGGGCTGGTTTCTGAAGTTCAGATGAAGAAGAAGTCCGTAGAGATTCTGGCTAACCTGAAGAACATTGTAATTCTGGATTGTGACAAAGAGGCACTATATAAAAAGGTAGAAATTGCATTTATTGTATGATAAATAAATCATAGAATGGAAGCTAAATTGACACAACGGAGAACAAGCACACATTTTTATATAATTTTTGTTATACAGTGTTTAATAGTCTTAGAATAAAAAAATAACCAATATAATTAAGTCTTTTAACCACAAAACAAACTATTTCATGTTTGATTTACATTTTCTATTTTATTGGGCACAACACAACAGTATTGTTTATTAGATTATACAATTCTTTTGTGGTTAATTTAAGAAAATCATTACGCTCAAAAATTTATGGAAGAATAACCTAAACTTACTGACTTAGGACTGAAAAAATATTGGGATTTTTTTGATTTTATATAATTCATGAAAAGGTGAGAGTGTTGGAATTAATGTAGACTAATTATGGAATGATGATAATATATAGGCAGTGTCCATCGCGGATAAGGAGGTGTTTGATTTCCGCATGGTGAACCATGTGGATGCAACGGAAGGCGACGCCTACACAGATATGCACATTGTGGACACCAGTGTAACTTTGACTGTGGGCTGCATTCAGGTTATTTTCCTCAACAAGTTTGTCTCCTCAATACTGGTAAGCGTTCATCTCTCATGCACCACTGCATCTACCATTTTTCCCATACAAAGAAAATTAGTTTAAAAAAATTGCAATAATACTTACACTAATAGTTATTATTTTTATTTTGTCGCACCTATAAATATTCTATATATTTAAAAAGTGGAGAGGGCCTAGAACAGAACCTTGGGGGGGTCACCTACAGTTTCTTAATAGAAGCAAATTGCTGCATAGTTGTTTTTTATTTATTTATTTTATTTCACCTGTTTTTCAGTATATATTGTTTTCTTTATACTTAAGTGTCACAGCAAATATGGGAATGATCATGTGACTTCCTTTTTTAATTTTATTAGCCTCTTTTTGCATTTATTTTTGCATAGATTTGTCTGTTGACTAATGGTCTCTCTCTTCTCTCTGCCTCTCTTTATTTTTTGCTCTTCAGGCATTTATTAATAATTTCCAGGAGGCTAAAAATGCATTGGCAGAGGTGACGGCCCAGGCAGCAGAGAAAGCAGCCACGGGGGTTTTGGAGCTGGCAGAGAGAAGCACACGTATCTCCCTGGACGTAGACATCAAAGCTCCGGTTGTCTTCCTCCCACAGTCCTCTGTTTCCCACAATGTCATTGTGGCAGATCTGGGTTTAGTGACTGTAAAGAACCGATTTGAAATGGTCTCCTCTCCAACACACACCAAGATCCCTCCTGTCATGGACATTATGGCTGTGGGACTGAGTGATCTTAAAATGTACAGGTTAGTTCAGTGTTTTTGGATAAAGTTACTAGTTTGAATGAATTGATAAATTAAATAATGTGATTTATCAGCCCTGAAATTATATTTCCATTGTTTGATTAATGATGTTTGTAATATTTATTACCCCAGGACCACATTCACTGATGGACAATTTAAGAGTGAAATTCAGTTACTCAAACCAGTCAACATGGACCTGTCAATCAAACGCAGTCTCTCTGCCTCCTGGTATCACAACATACCTGACATCCAGATCAATGCACACCTTAAACCCATGAGTGTGAGTGCATATTTGTGTTTGTTTCTATGTCAGACTTTAGGTGTAGGGCACATTGCAGCTATCATTAATGTGCATTTTTTTTGTAGCTAATCTTGAGTCAGGAGGACCTAACTATAGTACTCAAGACTCTGAGTGAGAATCTGTCTGAAACTTCTGAAGCTCCTTCAGCTCCATCCAGCTCTGATAAAGGAGACATGGTTTCTACAAAGGATTCTCAGAGTTCTGGAGGTATAAACTACACACAAATACAGATTGTGAAGCTTTATTGATTATTAATGCATAGGATATGCCAAGCATGCTTTCCGTGTACTTTGTGTCTTTGTCTTTTCCTGCAATGGATATCCTGCTGTTTAAGCATTAATTAAAGGTCATTCTACAAAAAGTTTTGTAAAAAAATGTCATAGCAATTCCATATTTTATAGATAAATATAGTTTTACAAAAAAAAAAGTTTTTTTTTTCTCACAATGTAAATGTATTTGACTGCATCTTTAAAGATTCACTAAAATATTTTAGAATACATTTTAATTTAATAATGGTTTTAATGACACAGCCTTACTTTCGATGTAAACAAGCATTATACTTTTCAATTTCACAGCATTTTTAACTTTTTTCAATTTTATTTATTAATTTTTTTTACAAAATAGCAAACACTGTATAACATTGTTTACACAGATATATGCATATATGTACATATACTATTTATATACTGAATAATTTAACATTTAAAATTTTTATGTAATTGTTTTATATTTTAACCAAAGATTCAATGTCTGTGGTATTAAAATATGTAATTTATTCATTTATAAAAAATCCTCACTCTCTAAAATGTCTACAATAATTGTGAATAATTTAAAATAATAGTCAGAAGTTGCTAAATTTTAATTTAAAAGTTTAATAAAAGTGTTTTTTTTTTCCTGTTTTGTAATAATTAGCACAGAATTACTCATGTATTTACTTATATATACGCATTTCCTAATTCAGGATTCGAATGTCTTGGAGATGTTTTTTTTTTTTTTTTTTTTTTTTTTTTTTAGGTGTTTAAATAGTATTTTTTTTATTGTGTTTTAGGGAACACCGTTGTGACTGCAGCAGTGGTGGAGGGCCAGAAAACAGGCAAACTAAAGAACACTCTGAAACTGGATTTCAAGTTTGACTCCATGACACTGGTCCTGTACAGCCCGAATAAAGAGGTGACAAAATACACTCAATTCATTGTAGTTGAGAGTGTAATGATTACATATGTAACCAGGTTCAGATATTTTGTGTTTGGTTCAGTTTTGGTTTGTGTTTGCATACAGATCCAGCTGTCAGACTCCCGTGATGAGAGTTTGAAGTTGGCAGAGTTTACGTTGGGCACCATCTCCACCGCTGTGCTCATGTTCTCTGACAGCTCCATGAAAGCCTCCCTCAAGCTCACAAACTGTCTGCTGGATGACAAGAGACAGAGGGTGAAAATGATCACATCCAGGTAGATCACACACAGATCAAGATCCACTGAAGATGCTCCAGTTTGTGTTAAATCATGTTTTATGTGTACAAATGTCCTTCCTGCCCCATACAATTGACATTAGAGTCATTTTCTCCTACAATACATGGCTGTAACAAGTAACTGATAAAATCATCAGTTATTTTGCTCTGTGCATGGAGAACATCTTTATCTGAAATCACTAATGTTGTAACATTTGTATTTTTAAACCTTTTTTGCACAAACTATATGCATTAAATCGATTAATCAAAGAAAGAACCAGCTGATTAAACGATTATTCAACAAAAATTAGTTACCGGTTTATGGTAAATAGTCATTCAATCACTAAGATAAACTTTGTTGTCCCGAAGGAAATTTGTGTTGGACACATACAATACGATATCTGCTGTTTTACACAAATAACACACTACGTTCATATAATACATACAGCAACCCGTCTCTGCCCTCCCCACAATATACAGTGAACAACTAAACTGCACCCTACCTATTGTGCAACACACCTTTAATCATCATGTTTATATATATTTTCACACACCAGATGGGGAAAAAAAAAATTATTATAATTGTTGACCTCTAGCTAACTTATCATTTAATACTTTAATGGACAATGGGACAAAGGAGTTCTTAAAACGGTTAAGCCTACACTGAAGAACTCTGAAGCGTCTTCCCGAGGGAAGAAGTTGGTACTCAGAGTGAAGGACATAAATGGGATCTGAAATAATTTTTTGAGCCTGTCTAATAACTGTTTCTTCAAAAAGAGCCTGAAGTGTGGGATGCTGCTTAACTCCCATAATTTTCATGGCTCTCTGTGTTAGCCGTGTAATCTGGGCTTTCAAGTGTACACTAAGATTGCCAAACCAGGCTGAGATGCCATATCGAAAAATGCTCTCGATTACAGCATGATAAAAGAGAGGCAACACTTTCTGGTTAACACCAAAGACCCTCAACCTTCGAAGAAAATACAATCGCTGTTGGACCCTAATGCAGACATGAACGCTCCATGTCAGTTTATTATCAATGTGAATGCCCAGATATCTGTAAGAGTTCACCTGGGATATATTCTGACCATTAATGACTAAATCAGTCAGTAACTGTGTTCCCTGATTTCATGCTGCTTTAGGATGATGGCAATGCGCCAGGGCAGGGAAGGCAATGTGATGGTAGACGTGAGTTACCGACAAGGCCGGGACGGCACTGTGCTGGACACTCTGGTTCAGGACCTCTATCTGTGTGCCAGTATGGAGTTCCTGCTCACAGTAGCTGATGTCTTTCTTAAAGCTATGGCAGACGGCTTCTCTGGTCCTCCTAAAAACAAACAACCCACCAGCTCATCTAAAGACCCAGGTTAGTGATTTGTACTTCTGTAGCATCTTGATGAAGACAAGTCTCAAGTCTTATTAGACCTAAGATAGTCCTAATATTTTTGGTCATTTTGTTGTATGAATATCTGAACATACAATATTTCAAAAGAAAACAAAACAGAACAAAAAAAAAACATTTTGTTTTAGCTAGGGCTGTCCTCGGCTAAAGATTTTTCTAGTTGACGTAGTCGTTCATTTTAAGCATTAGTCGACTAATCGCACGTTTATTAATAAACCATTTAAATCATTACAATGAGCCTTTAATTGCCTAATAAGGGCACGCTTAAAGCTTGCCACAGTGCACCGGCAGATATAATTATAAATATGTCAGGGAAAAACAGTAAGGAGGCTGCATTAACATTTTAATAATTTATTGATAAACTACAGCTTTCTTTGTTCTTGGCTTAAGAGATGAAGTCTGCGACACTGACTCGTGATCTCCGCTGTAGTGACGCGCCTATATGCATGTTTCATACGGATTACATAATCTGGGAATATTTGTTTTCCATTTGAATTGGTTCATTTGAAAGTAGACATTCCACTCTCTATAGATATATTTTTCATGTCTGTAAGTATACGCTGAGTTTCACGCTCAAGTTCCCAAAGACAGAGATGGCAGAAAACGCATCCTGTTTGCTTTCATTATTTTTCAAAAGTTTCGTTGTTATTCTGAGTGCACACAAACAAATGTAGAGTCTTTAGAGATTCGAAAGATGTATTACTCTTATCTGTATGTCGAAAAATGAGTATTGTAAGAGTAAGTGACCGCACCAGCGCCTCCATCTGTCATGCAGTGAGCGCGCTACTGTTCAGCTTCCACACTCCGCACAGACACTTAAATAGCGCACATTTGGTCTAAGTTAACATTAGATTGGGTGGCCATGTAAAGTTGCTGCTACTAACATATTTCAGATGATAAGTCATATTTGAGTTCGATGAATGATAGGTGAGCGTTTGGTTGTCCTGCCCAATGTACTATATTACCACCGTTAAATCTGAAAGATGAATATTAGTGCCCCCATACCATGCCAGAGAAGAACTGTGTCATAAATGACAGAAAATTCTATAAATGGTGAATCAATGGTGATTTGTGTCTTTCCTTTGCTAGCAGTTCCTGCTGTGCCAGTCGTTGCCAAAACTGAGATGAACATTGTGGTAAAGAATCCTGAGATCGTTTTTGTGGCCGACCTCACACGCGCTGAAGCTCCAGCTCTCGTTATGACGACGCAGTGTGAACTAGTGATGAAGAACGAGCCCAGTGGTCAGTCGATGAAGGCCGCCATTTCAGACCTAAAAGTGGTGGCGTGTCCACTTCTGCGAGAGAAGCGGAAGCACAACGTGACGACGGTGCTCCAACCCTGTCAGGTGTTCTTCCAGAGCAACCAGTCAGCTACCCAGCCTCAGACCATCGAGCTGTCCATCAGCTCCCTCACGCTCAAGGTGAGGCCAAACATGTGAAATTGTGATCATGAGAAATAGTGATCATTTCATACTTTGAAATCATTTTGATTTGAAGCTATAGCAACAAACCTGGTTTTTTAAAAGTGTGTGAAATCATAAAATAATCTGCTCTCTTCCTGTTCTTAAAGGTGTCTCCTATCATCATAAACACCGTTATCACCATTCAGTCAGCGCTGAGCCCTGCAGCTGAGACCCCTGAGGAATTGGAGAGTCCTGTGCCACAGGATCTATGGAAACGTCGCAACCTGAGAGACCTAAAACTCTGGTTCCTTGAGGAGGAAGAAGAGAAAGTCACTCAGTCTGTCATTCCACTCGTTCCTCATGGAGAGTCTCTCAAAATGAACATCCACTTCATCTGCCTGACGCTGGAGGCTGGAGTGGGCCATCGCACCGTGCCCATGCTGCTGGCCAAAGCCTCGTTCCAGGGAGACGTGAAAGACTGGAGTACTCTCATTAACCTGCAGTGTCACCTGAACCTGGAGGTCAGAGGATATTGTAATACATTGTACACATATCTAGTTCTGTCATAAAACTCTAGATAGTGCAGGCTGATAGGCTTTTATATGCAATCACATAATCACAGAATTTATTACATGGCACAAGCTCATTGGCAGATTCTGCAACTGATGAGATTGCTTACTCAACATTTAAATAATCTGGTTCAGTGTTTACTGTAAACTTATTCTGCAGCATGCTATTTGGGTTCCTCTGAAACCCTCCACCTCCCTCAGCACCACCTGTCTAGATCTGCTACAAGATTTATGTATGCATATTCAAGCAGCAGCAGCAGCAGCAGCATATCTTACATGCTCACAGCAGTGTGTCTGAGTATCTATTGGCAGTAGTGTGTCCATATTTGCTCTACAGCAGCTGTGTGTAGCAGATCTAGTGCACCAAGACCAAATATTTTAACAATGTCATATACATTAACATACTAAAGCTATTCTGAGAGTTACTGTGATTGATTTACATTTGGTTTTGAGATTGGACCATTTCGTTGTACCAGCATCAAGAAAAAAAGTGGCTTTAAGGGCTCCTGTGGTTTTCCGCCAAAATAACAGCTTGATGGTGTAATGTTTGTAAATTATGAAATTAAGACTGCCATTTTTGTAGTGTACCATAGAATTACACTGTAAAAAAAGAGAAAAAACGTTTTAATGTTTTAAAAATGTTTAATAATGCTGTTATTATTATTATTATTATTATTATTTTATAGTCATATTTATATTTAATAACAAAATAACTGGTCAAAAAAACTTTTTTTTAATCAGAAAAATTGCAGTTAGATTTTCTTCCTCAAATAGTGCAGCCCTACTGCCAGCAACCCCAGTGATGATCCATATACCCTGTTATATACATGCTGTTGATGTTGTTGTAAACAGTGCAAGATATTCATGTCCTACTTGCTCTTAACAAATCAACTGAACATCTTAGGTGTTTGCAGCACCAATGCTTTTAATTTCATTTAATTCCATATACATTTGCCTGTTTTTATAGAAAGAAAATGACGCACAGCACAGTTTCACATAGTTTCTAGAGGAATTTTAATCTTACTATCTAGTCAGCAGAGTCCCAGTGTCAAATAGTGGCAGAACCATTTGAACTACTTTGCTAGTCTTGCAACTTGTACTTTGCACACCATTTTAACACGACTCTCATGCCGTGAGGTGCTGAAAAAACTGTGAAATGCGACATTAACAAAATGTCTGTCGATACTCTGTCAAGTTTTTTTGTGTCCTATAACAATTTTTTTCTGTAGGTGAATTATTATAATGAGATGATGGGTTTATGGGAACCACTGTTGGAGCCGCTTGACGATGAGGAGAAAGATGGTTTCAGACCGTGGACTCTAGCAATGAAGGTTACCTTTCATTTCATGCCTAATCTGTTATAGACAATACTTTTCATGAGTTCAAGAAATAATGTTGTATCTACAGATGAAGAAGAAGCCAGTATCATATTCTGGAGTATCTGATGAGGTGGACGGCAGTGTGCCTAATTATAAAACGGTCATCAGCTTCACAAGTAAAGACCAGCTTAACATCACCCTCTCCAAGTGTGGCCTCCACATGCTCAGCAATCTAGGAACGGTAAGAAATGGAGATGATTGCAATGTGTTGAGATGGTTAAAAAGGGCTGTCTTTCTCTTACAGATGGTACAGATGAGTGGTTTCTCCTGTTTGGTTTGCAGGCATTTGCAGAGGCCACAAAGCAGACTGCTGAGTGCTTTCAGACAGACCAGGCTCCGTTTGTGGTGAAGAATCGTTTGGGTTTGCCATTGTCGGTGCTGCACAGCGAAGTGTTTAGACCCATTGGTAAAGAGTCTAAAAATCGTGTTGTGGAGCTCCAGGATGGAGAGAGCTTGAATATGGACTACACCCTCACCGCTGAGTCCAGTGACCAGTTCTCAGCCATGACCAGCCTCAGCGCCAAAAACTACATACAGCCCAGTAAGACACAATAACCCATGACCTATATGAATATATATCACAACTAGTGCTGTCAAAATTAGCGTTAACGCAGGCGATTAATTTTTCAAGTTTAACGGCGTTAAAAATAATTGGCAAGAATTGCATTTATGTAGACACAGAATGTCTTTACAAACAAATCAAACAGAAGACTTTTCAGATACACACTCCAACTTCGCCTCAGCGACAGGCACGAGTCAAATGAGCGCAGAAATGGTACTGTGCTCATAGTGCGTGCTCTTCAATTGCATGCACAATTGCGGCGGCATGCGCTGTGCACGAATTAAACTACGAGCGTGCATGTCAGATCTGCGTCATGTTCAGCAGCGGCAGCTCTTAAAGTAATAGCAGCCAAATAACCTAATAACCCAGCTGCTGTGATGTCTGTAAAAGAACAAAAGAAAAAAGAGGAAATCAATAACTTTTGTAGCTTTAAGGATTCATCTATATTTCATTTAGTATTTAGTGTTTGATAACTTTATTAAAAAAGAACAATTTCATAGAGACATCAGTAGTATTGTTATCAGTGATACTTGCCTTCAGTCACAAAAAAAGATGCCGTTAAACAAAATTTAAAAATATACTGTCTTTGTTGTTTCTTCATTAATTTGAAGATTGAATGTGAAATTATTGCAATATAAAAGTATATTTAAAAACTTTAATGTTAGGTGGGATTAATCACGATTAATCACAGTTCATTTCAGAAAAAATGTGCAATTAATTAGTTAGCCTAATTTTTTTAATTGATTGACAGCACTAATTACATTACTAGTACACTATTACTAGTACACGAATAAAGGTTCCAAAAGGTGGTTTTCGCAGCAATGCGATAGAAGAACCATTATTGGGTTCCTTAAAAAGAAATATTGTTTTTGAAGAACATTTTAATAATCTAAAGAACATTTTCCACTATAAAGAACATTCCATTAATGTTAAAGGTTCTTCATTGAACCATAGATGGCAATAATAAACCTTCATTTTAAGAGTGTGTGCAATATAGGCATCCATCAGCACACTAACGAGTGACAAACTGCATGAAATGAATTTATAGCTGCATATTTTATTTATAGTGCTGTCAATCGCTTAAAAAAGAAAATTAACTAATCGCATGTTTTTTCTGAAATTAATTGCGATTAATCCCACCTAACATTAAAGTTTTTAAATATACTTTTATATTGCAATAATTTCACATTTAATCTTCAAATTAATGTAGAAACAACATAAAGACAGTATATTTTTAATATTTGTTTAATGGCATCTTTTTTTATGACTGAAGGCCAGTATCACTGACCAATACTACTGATGCCTCTATAAAACTGTTCTTTTTTTCCTAATATTTAACCATTGACTACAACCATTCAACATTACAGTATAATTGAGAGCTATCAGTTTTAATATTTATTAGACTTTAATAAAATAACTTCTAATTTAAGTGAATTTTAAACAATCTTCACATAAACCCATTATAACAAATGTCATATTTAGCTACCTGTGCCCTTCAGCAAGTAGGACATATACAGAAATTGAATAAAGTTATCAAACACTAAATTCTAAATGAAATATAGATGAATCCTTAAAGTTATAAAAGTTATTGATTTCCTCTTTTTTTTCTTTTGTTCTTTGATGAACAGACATCACAGCAGCTGGGTTAATAGGTTATTTTGGGTGCTATTTCTTTAAGAGCTGCTGCTCCTGAACATGACGGGGATCTCATGCATCGTATTTTCTCTCAACTCTCTTTCTCTATCCCTTTTCTGACCCTCTTCAGGTCTTAAATTCTCTATTAATGTGCTGACGAGTTGAATTGGGTGTGTTAGATGAGGAGACAGTGCTGGGCTGCTCCAGGACAGTTTTGAAAACCCTTTCAGAGACATGTTCTTAAATGTGACTCATATATAGCATATAATACATGCATGCACAGTTTTAAGGCAGCTTTAATCACCTTCATGACTTAACTGATCACAACATTGCATGCACATCGTTTCTTTCATCCTTTGATATGAAATGATAAAGGCTACAGCGTGCGCCGGCGCCTTTGTGTGTGCAATTGAAGAGCGTGCGCCGAGTTCAGTACCATTTTCCGCGCTTGTTTGACTCGCGCCTGGCACTGAGGTGAAGTGGAGTGCGCGTCTGAAACGTCTCCTGTTTGATGTGCTCCTAAAGACTTTCTGTGACTAAATAAATGCACTTCTTAACTTGAAAAAAGAGACAGAGGCAGCAGTTGTGAGTGGGGTGGCCAACACTAGCCCCACCCTGTGTTAACGGCATTAAATATTTTTAACACGTCAAACTGAAAAAATTAATCGCCTGCGTTAACGCACTAATTCTGACAGCATTAATATTTTATTAATTTTATAGCTGCATTCTGCAAAATTGGATTTTTTCTTTTTCTTTTTCCTCTTCTCCAGCTCCAGTTGGCCATACTACCGCAAGTGTGATCCCACTAATCAAAACAGGACAGGACATGTATAGCGTCATGCACTGTGACTCAGGTGTCACACGCTTCTTTGTCTGTCAGATTTACAGCGTTGAGGGAAGCAAATATGTCAAGATCCGCTCTCCTTTCCAGGTGCATATTATTAACCTACACACACACACGCACACACACTATATACAGCAGACCTTTCCCTTTAAAAATGACTCCTCATTAAGCCTACACACATTTTTACACTGATTTTGAGAGAGAATTCTGTAATATACTCATAATAGCTTAAAACATTATCATTTAATGAATGGAAACTTAATTTTTATTGTTAACAGATTATTGGTGATGTTATCGTTTTGTATTGATTTTCTAGATTATCAATCACTTTTCGGTGCCGTTCCGTGTTTATGAGGGATCTGAGTGTCTAGGTATCTCTCTGCCTACAGAGGAGTTCTGTGTGCCGCTGGGCTCCTACAGGTCAGTTACAGCACAGGACTGTCAGCTCTGTTTGTCTGTTCACTTTCACGAACATACAGTACACTCTGAAAAACTCTTTCTAAGTTATAATAATGATACTTGCTTGTCACAGTTATCTTTTATAATTATTAGGGATGTCTACTGTAACAGTACCATATTGGTTATCTGCCATTTTTAGAGATATCTTAGTTTGTTGGTCTCGGATTATATTGGCTACAAATCTGTCAATATTGGATATTTAACTGTGCATGCTCATTTCCCCTATTTTATTTTATTTTTTTTGCCATTATCTAAATTAAAATTTAAATCTCAAAATAAATATCCATTTTTCATGCATTATAATCTTGTGATGCCTAAAATTACTTTTTTTATTAAATTATTTATTTAATTTTAGCATTTAAAATTATTTTAATAGTTGTTAGTATAATAATAATAACAATTATTATTATTATTATTATTATTATTATTAAGTTAATTAATATTTAATTAATATTATAGTATTAAGTTTGACACATTAAAACTAGCAAGTTCAAATCTAGCAATTAATTGCTAGATTAATTAATCAGAAGCAATTAATTGCGATTAATCCCACCTAACATTAAAGTTTTTAAATATACTTTTATATTGCAGTAATTTCACATTCAATCTTCAAATTAATGTAGAAGCAACATAAAGACAGTATATTTTTAACATTTGTTTAATGGCATCTTTTTTATGACTGAAGGTAAGTAGGAAATATACAGATATTAAATAAAGTTATGAAAAACACTAAATTCTAAATTAAATATAGATGAATCCTTAAAGCTATAAAAGTTATTGATTTCCTCTTTTTTCTTTTATTCTTTGATTAACAGACATCACAGCAGCTGGATTATTAGGTTATTTGGCTGCTATTACCTTAAGAGCTGCCGCTGCTGACCGTGACGCGGATCTGACATGCATACTCGTAGTTTCACTCGTGCTTTAATATGAAATGATACAGGCTACAGCTTGCGCCGCCTTATTTGGGCACGCAATTGAAGAGCACGCGCTACAATCATGGCTGACAGGAGCTGCCTTGTCACCTGTACCATTTTCACGCTCATTTGACTCGTGCCTGGCGCTGAGGCAAAGTGGAGCACACGTTTGAAAAGTCTCCTGTTTGATGTGTTCGTAAAGACGTTCTGTGTCTAAATAAATGGAATTGTTGTCAAGAAAAAAGACAGAAGCAGCAGTTGTGAGGGTGGCCAACCCTATCTCCACCCCTGCATTAAATATTTTTAATGCTGTTAAACTGGAAAAATTAATCACCTGCATTAACACGCTAATTTTGACAGCACTAATTATAATTTTTATTGAGCCTGAACCATTCTTTAATCCTGCATACGTCTCTTAAATCTATATTTCGGCATTTTCAATTTTTATTTATTTATTTATTTTTTAAGAGCTGAACTGAGCCTGCAGCCTGTAACTGAAGGCGAGGAGCAGTATGACCGCTCCGAGGGTTTCACTTATAATGAGGTGATTCAGAAGCCTGGAGAGTGTCTGGAGAAAACCTGCCATCGTCATGGAGACAGCGCACAGATGCTGAAGGTCAACATGGTTCCTGTTCCAGACGCTGTGATGTCACACAGCACTGAGGAGGAGTTTGACAGGCCCATCATTCTGCACCTGTGGCCCACCGTTCTCCTCCGCAACCTCCTGCCGTACCCCATCACTTTCAAGATAAAGGTACAAGAGACCTTACAGTCCCTCCCCACTGAGTCAGATATGTGTGGTTTGACTTGGCACAATTACGATCTTTTATAGTTATTATGGATGCCCACTTTAAAGGGGTCATGAACTGCCTTTGTTTTTTATTTTGTTCTGTTCTCTGAGGTCCACTTAAAATGTTATCAAGATTTTTACATCGAAAAACATCATAATTTAGAAGTAATAAGCTATTTTCTGTCCTGTTTTTAACCCCCCTCATCAGAACGCTCTGTTTGAATAGGTGTGGTAGATTGTAGACTCGGAAACAAACGCGCTCTGCTATGATTGGCTTACAGTTGTGTTTGACAGTATACATTCCTCATAGATGGACGCAGCTGTGATTTAGGTCAAAATGCATACATACTCGGTACATATCAAAGATCTGTAAGAAAAGACAAAGAAATAGTGATCATGTAATAAAAACAGTTACTCACACTTGTGTTGCGACATTACAGTCGGCACTGCATCGTCTTTTGGTTTCAATCTGAAAATCCCACATCAAGTTATGACTTGTTTGTAAATGAATCGGCGGTAAAATGAAGTGAACAAAGGACCGAGTTCTTACTGACGCGGTCTGGATCTTCATTAAAAATAAAGTTTATTCACTCTTTCCTAACACTGGAATCAGAAGGAAGGGAATGCAAACACTGTTTTTCCACAGCGTCTTGTTGTCTTCAAAACCATCTTTATCGGTTGGTTTCTGCGTAGACCTGCGCGTTTGCCTCTCTTGTAAACACTACATGCGCGAATCGGTGGGTGGGGCTAAACAGGCAGCGATGTAGAAGCAGGCATTGATCTTCTTCTGCGGAGATGTGTTTCTTCTTCTGTGTTTAGTCAAACTATTGCAACATAAAGTAGAAATTCCACAAGCTGTCGTATGGCAGACTGCCTTCAATATAAGCTGTTTTTAGACTAATGACAAAGTTTTGAGTTCCCTCTCGATATTCCACTCGTACTGCGTTGTAAGACGCTGTATGGGGAAAAACTCCTTTTTTCCTCTTCAACTGAAGCCTTTTCAATCACGCAGTGAAACTGCACGTCCATTGCTTCGTGCAGTGCAATAAAATCGAACCAATGGCTCGGCGGCGGCGCTGAGCGAGCCTATGGCTATACAGCCTGTCATAGCCAGCCAAAATGGGCAGGGCCTCTGGCTATATAAGCAGCCGCTTCGCCGCCGCATCGACGCCGAGATTCGCCGTTGAAATGCCTCAGCAGCCGGATTTGACCTTTTGCAGCGCCATACATTATAGTTATCATTTTTTATCTGCTTAGAAAATTGCCCCGTTTTATTTTGTGTCACCATACTTACTCGTGTAACTACTCATGTAACCGTCTTTAAATAGGGAAAACATGGAAGTGTTTTGTAGCATCTAGATTCATCCCTGTTTGGATCCTAAGGAATGAATGGTGCTAAGCTAAGCGCTAGCATAGTGGCGCCGCGCGCTAGAGCGATTAAGTGCACGCACTGAGACGGGAGAGGTACGTATCAACTCGTCTAATTTGAGGGAAAAACATATTGGAATATGGAAAAACGGTGGCGTTTTCCTTTAACTCACAAATATATATAAAAAAAAATTGTCAAGGCACATCTGGAGTACCATGATCACAACTTATTATTTAAAACATGACGTTTACACCAAAATAATGAAATAAAATGAAGAAGAAATTGTTAAAAGTATTTCATTTTAGATGTAAGTATTCTTATTTTTTTATTGATTTATACAAAATGGTATATAATTTTAATAATGGAGATTTATTGGTTCATACCATGAATCAAAAAATCAGCTTATCAGTACGTAACAGAAATTTTATTATTAGTGCACCCCGATTAATTATAATCATCACCTGATAATTTTAATGGTTATTCAGCAAATTATTGTAATTGTTTTTTTTTTAATGAAAGATTATTTTGATATTTTGAAAGGCTCTTACCTCACAAATATAAAAATGTTCTTTACACACTAAAATAATGAAATTAACCATTCTTTTTGTTAATTTTACCTCAGTTCCAAGTATGACAGCTAATTATCAAAAAAGAACAATTATGATAGTATTTACTTTTTTTAAATGCTGGATTACATCCTGTAATTTGTGGACAGGAGATAAATTTTACAGCTGTTTTATTATGAAGCAGCTGCTGTTGGAAATTCCACCCAAGTCAAAGTCTCTTTGGAATTTCTATATAATATATTGGAATTTCTATTAAAGAGATTCCTTTCATGCATGTAACAGGTATTACATTTTACAGGGCAATGGAGATTTCCCCCCTTCCTTACTGAAAGCGGGCCACTCCTCCCAGATCCACACGGCCATCATGGATTTCTCCACTCTGGAGCTGAAGCTGCTGGGATACCTGCAGCAGGACTGGGAGTCCAAGTACAGTCTCAGCAGTGACTATGACGAGATCAGCTTCATCAAATTCCGCTCGCTGGGAGTGGACGAGGAGAGTGATGCGAGGCCGGAGCTAGACATCGCAGTCCATGTGAAGAAGGAGGCGGGTCAGATGGTGGTGGCCATACACTCCCCGTACTGGATGGTGAATAAGACAGGCAGACTGCTGCAGTACAAGGCAGATGATATTCATCGCAAACACCCGAAGGATTACGACATGCCCCTCCTCTTCTCTTTCAAGCCACGCAACTTTCTGCAGAACAACAAGGTTTGGAAGAATGTTGTCAAGTGTGTAGTAAACGCTCAGCTGTTTTACTGATCAAGTTTCTAACTTCTCATTCTGTCGCTCTGTGTTGTTTACAGATTCGCTTGATGATTTCAGAAAGTGAATTATCAGATGATTTCTCCATTGACACCGTCGGAAGTTATGGTGACGTCAAATGCAAAGGGAGACAGAAGGACTACATGGTAACAGTTCTTTCATTTTCATGTTTCTTGAGCAGCAAATCAGCATATTAGAATGATTTCTGAAGGATCATGTGACACTGAAATCTGGAGTAATGATGTTGAAAATTTAGCTTTGATCAGGAATAAATTACATTTCATATATATATATAATTTTTTATTATTTTTTTTCTTAAGAAGAAAAAATACAGAAAATATAAACCAAAGCTAATAAAAATCGTTAGTTGAAGTAAAGCTGAAATAAAATAAAATGTAAATATTAGATGGGGAAAAAACTTTAAAATGTTTAAGTTTAAAATTACTATAACTAAATCTGAAATAATAATAAAGAAATACCTGAATAGAAATAATAAAAAAATGCTAAAACTAAAAAAAAATGACAAGCACACATCAGAATTACTAAAACTAAAAAAACTAAACTAAACTTTAAAAGGAAACAGAAAATATAAAAATAAAATTCAAATGCAAAATATTTCTAAATACTATAATAGTATATAATACTAAATACTGATTGATGGATTGATGACCATATTCACAATCCAATCCAATCAAATTATTGATTAATAGTCTCAAGTCCCATCCTCCATTTTTTTTTTTACATTGAATATGCTCCATTCACTCAGAAATATGTCATTACAAAAATAAAATGGGTTTCAAATGGCATGTTCACTTGAATTGAATTGAATATTTGTTGAGTAATGTTTGGTTTGCTGTTAGGTGGGAGTAAAGATAGATGCAACCAGCTTCAGTTTGACACGATTGGTGACCTTCCTGCCCTTCTACATGCTGGTGAACAGAACCAAGCACATAATCCGAGTCTGCGAGGAAAGTCTGGATCAATGGACAGAGGCCCGTCCCGGACAGGTCAGTAAATATACCGTCTGTACCAGGAGAAATGTTCATACTTTGATTCTCTGAGTTTTGAGCTTTATCCGTCTGCTTCTTAGGCTGCCGTTCCATTCTGGCCAGAAAAAGACTCAAAGAAGCTCCGAGTCAAAGTGGAGGGCAGTCAATCATCGCCACGGGCATTTTACTTCCACCAGCCAGAGAACTGCCTCCTGCTGCACCTGGACAAAACCGTGAGTTAGTGTGTCCTACACAGACTGAGATACACAAACAGACTGTCTCTCAATTTATCTCTTTCTTGTTTCCTCTTGTTTGTAGTTGGGTGGTATTATTGTGGATGTGAATCTGACAGAACATTCTGCTGTGATCCGGTTCTCTGACTACCACGATGGTGCCGCTCCGTTCCTCCTCATCAACCACACTAAAGACGAGACACTACAGTTCCACCAGAGGTAAGAATGACAAACACGACGTGATTGTGCAAGATCAAAGTGCAAACTATACCAAATTTTAAAGACACAATAAGAGACAGCAGAAAGGACTGTCCGGTGGTCCAGAGGCAGTTGACCGGACTGTCCTTGACCCTGCTAATTATGAACTATACTTGTTTATATGCCTGGCCAACATTTGGTTTTGATTGATTAATTGAACATTGTAATCAGCGTTGGGGGTAACACATTACAAGTTATGTAATCAGATTACCTTTTTCAAGTAACTATTAAAGTAACACATTACTTTTAAATTTACAAGAAAATATCTGAGTTACTTTTTCAAATAAGTAACGCCAGTTCCCCTTTCAGTCGGTCACTCCGAGTCACGTCGGATGACCGACGAAATAGGGATCTCGCCAGAGAGACCAATCCACTTCGAGTGTAACTAAACGAGCCAATGGACATTGGCATGCGATTATTGCATCCAGCTGCCGCTGATCACAGCGTGAGCATAAGAGGCAGCTGATGCACCGCATCAATCATCCTTTCGCTTCGGAGCCGAGCGGTAGTGGTTGAAGCTACTGCTCTCCCTTCCAAGAGAGTGTTCTGCGAGCGAGTGCGGGCGTTACGGCGCGGCAGCGGTGGTCACGGTGTCCGGGAGAGAAAGATCGTCTTCCTGCTGACAGCCACACTGGGAGTGTGCGGTGGCCAGCTCCCCTGCGTGCTTCAGCACTAAAAGAGCATTTCTCTGAAAGAGCAATTTCTCTAAAAGAGCAACACGGGTGATCGCGTCTTTTTAAAGATGTCTTTTCACCCATGCGTTTCTGGGTGTGGTCGTTTCCTGGCACCTCAGGACGGTCACAATCGCTGCCTCACGTGCCTGGGCATTCAGCACGCTGAGGTGGCTTTCGTGGATGGTTCATGTTCTTCTTGCGGGGACATGACCATCTCGGAGTGCGACTCTCTCTCCGGGGATGTTGACCCGGCTGCGTTGCCCCCTTCGGGTGTGGTAGCGTTGTCCGTGCCAGACCCAGAGATGACGGCTATGCTTTCCCGGGCCGCCGAGAATGTCGGGCTCGTGTGGAATCCTAAAAAGCCACCGTGTCCCGATCCTTCGAGGCTGGGCGAGTGGTTCCTCGGTGGGGGTGGCGCTGGTTCTCAGCGCCCCCCTCCGGTGCCATTCTTTCCGGAAGTGCATGAGGAGCTTACAAGGTCGTGGAAGGCACCTTTCACTGCCCGAAACAAATCTTGTGGTTCCTCCGCTCTCACCACCCTCGATGGTGGGGCCGCCTGGGGTATGCGGCATCCCCTCGGTGGAGCGTCTGTGGCCATGCAACCGTGTCCAACAGCCGCTTCCACCCTGCGGGGTGACCCGTGTCTCCCCTCACGAGCCTGTAAGTATTCGTCAGGTCTAACTGGCAGTGCTTATAGAGCCTGTGGGGAGGCGGCTTCTGCCCTCCACGCCATGGCGTTACTGCAGGTCCACCAGGCCAAAGACCTGAAAGACCTGCACGAGGGTGGTCACGACCTGGCGGTTCTACATGAGCTGCGTGCTGCGACGGACCTCGCGGTTCGAGCGACGAAGGTGACCGCACAGTCTCTGGGTCGTGCGATGTCCACGCTAGTGGTCCAGGAGCGCCATCTCTGGCTGTGTCTCGCTGACATGAAGGAGCAGGGGAAGGTACAGTTCCTGAATGCTCCCGTGTCACAGACCGGCCCTTTCGGCGATGCTGTCGAGAGCTTTGCCCAGCAGTTCTCGGCAGCCCAGAAGCAGACTGAGGCAAACACATCATGCGCCGGAGGAAACCTGCTGCTTCCACTCCGGCTGCAGCCACTCAGCCTGCTCGTCGCTGTGGGCGCCCCCCTGCGGCCGCCCCCGCTCCCACGCAGCCGCAGCAGCCTTTCACCAGGCAGCGTCGTGAAGCCGGTCGCAGGCAGGACACCCAGCCCGTCCAGGCCCCCGCCAAACCTGGCGGCAAGCGCAAGTGCAAGAGGCCCTGGGACGGTCGACCCAGAGATGGAGGAGACTGCTCATCGGGAGATGGTGACTGCACCACTCCCTCCCCCGGAGGAGGGCCGGGTGGAGTATCTTTTGTTCATTTTGTTCCGCCGCTGGCCCAGCAGCCAGCGGTACCCAAAACATCAGTAAAGAGCGGTCTCCTCAATCTCTGGGTCTCAAGAGGAGGAGAGTGGTGATCCGTGCATCACAGGATCGCTTCCCTCCTCCTCTCTCGCCAGCAGCCAGCGGGTGGTTGCCCAAGAGCACCCCTCCTGCCCATTCGTGGAACCAGGTAAGGGCAGTAGCACTCCAGTCCCCGCTTCAAGTCGTCAAACGCCGGGTTGTCACAAGCCTCAAGCCGGGTTCCTGTGTCTCCTGCCACGCGAGGAGAAATCAGGTGAGTGCTACACTACACACCCAGACCCCGCCCCCTGCCGTCACAGGCCAGGCCGTCACAGGCCCTGGTGTTCCACCTCGCTGCCCCACCGCGGGCACGTCGGTGGGCCCGTTGGTCCCGCTGGTGCGGTCTCTCGAAGCCTGGTTAGCGCTCCCCAGTCCGTCCCGGTGGCTCCTGCGGACCATCAGACTCGGCTATGCGATTCAGTTCGCCCGGCGTCCCCCCAAGTTCAGGGGCATCCAGTTCACTTCAGTCAAAGCCGTCGATGCCCCTGTCTTGCTCGCGGAGATTGCAGTCCTACTGGCGAAGGATGCAATAGAGCCGGTCCCTCCAGCCGATATGAGGTCGGGGTTTTACAGCCCTTACTTCATTGTGCCCAAGAAAAGCGGTGGGTTACGACCGATCTTGGATCTGCGAGTTTTGAACCGTGCACTTCACAAGATGCCGTTCAAGATGTTGACGCAGAAACGCATTTTTGGGATGCGTCCGTCCCCTAGATTGGTTTGCAGCAATCGACCTGAAGGACGCGTACTTTCATGTTTTGATTCTCCCGCGACACAGGCCATTCCTGCGATTCGTGTTCGACGGTTGGGCATATCAGTACAAGGTCCTGCCCTTCGGGCTGTCCCTTTTCGCCTCGTGTCTTCACCAAAGTCGCAGAGGCGGCCCTTGTTCCCCTGAGAGTACGGGGTGTGCGCATTCTCAACTACCTCTACGACTGGCTCATACTTGCACAGTCTCGAGAGCTGTTGTGCGCACACAGGGACCTGGTGCTCAGGCACCTCAGCCAGTTGGGCCTTCGGGTCAATTGGGAAAAGAGCAAACTCGTGCCAACGCAGAGGATCTCTTTTCTCGGCATGGAGTTGGATTCGGTCAACCAGACAGCACGCCTCACCCAGGAACGTGCTCAGTCGGTGCTGAACTGCCTCAAGACTTTATCAGGCAGGACAGTGGTCCCACTGAAACTCTTTCAGAGGCTCCTGGGGCATATGGCTGCAGCTGCGGCCATAGTTCCGCTCGGTCTGCTCCATATGAGACCGCTTCAGCACTGGCTCCATGGCCGAATCCCGAGGTGGGCGTGGAAACGCGGTACTCACCGGGTTCAGATTACACCGGCCTGCCGCAAGACCTTCAGCCCGTGGTCAGATCCTTCGTTCCTTCGGGCAGGAGTGCCCCTGGAGCAGGTATCCAGGCATGCTGTGGTATTCACGGATGCCTCGGCCACCAGCTTGGGTGCCACGTACAACGGGCACGCAGTATCAGGGGTTTGGACGGGCCCCCTTCTGCGTTGGCATATCAATTGCCTCGAGTTGCTGGCAGTACGCCTTGCCCTGTGCCGCCTTAGAGGGCGCCTTCGGGGCAGGGACGTTCTGGTCCGTACGGACAACACTGCGACCGTTGCGTATATCAACCGGCAAGGCGGTTTGCGCTCCCGTCGCATGTCGCAACTCGCCCGCCACCTCCTACTCTGGAGTCAGAAGCATCTGAGGTCCCTTCATGCCATCCACATCCCAGGAGTGTTCAATCAGGCGGCCGACGAGCTGTCTCGAGCGGCACTTCCTGGGGAGTGGAGACTCCATCCCCAGGCGGTCCAGCTGATTTGGAGTCGGTTCAGAGTTGCTCAGGTAGACCTGTTTGCATCTCCAGAAACCACCCACTGCCAGTGGTTCTACTCCCTGTCCGAGGCAACGCTCGGCACGGATGCACTGGCACACAGCTGGCCCCAGGGCTTGCGCAAGTATGCGTTTCCCCCAGTGAGCCTGCTAGCACAGACACTGTGCGAGATCAGGGAGGACGAGGAGCAGGTCCTGTTAGTGGCTCCATATTGGCCCAACAGGACCTGGTTCCCGGAACTCATGCTCCTCGCGACAGCCCTCCCTGGCCGATTCCTCTGAGGAAGGATCTGCTTTCTCAGAGACGGGGCACCCTCTGGCACCCGCGTCCAGACATATGGAAACTTCATGTGTGGTCCCTGGACGGGACGCGGAGGTTCTAGGTGACCTGCCCCAGGAGGTAGCGCTCACTATCGCTTCAGCACGAGCACCGTCCACAAGACGGGCCTGTGCGCTGAAGTGGAACCTGTTTGTCGAATGGTGTTCCTCTTACCAGGAGGACCCCCGGAGATGTTCGATCAGAGCCGTGCTTTCCTTTTTGCAACAAGGGTTGGAGTGTAGGCTGACCCCCTCCACCCTTAAGGTATATGTTGCTGCTATTTCTGCCCACCACGACCCCATAGAGGGGAGGTCGGTGGGGAAGCACGATCTGGTCGTCAGGTTTCTTAGGGGGGCCAGGAGGTTAAATCCTCTGAGGTCTCCCTCCCTTCCCTCTTGGGATTTGGCTGTGGTGCTAAGAGCCCTACAAACTGCCCTCTTTGAGCCGTTGCAGTCAGTCGAGTTGAAGTTTCTTTCTATGAAAACCCTACTCCTGACTGCATTGGCCTCAATCAAGAGGGTGGGGGACCTGCAGGCATTTTCGGTCGACGAGTCGTGCCTTGAGTTTGGGCCGGCCGACTCCAGTGCAACACTGAGGCCCCGTCCCGGCTATGTGCCCAAGGTTCCTACCACGGCCTTCAGGGACCAGGTAGTGAGCCTGCAAGCGCTGCCCCTGGAGGAGGCAGACCCAGCCCTAGCTTTGCTCTGTCCTGTACGCGCACTGCGTCAGTACGTGGATAGAACTCAGAGCTTCAGGACCTCAGAACAGCTCTTTGTCTGTTACGGAGGACAGCAGAAGGGGAAGGCTGTCTCCAAGCAGAGGATGGCCCACTGGATAGTGGATGCCATCACCTTGGCCTACGAAGCACAAGGTGTGCCCTGCCCGCTCAGGTTGCGTGCTCACTCCACTAGGGGTGTCGCATCGTCCTGGGCGCTGGCTCGTGGTGCCTCGCTAGCAGACATCTGTAGAGCTGCGGGTTGGGCGACTCCCAACACGTTCGCTAGGTTTTATAGCCTACGTGTCGAACCGGTTTCCTCCTGTGTTCTCACCTCAAACGGGTAGTGGCACTGAGAGGGCCGGCTCAGAGTTGGCTTGCGGCGTCCTTACGCCTAATTCTCCAGAGAGTTCCTTAACCAGGCAAACCCTGTTGAGTCCTCCAGCACTCCGGCGTCCGGACGCGGCGGGGCGTCCGGCGCCAGGCCTTCAGCCAATGAATTCCTGAAATCTGGTGCGAGGCTAGTGCCCATATGAGAGACCCTGCCGGGATCCCATATGTGTATTCCACGGTATGCTTATTAGAGCCGTGTTTCCCCTGGCAGACCACGTTCTGCCATCTCTAAAGATGCAGCCTGAGCCATCTCAGAGACTTCCATGTGCAATAGGGCCCTTCGGGGTTACTGCACATGTTTGAATGTCACTTAACCCCCTCTGGGAGGAGGTGACTCCGCAGTGTGCCTCTTCCAAGTGGAAGGGCACGCTTCCCAGTGTTATCCTAGTCCTACTGTTTGGGTTGCTCAAGGAACACCAGTAGTGGACCTTCTCTGTGTAGAGCCCGGTCCTATCGTCTGCCTTATAGGAAGGATCAGGAGGCCTACACAGGGCGCTGGAAGGGGCAGCTCCTGTGGCGCTTTGGTAAGGATCCCAATTTCATCGGTCATCCGACGTAACTCGGAGTGACCGACTGAAAGGGGAACGTCTTGGTTACGTATGTAACCCTCGTTCCCTGAAGGAGGGAACGGAGACGTCACGTCCCGTCGCCACAGTCGCTGTACCACCGCTGAGCTGCCGGGTCGCTGGCTCGGCTCCTCAGCGAAAGCATGATTGATGCGGTGCATCAGCTGCCTCTTATGCTCACGCTGTGATCAGCGGCAGCTGGATGCAATAATCACATGCCAATGTCCATTGGCTCGTTTAGTTACACTCGAAGTGGATTGGTCTCTCTGGCGAGATCCCAATTTCGTCTGTCAGCCGACGTGACGTCTCCGTTCCCTCCTTCAGGGAACGAGGGTTACATACGTAACCGAGACGTTACTTTGTTTCCCAATTTTTTCGCTGACACCTCTCCTGTTCCTGTGTTGAGAGAAACTGGAAATGAGGTTCAGAGGCATTTCCTTCAGGCTGAGACTTATTAAATTCACCTTTGGCGTGAAAGTTACAGTTGCCAAAAATACAACTTTTGGGTTTTTTGTTATTAAAGATAAACAAGGAAGCCCAGCTCAGGTTACAAAAAGTAACGCAGAAGTAACGTAATTAATTACTATTTGCATTACTAAAGTAATGCAATTAGTTACTTTTTTATGGAGTTACATAATATTGTAATGCATTACTTTTAAAAGTAACTTTCCCCAACACTGATTGTAATTGTGTATTTTTCTGAATTAAATGTGTTGAGGTTACAACGTTATCTAACTGCATGACATTGGGATAGATTTGGTGGAAATTTGCGATAGTTTTGTGATAGAAGCATCAAGCACATAAACTGAGGAAGAATCCATAGCGTCCATGTTATTCACATTTATATAATTTCTAGCTGTAATTGCAAATGAAACTTGTAAATTATTTGTATTAATTGTTTTCTGGTAGGTGAGATTTTAGTGCTAAAAATAATGTACCATTTTTTTGTGGTTGGGCCAGTGAAAATTTTGGTAAAAAATAAAAGTATAAATCTGATTAAACAAAATCTCCTAATCAAAGGTCCTTATAATTGAGCCCTAAAATTATAATATAATATAATATAATATAATATAATATAATAATTTCATGAATGAGCAAGGAAAAATAATATATCAATAAATAATAAATCCCAAACTGTATTGTTTTTTTAGCTGAATGTTCACTTTCATGGAGGACTACGTATGCTGCTTAAAAAATAATTCAAGTCACTTATCTATGTTTTAATTCAAAAATAAAGATGTAAATAAATCTCTTTGGAAATTGACAGATAAGTAGGCATAATTATGTAATTTGTGTTTTAAAAAATACTGTTTGTACAGTAACTATAACATTAAAAATGATAAATAATTTTTAAATGCAACCTTTAAAGTACATTTTTGGTTTTCTTTGTCCATTTGCCAATCAAGTTAAAAATGCCATTACAGTTCATAGATGGAAGCAGCTGGTGAACCAGAATTTTAAAACACTTTCAAGGTTTTTATTCTTTTTTTAGGGTTTTTTTTTTTTTTGTTATTTGTTATGAAATAAAATGAAACAATCTTTGCTCTTTTAGCATTCACTGAAACATTACACTACAGTCTGCATGAACTTTTTTAACATTTTAATTGTTTGTTGTGCTGTGTGCTTTTTTAATTTTTTGCTTACTGTTTGGTATTTATGTTTCTAGAGTGTTTTATGTTTTATTTTGTTGCATTTTTGTTGTTTTCCTCTTTCCTTTGTAGCACCAGTAAGCGGAAAGCTTCTACTTGGCTTCGGGATGAGAGAGTGGATCTCTCTTTATCGTTTTGTGAACAGACTGAATCCCTCTGGTACACACTTTCACTCCACTGACAGACAAAGTGATGTTGGTTGAGACGCATGAAACAGTATTTCTTTCTTTTCCTTGCAAGCTAACATGGGATTTAACTGTCTGGTGAAGGGAGCCGCTCGATCCCTTCCAAAATACTTTGGGGGAAGAACATGAGCACTTGAGTTATTTTTAACTCATTTTCCTTCCACAGCGTGTATGGTTGCAGTCTGAAGTCAAACTTTCTCTTCCTGAGGATGATTTTACAACCCGTCAGGTGTTTTGCACCTTTGGACAAAACAACAGAAATTAACCTACTTGCTTCCTGATTTTGTGCTTACAGCTGCTTTCATTTCCACTTCCTAACAAATGAAATTTGTCTCAGTGGAACTCCATCTTCTGATAAAATACAGAGCATGAATTATTCTCTTTTTTCTCTCATTGGACACTTGGTTATTATGACTTTGGCTGCTGTTAAAGGGAAGTTAGCTGCCTGTGCTGAATATCAAGTGTAAAATACTGTAAGATATTATTTTGTTAATACTGTGGGCCTGTTATTTCTGTGGTTTCTATATGCTGTGTTGTACATCTGTGAGCACCTGCCTGCTGCGGCTGCATTGACATCATGATTTCAACTTCAACTCTCAAATTAGAAAATGTAACTTGTGGAAATGTCTCACTTTCATATAGTTTAAACAAACTTCAACAAACTCTGTTGCATAAAACAATCTTCTCATTTTGCAGTACATTCTACCATTCAATAATTTTGGGTCTAAGATTTTTTTTAAATGTTTTTATAAAAGTCTCTTTTGCTCACCAAAGCTACTTTTTATTTGATAAAAAAAAAACAGTAAAAACAGTAATATTTGTGAAATCTTATTACAACTTAAAATAACTGTTTTCTATTTGAATATAATTTAAAAATTAATTTATTCCTGTGATGCATTTTCAAGAATTTTCAGCATCATTACTCCAGTCTTCAGTATCACATGATCCTTCAGAAATCATTCTAATCTGCTGATTTGCTGCTCAAGAAACATTTCTTATGTTCTTCTTAATATTTTTGTGGAAACCATGATACATTTTTTTCAGGATTCTTTGAAAAATAGAAAGTTCAAAAGAACAGTATTTTTTTAAATAGAAACCTTTTGTTTACTAGTGTTACTGTGTTACTTACTGACCCCAAACTTTTGAATTGTAGTGCATTTTTGTGTGTTTTTTTTATTGTGTTGTACAGAATTTGTTGAAGTTTGTTGCAGTTGTTGGTTGTTTTTGTTTTTGTGATGTGATGTATTAAGTCCTAACTAATGGTTTAATTCTGGCAGTTCTCAGGCAGAAATGGATGAGTTGGCTCCAGGTGAGGCGGTGTACTACACCTGGGCCGAGCCCACCGGCTCAAGAATACTGAACTGGAAATGGGGCAAATACAAAGGAGAGCTCAAGAGTGAAGAGGTGAGAAATAAAAAAAACAGATTTGATAATAGATTACAATATTTAATTGTGATTAAATTGCATTCATTCATGTGGTTATAACAGGTAACCACACTTTATTGACCTAACCTCACTCTTCATTGACATGAAGCTGAATTCTTGTTGGTTTTATGTTTTCATTTGTTTTATAGGATCAGTTGTTGGATGTGAACAAGGAGGGAAAATTGTTTGTCATCTCATTTTATGAAGGCCTCCAACGTGTGGCACTTTTCACCACCGAGCCGCGCGTCTTCAAAAAGATTTGCGATAATGAAAAAATGGAGCTGGCTGAACAGGAAACCTGCATCTCATTACAGAACATGGGCATTTCACTGGTCAACAACACCACTAGCCAGGAAGTGGCCTTCATTGGCATCACCAGGTACTGCTGGAGGTCATAGTGGCATACATCTGACACAAAAAAAGTGTTAAGCACATTTAAGGCCCTTTCACAACAAGATAACTATATTAGCATCCACATCAACCTAGAAGATATTTTGCTTATCAATATAGATCAAATTGATATAATATATTTGTGTCGGTCAGTTCTGATGTGGTGTGGGAAATCAAGCCTAAGAAGCGCAGCCGATGGAAGGTTTTGAGTGTTAAAGAGGCGACGATGTTGGAGCAGCGCTACAGACATTATATGGAGAGTGGACCAGTGGACACCATCGTCATTGACCTGGAGAACGACTACCAGGTTAGTGCTTACAGGAACCAATTTACAGCCTTTAAAGGCAAGACGTTTTATTTTACAACAGTCGTCACCGTCAGAATTAAAATCAGAGTGTTTTTGCTACTGTGCCTTTAAGACTACATGCAAATGACCCAGGTTTATGATTGGATCCTTTTTGGTTCTCAACCAATGTATCACCAGGGCTGAAATATATTTCATGTTTTATTTTTTGACGTTTTTCTGTTTGGCTGATAAGTGCCAGAAGTAGGATTTACAATTAGAGTTTAGATTTCAGACACATTTGTGAAAAATATATTATTGATTAGAGAGTCAGGAAGTTGTTATCTAAAGTGTAGATGTTTGATTTTACAGATTTAAGTTCAAAAAAATTTTTTCAGAGTAATTCATCAAATTATTTATTTTTAATTAAAATAAATATAAAATTTTGCTTACAATCAATTTTTTTTTATTCATTTGTCATTTACTATCTTTAAATTAAATAGTGTTATAAAACGACATTATTTTGGCTTAATAATGTCGTTTGTTTTAATCCATCTCTGGCTGAACTGTTTGTTCATCAGGTGTTGTTTGCTGCTAATGGGGTAGACATGAGGATAATGCAGCCCTTTGATGCTCCGCTCAGGAGGAACTTCCTGCCAGCACTAAAGGTGGAGTACAGCGTCTCCGCCCGCCAGAAAACCTACCGAGTCCAGATCAACAGGATTCAGGTCTGTTTCACCCACAAAATATGAGTTATAAACATGTGATCAGAGCAACCACAGAGCCTAGATCAGCATTAAATTCAACAGTTTTGATGCACAAATTTATACATTTATTATGGTCAGTGAACAACAAATGCCCCTGTTTACTCCTCAGATCCAAAATCAGTTGCCTGGAGCCATCTTCCCATTTGTGTTCTACCCCATCAAACCGCCCAAATCGGTCAGCATGGACTCAGGTCAGTCGATCCACAGCCTTGAGGCCTATTCACTCAAAGGCCAATGCAAAGTTTTATTTTATTGCTTTTCATTGCATTTTATTTGGTTGCATTTTATTTTATTGCATTGCATTTTATTTTACTGCATTTAATATGATTGCATTTTTATTACATTTTATTTTACTGCATTTTATTGCATTTTATTGCTCATTTCTTTGTGTCTAACCAATTTGGCATTGTTACAGAGAAGTTTATTATTGTTTAATTTTAATTTTTCTTTCTTTTTAATTAAAGAGCCGAAACCGCTCACTGACGTCAGCATCATTACCAGAGCAGCCGGACATTCAGACATTCTTCGCATCAAGTCTGTGTTCTCCTCATACAATTTCTTTTCCTCTCTTGCTCTCAAATAAACTGTAAAACATGCTTCATTTCTGGCTCTGCAGGTATTTTAAAGTGTTGATTCAGGAGATGGACCTGCGGATAGATCTTGGGTTCCTGTATGCCATACTTGAGCTCTTCACTGCCGAGCACGCCAGTGCTGTAACGTCTGAACAGGAGGTACAGTAATGCTCCTACAGCACAAAGCTCTATACAGGCATCTGTAAAACCTACAAGTGATTGATTCTTCTGTATGAGCGGCAACTCCATACTCTATTGATACTTTTCAGTACTGAACAATGTATTTATAATAGACTTCTCCTTCTACTTCATCAACACTTGTTTTGATTATATTTTATATTACATACACTGCCATTCAAAATTTGGGGGCTTTAGAGAAATTAATACTTTTATTCAACAAGGATGCATTTAATTAAACAAAAGTGACAGTAACAGATTTATATGTTTTAATTAATAATTTTATATTTATATATTTTTATTTTTATTTAATTTTATAAATGCTGTTCTTTTGAACTTTCTGTTTATTAAAGAATCTTGAAAATAAAAGTAAAAATGTTTCCACAAACAACTGTTTTCAACATTGATGAGCAGCAAATCAGCATACTAGAATGATTTTTGAAGGAGTAATGATGCTGAAAATTCAGCTTTGCGCTACAGGAATAAATTACATTTTAAAATATATTCAAATAGAAAACAATTATTTTGAATGAAAATAATATTTCAGAATATTACAGTTTTTACTGTATTTTGATCAAATAAATGCAGCCTTGTTGAGCAGAAGAGACTTAAATCATACCGACCCCAAACTTTTGAACAGTAGTGTACTTGTTCTCCTGTTGTATGATTATTATGCTGTTGTACTGTAGGTGGAGTTGTTTGAGAAGGACACTGAGTATCTGAAGACTGAGTTGAATCATAGTTCAGCTACAGACACATCACCCATCAGCCTGTACGAGTACTTCCACATCTCTCCCATCAAGGTCAGTTACCGAAACCCGCTGTCCAATTCAATGTGACAACACAATCTTTGGTACTGAAGAAAATTGAAAATCAACACATTTTGAGTGTACAGTGTAGTGTGTAACTGTGTGTTTTTGTCGGGTAGCTTCACTTGAGTTTCTCTCTGAGCACCGGTGGTGAAGACGGGAATAAGAAAGAGCGAGAGACCGAGCTCATTCCCGTTCAGTCTCTTAACCTCCTGCTGAAGAGCATTGGAGCTACACTCACTGACGCTCAGGACGTCCTCTTCAAGTACTTACACTCACTACAGAGCACTTATTCTCACTGTGGCAGGAAATCACTGTAGTTCCTCATTCCAGTCTGCCCAGCTGAACCCACACTTCACACTTGGGCGATTTCTGGATTTCACATGTGGTTAGATGTTGTCAACAAAACTCACTCTTCACTTCAGTTTTTCTGCTGGCATACTGCCCTCTAGTGGAAAGACCAAAACAAGCTAGAAATTTATGTCAAGGGAGCAAATCTATGCATATGCAATGAGGATTCATTATTAGACAGGCATTATGTTATTAACATATACTATGCATATATTGTATGCAAGTATTATTTATTTACTATTATACATTTTTATATTTTGAATTCATTATTTTTTATTAGATTTTTTTTTTTTTAAATTTGGATTGCACTGCCGTTCAAAAGTTTGGGGTCAGTAAGATTTTTAATGTTTTTAAGGAAGTTTCTTATGCTCATTAAGGCTGGATCTGTTTAATCAAAAATACATAAAAATATAGAATTTTGTGAAATATTATTGCAGTTTAAAATAAAAGTTTTCTATTTTAATGTACTTTAAAATGTAATTTATTCCTGTGATCAAAGCTGAATTTTCAGCATCATTACTCCAGTCTTTAGTGTCACATGATCCTTCAGAAATCATTCTAATATGCTGATTTATAATCTATGTTGGAAACAGTTGTGCTGCTTAATATTTTTTTGAGATCTGTGATACTATTTTTCAAGATTCTTTGATAAATGAAAAGTTAAAAAGAACAGTGTTTATTCAAAATAGACATTTTGTGTTACAGTATGTACTACTATTCAAAAGTTTGGGGTCGGTAAATTCTTTCGTTCCTTTCTTTCTTTCTTTTTTAAAGAAATTAATACTTTTATTTATACCTTTTATTTAGCAAGGATGTGTTGATTTCTGAAGGATCATGTGACACTAAAGACTGGAGTAATGGCTGATGAAAATTCATCGCTGAAATTGTATTTTAAAGTATATTAAAATAGGAGACCAATATTAGAAATTGCAATAATATTTCACAATATTACTGTTTTTTTTCAGTATTTTTGATCAAATAAATGCAGCCTTGATGAGCGTAAGAGACTAAAAACATAAAAAAAAACTTACTGATCCCAAACTTTTGAACAGCAGTGTAATTATTTTTGAATTTTAGTTTCTAGTAATTTTGGTGCTTTTGTCATTTTTATTTAGATTTTTTAAATGTTACTATTCAGTTTTAAATTAGTTTTAGTTTATTTTTTATTTCCATTTACTACTTGTTGTTTTAGTTTTTATTTATTTCCCCCTAGTAATTTTAGAGCTTTCAGTTATTTCACTTAATTTCCAAGTTTATATCATAGTATTTTATTTCAGCTTTATTTTAGTTAACAACACTGTTAGACATTTTAAAGGGTTTTTACAGTAACTTACTGGCAACACTGTTGCCAGTAAGTTACTGTAAATAAGATTTACAGTAGCAAACTGTATTTGATTTACAGTTGCAAACTGTATTCTTTTACAGTAAATTACTGTAAAAATAATCAAATTCATCAGTATACTACTGTAATTCATTCATTTTAATATAGATTTCATTAGATTATGATTTTTATATAGAATTAATTTTATTTTTACTCTACATAGGTACTACTGGCATTCAGTTAAAACAGACACAATAATTACAAAATATCAAATTCTTTATTTAAAACATTGCATGTATAACACTTAAAAATACTTCCAATGCTGGAACAGTGCATCTTCACCATTTCTCCTGTCTTAGGACGTTTTGCAGTGCATGATGTTGTATCCTCTGGATTTATCCTCACAAAAATACATAGGCATTTGCAAAACCCAGGTGCTGCTCCAAAACGTGGCCACCACCTTTGCTCACCATCCACTTTGTTAGTGACAGAAATGTCTTCTCTGAAAAACAAGAAGTAGAAATGACACACTTTTAAAAGGCAAACCCCATATAAAATACACAAACCTCTCAAAACCATAGTTGTTCTCTTACCATGAATTATCAGTCTCAGGGTGGCTGGCATGCTCATGTCTTTCTTCATGCTTCATTGCAGTTGCCTTTAAAACACAAATACAAAAAAATGCAGTAAATCTTAAATTCTATTAAAAACTACAACAAACTAATTCTAAATATAGAAAGGCAGCTAGCCATAAAACTTGTTTAAGTTAGCTAACATATGTTTTTATTTTCTCAATAGGTTACTGGCCAACATTAACTACTAACACCTGAACTAAATTTCACATTAGTTAACTTAATGTTAATATAAGATAAGCGTTGCTCGTTAAAAATAATTTTAATTCGGTAATTTAATTCAATAAGCTGACAAAAGTCGTTTGAAATCGACAGCGCAGTTTACCATAGTAAAGTTTGTTACCGCCATGTTGACGGGTAAATGTTACTAGGTTAAACTGGTGTGCAAAAATATGACACAACAGGGCTCGACAATAAGGACTGCCCGATGGCCCGGGGCCAGCGTGAAGGATGCTCGGGACAGTAGACGGATTTGTCACTTGCCCGATTGGGCCACTGCAGCGTCGTCACGAAATTTTATCATTTGCATGCTTTTTAAGCCTTGTTAATTTAAACATTCAAGCGATTAAAAAGCATTTGGGCGCAAAAGACAACTCCTTTCAGTACTTGCGCGCTGTGTTCTGTTCTGTGTTCTGTGTTCTGTGTTCTGTGTTCTGTGTTCTGTTCTGTGTTCTGTTCTGCCCGTTCAGGCGAGCCGCCTGAACGGGCAAATACATACAAAAGTATGTCAAAATACCCCTCTTGGCAAGTAACTTTAACAGTGATTAATCTATATTGAATTTATACACTGGAGTACAGATGCACCGATCGACCCAACATTTTTTGTTTCATTTGAGAGCATCTTCTGTTCCGTGCTTGCACACAAACTGCACTGCAATCATTTTCCCAAATGTCATTTGTGTGGAAATATTACGTTATTATTATAATTAGTCTGTAACCGGCCGTTAACAAAGGCCAGAGAAGACGGACACAAAAAGGAGAAAATACTGTAGCACTAGCAGGCAGAACAAGATCTCTGTTCACAATGCGTGAAATATAGGAAGAAAATCCAAATATTGAATTTTATATGAATGTGTTTCTGAGGGGAACTGGCTGTTTTCAGAAATGGCGTTTTCTTTTCATCTTGTCTCCGTATAACGCATTTGAATTGGTGTTAATATGCACAGCGCTGCTGTGTTTACAGCGGTACCCAAGGAAACACTGCATCACTGTTCCATGAGCGCCGCCTGCAGTCAGAGAGTGAAACTGCGTCTCATTCAGTCCATCTGCTGTTTCTGTTTCGTGCCGAGGTTTTATGTAACGTTAGCATAATTTCACAAAGCTAAAGTCGAGTCGTTCAGTTTTTTGCTTCATATTTTGAACTTATACGGTCTAATATGAATCAAACATTGCAAAAGTTTTTTTTTTTTTTTTTTGTGGATTAATCCATGATTAAAATGCAGTGGCTGCCTCTAATTTCAAATTACTATGAAAAATCAAGGTGCAACACAGAGTGAAGAATATTCAAATGTTATTTTATATGTGATTTTTTATTTTATTTTTTTTCTGTAGCTGAACATCTACAAACATAAAAACCTAAAGCATCATTTCATTTCTATCTTTGTGCTATAGGCCTATGTTTATTTGTGCTATTATTTGTAATTTGTTCATTTGTTCTTATTTACTGGCTGTCACTTGTCTTTAATAATGTTTGAACTTTATATTTATGTTTATTTTTGGCTAGTGATTTTTGCTGTGGTATTGAAATTGGAATAGAGAATTGTAAAATTTAATTGATATCTAAAATATTGGTGTCATATACGCTTATTTATTAGAATACAAGATAACGTAGATCAAAAACAATGATAACAGCAACTATTTTATTTTTTGTGGCAGTGCCAGTGAAAATGTTGGCAGGGCAAGTAAAAATTTGTACCACTGGCCGGCCGGGCCGGTAGAAAAAATCCTTAGCGTTGATCCCTGCACAAACACAGACAAACATACATATATTTTTACCTTGCTTGCTGGTCTTATTCTCTCGTAAGGTGCATCGACACTCAGCGCAGATGTTCTCCGGAGCTCTTCCACTCTCGCTGCCCGCTGCTTCCGTGTCTTCCTCGGACACGAGTGACGTGGCACAGCGCAGCGCGACTCGAAAAGACCATATAGAACCTATTATACTATCTACAGTGGATGCGGACAGTAAAGTGATGCCCAAGTATATTTCTGACGTAGCCTACAGATGTACTCCAAGCGCTCGCACTGTTTCTGACATGAAGGACAAACGGATTTTCCAATCATTACAAGCGATGTAACATGTCCAGTGCTACAGTCTATGGTCCAGTGTAGTCCGTCCCAAGCTGTCGCGGTGTTGTAGACACGGTGTTGTGCAAATCGTATCAATCCAAATGTAAGAAATGAGGAAAATAAAACAACCTCAATAAAATGGTGCCAAAGAGGCCGTTACGGGAAATACAGTAGTATACAGCAATTTTAAAAAATACAGTAAGTCTCTGTATGTGGGGTTTGACGTCACAGAAAATTCCCATGATGCAAAGGGTATTACAGTTATTTACTGTAAATGGAATTTGCAGCATTATACTGGGTGATATACAATAAATAACTGTAGAAATTGCAGAAATGTCTAACAGTGAACATACATACACATATATATATATATATATATATATATATATATATATATATAATTTATTTTATTTTTTTTTTAGTTCACTTAGTTAGTTTTAGTTTTAATGATAATAACCCTGAGATGATTAATATGTTTTCAAATTTGTATGTAAAACAGTATGCAATATGTAGAGTGTAATAATCAATGGCTTGTCAAATTGTCATATAGCCTCAAGTACTATCCAGTTATCTTTTCAGAAATTAATATGGTCACTTTTGTTGCTAGTGTATGTTTGTAAAATAAGAGAGGCAAGGTCTAATCGAGGGCACCGTGTCCAGTGTAGTGTGGTCTGATTCTGTACTGCACATTTTGACAAAAGTAGTAGATTTAGTGGATATTCCTTGCATACTGAATTATATACTGTGTACAGTATGCACACATTATTATGAGTAGTATGCCATTGCATACATACAAAGTCTCATATGTGACGGTGAATATGTATCATATGTGAACGGTATATTTATGACCTAGAAATCTGTTTCATTGGAAATGTTTACATTTGTGTCCTGTCTTTCTCCAGACTTGCGTTTTTTGAGCTGACATACCAGTTCCGCACCACTCAGCAACTGCAGTGGGAGGTCATCCGCCATTATTCTAAACAGGTGACCTTTCACCTTTAACATTCACTAGCTACTGCTGATTTCAGTGTGTTTTAACCATACACATCATGACTACTTTTTTTTTAATGTGTCTGTGCTGTTTGTTTCAGGCTATCAAACAGATGTATGTTCTGGTTTTGGGTTTAGATGTCCTTGGGAATCCATTCGGACTGATCCGTGGTCTGTCTGAAGGCGTCGAGGCCTTCTTTTATGAGCCTTACCAGGTGAAACTTCAACTCTTTTGATAGGACTGATAAGATACAAATTGATTAGACTGATAAACATTTATGACCCTCTAAACTGTCCTTTTTCAAAATTTAATTAAAGTTACAAACCCACGTAACTTTATTTCTTCTATTGAACACAACTATTCAGAATTATTTCCTGCCATTTACTGTCATGTTATTATAGTTAACTAAAATTAAAACCATCAAAAACAAACAAACAAACAAAAATTTAGGTACTAAAATAAATATTAGCTAAAAATATAATATTAAAAATATATATTTCATCTCATTGCCAAAGCATCATTTCTCATTTTCATTCAGTAACTAAAACTAAAATTGAAATAAAAATTTCTAAAAACTATAGACAAAAAAAAACTCATAAAAATGACATTTAACTGAAATTACAACGATAACAAATAGTTTTAATTTTTTAAATAATTTTTTTATTCAAAATATATAAAAACTGTAATAGTATCTCATTGATATTAAAATAACACTAAATTTTATTTGTCAGGGTGCCATACAGGGACCAGAGGAGTTTATGGAGGGGATGGCGCTCGGTGTGAAGGCTTTGGTTGGAGGAGCTGTGGGTGCGTACTCTCTTTTTGCAATATTGAATAATACACTAATGTTGTGAGTGTTCAATGCAGTTATGAACTCTCCAATCAGAAGTTGTCACATGAGGCTCATATCTTGTTCCACTCAAACTCTGACCCATCCATCTCTTGTCCTCTCAGGCGGTCTGGCTGGAGCGGCGTCTCGGATCACAGGAGCGATGGCTAAAGGTGTGGCCGCCATGACCATGGATGAGGAGTATCAGCAGAAGAGACGCGAGGCCATGAACAAGCAGCCCAGCGGACTGAGAGAAGGCCTGACGCGAGGAGGGAAGGGACTCGTCTCTGTGAGTTAACAAAAGAGAAAACTGATCTAACTTATTATTCACCCAAAAGTTAAGATTCTGTCATTATTTACTCAGCCTTATGTTGCTCCAGACCTGTTTGACTTAAGATATTTTGGTAACCAAAGAGTTTCAGTTCCTGTTGAAATACCATTGTATTTTTTGTCCATATAATGGAAGTAAATGGCAACTAAATCTGTTTGGTTACATTCTTCAAAATATTTTCTTTAATGATGTGCAGAAGAAATTCTATCATACAGGTTTGGAATGACATAGTGGCCTTTAAGTTTACCTTTAAGTTGAAATTTCAATAAATAAACAACACATTTGTATGTTCACGGTTCTCTGGTGTTGGTAAATGGTCACGACATGCAGATAAACAAATAAAATATTTAAACTTTTTAGCGTTTTATTTTGATTTGTTTTCATGTTAAATTATTTGCCTATTTTACATTAAAATTTTTATGATTTAGTTTTTTATTAGATTTTTATTAGTGCTGGGCAACAATTAATCGTGATTAATCGCATACAAAATAAGTTTTTGTGTACAGAATATATGTGTGTGTACTGTGTATATTTATTATGTATATATGAATACACATACATGCATGCGCATATATATATATATATATATATATATATATATATATATATATATATATATATATATATATATATATATATGTGTGTGTGTGTGTGTGTGTGTGTGTGTGTGTGTATATATATATATATATATATATATATATATTATTATTTTTTTTTTTTTAAGAAAAATGTTATGTTTATATATTAAATATATTTATAAATTTATATTATATAAATATTATTATATAAATTATATGAATATAAATATATTCATGTAAATACAGTACATGTAAATATTTTTAAAATAGATACTGTATGTATGTGCGTTTATATATACATAATAAATATACACAGTACACACACACATATATTACGTAAAGAATGTATTAATTGAATGTATTAATTTAATGTGATTAGTTAAAAAAAAAATAATAATAATAATAATAATTAAAGCAAAATTGGTCCTGCTCTCTTACATACATTTTCCCACCTTGGAGCAAATATTTCCTCCCAAAAACCTATACATTAACTTCTAAAGCCACTTTATTTAATATCTATTCAGTGCTTTTCCACAATAGTGTCTTAATAATATGTTTAATTATGGTTAATTCAGGTAACTGATCAGCTTATCATGTAATTATAAGCTTATCAGCTTATCATGTAATTTAGTATAAATGTTTAACTGACATCTGAGAAGTCTACAATGCATATTTTGCATTAATTAGAGTAATTTATTATTATTATTATTATTATTTTGTGGGAAGTCAGTCTGTAAATATGAACTCTTCTATTTATACAGAAGTAGAATTATAGAGAAAATTAATTATTTAATTTTCAGTTTTTCTTATATTAGTGTTAAATTCCATCTGTACTGTGTTATTCCTATGTATGTCTGCACTATCTTGTATGTTTGCATTATGTCTGAACTTTCTTCTGCACTGGAAGCTCCTGTTGTCAAGTGAAATTCCTTGTGTGTGTAAATATACTTGGTAATAAAGTTATTTCTGACTTCTGACTTTTGACTTCTTATCACACAGGGCTTTGTGAGCGGCATCACAGGCATTGTGACTAAACCCATTAAAGGTACAGCCACTGATCAACTGCTCTTTATCTGACATCCAGATTACCTGTGTTTTCAGTTTAATAGGCATCTCATGTGTGTGTGTTGCTGTAGGAGCTCAGAAGGAAGGAGCGGCGGGTTTCTTTAAGGGTGTGGGCAAAGGTTTGGTTGGAGCTCTGACCAGACCAACAGGGGGCGTCATTGACATGGCCAGCAGCACCTTCCAAGGCATCAAAAGGTCTCTGAATATGTCTGTGTATCTGTGTGTACAGTAAGTGTTTGGGGAAAGAATCTTTGTTATTCCATGATTGTGATGTGTTTTCTGGCATGATTTGAATGCAGAGCTGCAGAGACGTCTCAGGATTTGGAGAGTTTACGTCCTCCTCGTTTCATCCATGAGGATGGAGTCATCCGGCCGTATAAGGAGAGAGAGGGCACAGGCAGCCAGATGCTGCAGGTGACACATGACACTTCACTTCCTGCCGTCAGACTCCTGGTGTTCAAGATAATGGCATTGCATTAAAAAAGTTTTGAAGAAAAAACAGTACAAATTATAACATCAAAAAATAAGTCTCACCAAAGCTGCATTTATGGAATCAAAAATACAGCAAAAACAGCAATATTGTGAAATATTATTACAATTTAAAATAACTGTTTTCTGTTATAATATATTGTAAAATATAATTTATTCCTGTGATGCAAAGCTGAATTTTCAGCATCATTACTCCGGTCTTCAGTGTCACATGATCCTTTATTTCAATATGCTGATTTGCTACTCAAGAAACATTTCTTATTATTATCAGTGTTGAAAACAGATGTACTGCTCAGTTCAAAAGAACAGCATTTATTTGGAATATTATAGAAATCTTTTCTTTTAAATATCTTTACTGTCATTTTTGAGTTTTATGCATTGTTGCTGATTAAAAGTAATATATATTTTTTTAATATAATAAAAAACTTGAATGAAAACATGTAATTAAACATAAAGTCTAATATATGTTTAAAATATTTGGTAATATATCCATGTCAGCTACCTAGATACAGATATTATATATATATTATACACATATATATATATATAATATCTGTATCATATTATACATATATCATAAATATACACTAATAAGATCTCTGATTTACTTGCAGTTGTTTCTTGTTCTAAAATTCTAAGCCATTATCTTAAACACCCACCATTGTCATTAAACAACCAGTTTACACCAACATGATTTTTCATGCTTGTACAGGCTGGTTTATGCTGGTTTTATGTTAGTCTAGATTGTGGCTTAGAATGTGTCTAGATGGTCTTTCTTGTGAACTGGTTGACCAAGGAAGTCTTGCTGGTTAAACTAGTTAAGAAGTATCACAGCATCCAAAACACAACAGGAACCAAATAGACCAACAAAGGCCAAGGGTTTAAAATTGTATCATCAGATTATGAAGAAGGTGTTAATAGTTTAAATAATAACATGCTGAACAGTCTTGAACAGAAGCAGAGAGATTATACAATATATATGTGTAAAACTTCAAATTTCAAACTTAATGAAATGTAAAAATTCAAACTTGATGACATTTTTGTAATATATAGGGCCAGATTTACTAACAGCTTGCGCAAACCATCATTTGGCGCTGAAATAGTACTGTCAGGATTTACTAAAGATGCGCAGTGAAGAATTAGCGCTGAAAAGGAATGGACAGTTATTTTTGCGCCTGACCTTATTGAATATGCATTTGTAGGAGTTTCCCTTTCAGACACAAAATTTATGGGAGGAGTATTCAAATGAATCACGCAACGTGATTTACTAATGTATGCGCTCATCAAATTACTGGTATTTGCGTCATTATTTAACGCCCAAAAAAGCATGTCTTAAAGCAAATTTGCGCTGCTCTTGGTAGATTGCACTGGTCATTATGGAAATGATCTGGCTGCGTTTTTAATGTGCACATTTGTCAGTAAATCACACGCAGACTTTTCTCCTCCAATCGGGGCTTTTATAGAATTGTGCTCTAACGCTATTTTGTCATGTTTATTAAATCTGGCCCATAGTGCTACAAATTTCTATTGTTAAATGTTAAAAAAACAGTCAACTAAAATGTAAAAAGAGTCATATAAAACAATAAATAATAAAATATTACATGAATTCAAATCAAATCAAACTAAAACAAAATCAACTTAGTAATATTATGTAATTCATTATGTAAAACTACTTATTATGTAATTCCCACCATTCATTGACCTACTGTAGGATGTTTTTGTGATGTGTTTTGTAGCTTGTAACTTCAAGAGTTGTGGACATTAGTTCAGTACTCTTAGATGTACTAGTATTGGTAGTATTAGTACACAGCCCATACTGGTGTTCACATTAACATCACACTGACTGCAGCTCTCCTCTCTTGTCATGTTCACAGAGCAGAGTGGCCCTCTCTCAGATGAATAGCTCTGACACTGATGAGGTTGAGGAAAATGTGTCTTTTTAAAGTGCTTTTCTCAGGGTTTTCAATAAATGTTCAGTTTGATTGTAATATGCATCTAAAATCAGAATAATTTACAATGTTTTTAAGTAGTTCAGGCAGTGTCTAGCTGATAGAAAAGTTAATATATTTTAAATGTAAATATTGCTGTTTTATGGTTAGGAGTCTTATTTAGGTTTTATTCCTTCTGATTTGTTGTCTCACCCCATCATCTGTCATTTTTCCCAAATAAAGTCTGTTTCCAAGTGCATTTTTTCACCATTAACCCATTCCACACCCATCAATCCCACAATGCATTGCAAATGACATCACATTTCATTGATTTATAGACACACTTTGCGAAAGAGCAAGGGTGTGTACTGTGACTTTAGCCTCTTTATAAAACGTCGTGACTAAACCTTTGCTTAAGTTTTGCATTATATTCTTTTCTTCCCCAGTCTTTTTACTAGGGAAATTTGAGAAATTTGCATTCTTGCATCCAGAGCACGTTCAAACACACCAGTCACAACTATAGGCAACATGAAAATGCTTTAGAACTAAAATTTTGTACAGTAAAATAGTTTTAAGAATCCCAAAACTAGTGCGATGTGTATGAAGATAAGCAGATGATTTTAAAGTTTTGCTGCCACTGTCTTTTCATCAGTTCTTGTGTCATTATACTCTCTCCATCACCATATTTCAGGTCCATATTTCAGGAGCATGATGGCCAGAAAAGATTTTATCGTGCAAGTTCTCAAAATTGTGTTTTTGTGTTTTTTTTTTTGTTTTTTTTTAATGTTAATCGGTTTCTCCATTTGGTTTGTAGAATATTGAAAACGGACGGTTTGCCAAGTACAGATACTTTGCTCATGCTAAGGTGAACGAATCAGATTTCCTGATGATCACTAAAAGGTAGGTGAAATATATAATCCCCTCATTTTACATGGGCACATTTAGATGAATGGGTATTTTGGTTTTATGCATGCACAAGTAGCATTAAGCATGTCACAGCTGTTTTGCTTCATATCTGGTGTTGACTGTCCATACTTCTTTATAATCAGCTCATAAAAGCCTCCATGTAAACACCGTGAGCTCTATTCAAAATAAATTATCTTAATATTTTTAGCTTTGAATACAGCTGTTACTGAGCTCAAAAAAACCATGCGCATGTGCAATGCCATGATGCATGTGTTCATTTGCAACTTACAAACTGAAATTGGATTGTATTCATTCAGACTGATGAAAATCACTGCATGTAAACAGTTTTCAGTGAAAAAAACTTGATTGCTTAAGCAAGCATTGCTCATACTTAGGATGAGGAATTTCAACAAAACTTTCTTCTATTCCCATATATTAAACATACTAAAGGCTAGAATACACTACGTGCACTACATACACTACAAATTTGGGTACTGCCACCTTTAGGAACATATTTTTTTCCATATTGCACCAAATCGTGTGTCTTTTTGAGGATTACCTAAGCAAACAGTTTTGGCTAGTGATAATACAGCAAAAAACATTTCTTCAGAAATGTAAGAATGCATGTAATTTCTAAGTAATTTCTCATTTCTAAGTATTATAGTTTTGCATGTAATTGATTATGTGCTATTCTATCCTAGTTATTGAAGTCATGTGCGACAGTATATACAGCCCTTTTTATTTAATTGAAGTTTTTCAGCGTGTGTCTGTGATTTTCTCCTTTCAGGGGGATATTTTTCGTGACAAAGGGCACTTTTGGGCAGCTGACGTGTGAGTGGCAGTATCTGTTTGATGAGTTTACCAAAGCGCCCATGATCGTGGAGGGCAGGAGACTGCGTATAGAAGCAAAGGTACATCATCATATATAACACAGAGTTTGATTTTATGTGCATTTCTAAACAAGATTAAATCTAAATCGAACTGGTCGCTGGTCTTATTGTGCATGTTATTCTAAAAGTTTATGTTTAGCAATTTAATTTATAGTCCTGTTGTACATGTATATAGTATGTACTTACACTATAATTAGGTACTAACCCTAAAACTTAACCCAAGTAGTTAACTTGTATTACTGTTCTTTCTTACATAATCATTCATTAACAGATTCTTCATCTCTGAAAGGACTTTTATTTTCTAATGATGTAATCAAGGCCATGTGAGCGGGGACAGAGCATTAAAAATATGAACTAATAATATCATGGCCTGACATGTTCGATCCAAGTGAAATACCCCCTGAAGACGGATTTCTTTTATTGTGATGAAAATATCATTTATCTTGTCTTGATTTTCACAGGAGCGAGTCAAATCAGTGTTTCATGCCAAAGAGTTTGGGAAGATCATCAATTTCAAAACTCCAGAACTAGCAAAGGTACAGTTGCACGTTTTTGTTGCTGTAAACAAATAGTGGAAGCTGGTTCATGAAATTCCTTTCATCATTTACATTATGCACAGAAGGGGATGATGCTTGTAGGGTTGTTCTAAACTGAGGGCGAAATCCATTCATAGTGAGGATCACTAGTACGCACCACTCAGGATCATAAACAGGGTCCCAGCAGGTCCTTAAGTCTTAAATATTTTAAATGATATAAGAAAACTTTTAATTATCATTTTAAGAGGTCTTAAATTTGCAATATGGCTTAATGTGATTATTAAACTTCAAAGGCAGTGGTTTACTAAATGTGAGCGCTGCACATTTAAAGTAAAAATGCAGCACTGTTGTGTGCTCTACAGGTTTCACAGCAATTCACAATCAATGATGAGCACACATTTATGCCAATAGATGTACCACAATGATCTACTGTTGATGAATTATGACAAAGTTTACTTTATGGCATTATTAGTGTAATATGTTGTCCATGGTTCATATTTTATCTCCCTCATCTTTTTTTAATGAGCAGCTGGAAATAGTAAAGCAAAATAAAATTCCAGAATTTCAGACTTGTTTATAAATAAAAGTCACACATTATGCATATTTTGCATATTTTTCCCCTGGTTATTGTTGGTGTTTTGGTTACACAATAAAAAATATTACTTGACCTCTAATTCATATGTATTTATTCATCGGTACGTAAACCAGTTTCGATACATTTTTAATAAAACGTGTCTTGCTCTGTTTTACTTCTAAGCAGATTTGGAGATTGCATGGCTTTGTTCTGTATTGACGTAGGGTAATAATTTAAAGGGTTCCTATTATGCTCTTTTACAAAGTCTTGATTTCATTTTAGGGGTGTACTAGAACATGCTGTCATGCTTGGTGGTTCGAAAAACGCATTATTTTTCACATAATTTACATTATTACAATACCTCTCTCCCCAGTCTGGCACAAACGGCTCGATTAGTTCCTTGTTTGATGAAGGCCCGCCTTCTGAAAAACTAAATGTGTTGTGATTGGTTAGCTGTCCCAGTGCGTTGTGATTGGCGAACAGCTAGGCAGAATGACTAAAAGCAAATTAATTCTCTGCCAGCGGGAGGTGCTGTTGTAGTGGTAGAGAACGAGGTTTCCCCTGTAACGCTGTACACAAAGCAGAGCTCTGCTCACAAACGCTGCTTTATCAGACATTACATGTAAGATGAAATGAAAATGACATCCAAAATTTTCTGAAGACAGTCGGTTTCCTTCAGAAATACAGTGAGATAAAAACACCCGCAATGGGTTTCGATTTTGAAACGTGCATTGAAATTTCCGGAGGCGGGATTTATTTTAATGATATTCTAATGGGCCAATTTGTGATGTCACAAATACAGGAAAACAACTTTGTAGTCCAAACGAGCCGTTCATTGTAGTTCTTGAAAAGGGATTTTTTAAAAACAAAATATCTCCCTTTGGAGTGGACTCTGAGATTTATAACTTTGAAGATCTTTTTTTTATGCCCAAACATACACACTACACACTGACTAAAATTCAAAAAGTGTAAAAGCATAATAGGACCCCTTTAATAATTAAAAAAATATATATAATTTTTAAGGTGGTGCCGCAGATGGCAGCTACAGTGCTTTGCTCTTCAGTGTTTGTACTGTTTTTGTTTGTTTTTCCTGTTTTTTGTTTCTCAAACACGATCAGTTTTACCAGGGATGACCTGCTGAACATTCAGCAGAACACACCACAAAATCTTTTACCGGTTTATGTTTTGCTGGACATTGTAAACATGTCTTGCTCTGTTTTACTTCTAAGCAGATTTGGAGATTGCATGGCTTTGTTCTGTATTGACATAGGGTAATAATTTAATAATTAAAAAAATAATAATAATGGCACTGCAGATGGCAGCTACAGTGCTTTTCTCTTCAGTGTGTGTACTGTTTTTGTTTGTTTTTCCTGTTTTTTGTTTCCCAAACACGATCAGTTTTACCAGGGATGACCTACTGAACATTCGGCAGAACACACCACAAAATCTTTTACCGTTTTTTGATTATTCGGACGTTTTGCTGGACATTGTAGTTGGCGGAGCCGTAGCTCTAGTCAAACGCTTCAGGACGCGCAGACGGGGGAAGAGAGCCGGTGCATTCGTGAAGCTCAGACAGCGCGGATTTAGAATGGCGTTGCCTAGCATCCATCTAGCGATTTTCCGCTCTCTACCCAACAAAACTGAAGAACTCCTTCTGCTCTCCTGGACAAACAAGGATTTTTCAAACTCTGCTGCTCTGTGTTTCACGGAATCCTGGCTGAATGATGCCATACCAGACAGCATGCTACATCTGCCTAACTTCCAGTTGATCAGAGCGGATCGCGACGCAGAATCAATGGGGAAATCGCACGGCGGCGGGACGTGCTTTTACATCAATGAAAGGTGGTGTACAGATGTAACTGTGTTAAAGAAGATGTGCTGTTCTGATCTAGAAACGCTCTTCATTAACTGCAAGCCATTCTATTTGCCGCGGGAGATTTGTTCGTTCATTCTCGTGAGTGTCTACATTCCACCGCAAGCAAACGTGAGATCAGCTTTACTCTGTTTTAATCATCCTCGGGGACTTTAATAAAGCAAATCTCTCCTGTGAACTGCCAAAATACAGGCAACATGTTACATGTCCCACCAGAGACAGTAATATATTGGATCACTGTTACACTGCGATAAAGGATGCATATCACTCTGTCCCATGAGCAGCTTTAGGACTCTCTGATCACTGTTTGGTTCATCTTATACCGACCTACAAGCAGAAACTTAAATCTGTTAAACCTGTATTAAGAACTGTTAAAAGATGGACTAATGAAACAGAGTGGGATTTACAAGCCTGTTTCTCACTCACTGATTGGACTGTTTTTGAAGCTGCTGCAAACCATCTGGACGAGCTCACAGAGACTGTAAAGTGAAAGTGAAAGTCGTGACGTATTGTCAAGTATGGTGACCCATACTCGAAATTGGTGCTCTGCATTTAACCCATCCAAGTGCACACACACAGCAGTGAATAGTGAACAAACGCACACACACACACCGTGAACACACACCCGGAGCAGTGGGCAGCCATTGCTCCAGCACCCGGGGAGCAATTGGGGGTTCAGTGCCTTGCTCAAGGGCACCTCAGTCACGGTATTGAAGGCAGAGAGAGTGCTATTCATTCACAATCCCCACCTTCAATTCCTGCCGGTGCGAGAATCGAACCGGCAACCTTCAGGTTACAAGCCCAACTCCCTAACCATTAGGCCACGACTTCCCCTGTAACATCTTATATCAGTTTCTGTGAGGATATGTGCATTCCTACCAAGACTCATCTAACTTACAACAATGACAAACCATAGTTCACTGCAAAACTCAGACAGCTCCGTCAGGCCAAAGAAGATGCTTACAGAAAAGGGGATAAAGTCTTGTATAAACAGGCCAAATACACACTGGAAAAGGAGATCAGAGTGGCAAAGCTATTTATTCTGGCAAGCTAAGGAACAAATTCTCTTCCAGTGATTCTGCTTCAGTGTGGAAAGGTATGAAAGATATCACCAGTTACAAGACACCATCCCCCAGCACTGTGGAGAATCAACAACTGGCAGACGATCTGAATGAGTTCTACTGCAGGTTTGAAAAAACACCCCACACCCACCCTGAACACCTCTCCACACAACCATTAACACCTCCAGCAACCACCCTCTCCTCCACACCTGCAATTCAGATCAGTGAAGATGACGTGCGCCAGGTCTTCAGAAAGAACAAAAGAAGGAAAGCACCAGGCCCAGACGGTGTGTCACCAGCCTGCCTAAAAACCTGTGCTGACCAGCTGGCCCCCATCTTCACACAGATCTTCAACAGATCACTGGAGCTGTGCGAAGTCCCCTCATGCTTAAAACGCTCCACCATCATCCCCGTCCCAAAGAAACCCAAAATTACTGGACTTAATGACTACAGACCTGTGGTTCTAACATCTGTGGCCATGAAATCATTTGAAAGACTGGTTTTGGCTTATCTGAAGGCCTCCACTGGACCCCCTGCAGTTTGCCTACAGAGCAAACAGGTCTGTGGATGATGCAGTCAACATGGGACTGCACTTCATCCTGCAGCATCTGGACAGACCAGGGACTTATGTGAGGAACCTGTTTGTAGACTTCAGCTCCGCTTTTAAAAATATCATCCCGGACACCCTTCAGAATAAACTAACTCAGCTCTCCGTCCCCACCTCCGTCTGTCAATGGATCACCAGCTTCCTGACAGACAGGTAGCAGCTAGTGAGGCTGGGAAAATTCTCATCCAGCACCCGCACCATCAGCACTGGAGCTCCTCAGGGCTGTGTTCTCTCCCCACTGCTATTCTCCCTCTACACCAACAACTGCACATCTAAAGACCCCTCTGTCAAGCTCCTGAAGTTTGCAGACGACACCACACTGATCGGCCTCATCCAGGACAGTGACGAGTCTGCTTACAGACAGGAGGTTAAGGAGCTGGCTGTCTGGTGCAGTCTTAACAACCTGGAGCTTAACACGCTGAAAACTGTGGAGATGATCGTGGACTTCAGGAGAAACCCCCTTGCACTCCCCCCACTCACCATCATGAACAGCACTGTGACTGCAGTGGAGTCATTCAGATTCCTGGGCACCACAATTTCTCAGGACCTGAAGTGGGACAATCACATTGAGTCCATTGTGAAAAAGGCCCAGCAGAGGTTGTACTTCCTTCGCCAGCTGAGGAAGTTCAACCTGCCACAGGAGCTGCCGAAACAGTTCTACTCCGCCATCATTGAATCCGTCCTTTGCACTTCAATAACTCTCTGATTCAGCTCAGCTACCAAATCTGACCTCAGAAGACTATGGAGGTTAGTCCGGACTGCTGAGCGAATCATTGGTACAACCCTTCCCACTCTCCAAGAACTGTACTTATCCAGAGTGAGCAAAAGGGCTGGCAAAATCACTCTGGACCCCTCACATCCAGCACACACCTTCTTTGAACTGTTACCGTCTGGTCGACGCTACAGAGCTCTGAGCACCAGAACGACCAGACACAGGAGCAGTTTCTTCCCTCAGGCAATCCATCTCATGAACACTTGACATTAAACGTGGAACACACAACTCTATTATACATTATTTATTCACCACACATACTTATTTTTTCATTTCAAATTTGCACATATCATAACTGTACATACATAATTGTCTATATTATATATTGTGTTTTTGCTATTTTGTACATTGCCTATTTGTATATTTGTATATTATTCTTTTATTATCTGTGTCCTGTCCTGTTGCTGTCTTTCTGTTGCACTGTGGAGCTTCTGTCACTATAACATTTTCCTTGTATGTGTAAACATACCTGGCCAATAAAGCTCATTCTGATTCTGATCATTTATATTTGGTCTTAAATTTTTAAAACCCTGCAGATACCCTGATAAATGACAAAATTACTTCCTCAAAGTGACTGTTACATGTAGCCTTCACCAACGGCCTTGTGGAATAGCCACAAAAGTATCGCCCTCTTGCCATGGTGCCCTTCAAGACCCCAAAATCACCATGAATCCCTTCATACAGGGCTTTTCCTCAAGACCATTTGCAAAGTGTACAATAATAATACAATAGACACTTGAAACAAATGAATTCGATTTTTTGACCACAATAAATCAGTGAAAGATATTCTCTAGTTATTGTCGTATTTTTATGTTTGTTTAACCAAATGCTGCATGGAGACATGGTACGCAATTTGAAATAATTTTCTTGAAAATTGTTTCAACAGAGCATCTCCACTCATCTCCAGCAAAATACCCATGGGTCAAATTTGACCCATATCTCACAGATACAAAAAAATATAAATTCTATAAATGAAAAAAAATGTTTTGTACTTATTTTTTGCAATGTCTTGTGGAAACTGCAGGCATTTTGAACAAACTTAAAATTAAGTATATATTCTTAACATTTTTAAGGGATAGTTCACCCAAAAATAACAATTCTGAAACATCATTTACTTACCCTCAAGTTGTTCATACATGAGAAAATGATGACAGAATTTGCACTCATGGGGGAACTATCCATTTAACCTCTCAGCCAGGTCCAAAAAAAAGACCCAGACAGCACATACAAGTTTAAAGGGATAGTTCACCCAAAAATGAAAACTCTCAAGCCGTCAGGTGTATATGACTCAGACGAATACAATCAGAGTTATAATAAAAAAAATCTCCTGGCTCTTTCAAGCTTTATAATGGCAGTGAATGGGTGTTGAGATTTTGAAGCCCAAAAAAAGGGCATAAATCCACTTAAAAATATAAACCGTAATTTCTAGCTTCTGCTAACTGTTGTACGCATGTTCACGAGAGAGTGGCACTCCAGCGTATGATGTAGGACGCAGGCGTAGCTTAAAGGGATAGTTCACCCAAAAATTAAAATTCTGTCATTAATTACTCACTCTCATGTCGTTCCAAACCCGTAAGACCTCCGTTCATCTTCGGAACACAAATTAAGATATTTTTGATGGAATCCGAGCGCTCTCAGACCCTCCCATAGACAGCAAGGGTCCTTACACGATCAAGGTCCAGAAAAGTACCAAGGTGATCGACAAAGTAGTCCATGTGACATCTGTCAGGAATTTGGACTGTATTTGTTGTGTTTTTTTTGCTCCCCATGTGTTCCGTGTCCCAGTTTCTCCCCAGTCTGATTGTTAATTGTTTTCCAGATGTGTCTCCTTAGTTCCCTCGTTATCCTGTCTTTATAAGCCCCAGTCCATTCAGCTCATGTTTGTCGGTCCTTGTATGTCTTCATGTGCTCATTGTTCCCTATTTGGATTATTAAAGACTCTCAGTTCGTGAATTCTTCGTGTCTCCTCATTCCTGGCTCCAGTGATCGTGACAGAAGGACCGACCAAGACAGTAACCTCCGTGTGTATACCCTCCGTTTTTCTTTCCGTTGTGCCCTATGGATCCTCTCGCCGAATTCCTCCTCCTCCTGCTGGAGCAGGGGGACAGATCTCTCGAGGACCATACAAGACTGTTCCTGTGTGTAGCTAATGCCACTTGCTACCCGGACGACGAGCTCTGTTCATTCTATGATGCAAGCTTGAACACCGCGAGCAGAGCACTGTCGTCCGAGGATGGTCCTCGAGAGGAATTCGCCGCCTTCGTGGAGTGGACACTGGCGTGGGACGGATCCCCGTTCACCGTCTGTGCCGAGGGGGATCTCGTCAGTGCCACTCCTGACCCAGAGCCCAGCCCACCAACTACCCGCAGTTCGGAGCATCAGCCCGAGCCCACCGATGATGGAGAGCCATTTCCTGCTACGATCAACAAGCCAGCGCCAAGCGACTGAGTGGAAGATCATCCCAGAAGTTGAGCCCAACATGTCAGATCAGGTGTGAGAGCCGGCGACAGTGCCCACTACGAGGGAGCCAGCCGTGGATGGTGTGAGCGTGGAGTTGAGCTCCGCCCCCTGCACCGTGGCTGAGGGTGAGCTGAAGGAACATCTAGGGCTGTTGGACTTAGAAGGGGATCTGATAGACTGGGTAACTGACCTGTAGGTTGACTTTCCCCCTCTCCTCTCTCCTTCGTTTCCTGGATCTCCTTCGTCTCCGCTGGTCCCAGCCAGCTCCGCTCCTACCGAGCGCCCTCCTATGCCCGCTCCTCGCAAGCGCCCTCCAGTGTCTGCTCCTCCAGAGCGCCACCCCGTGCCCGCTCCTCGAAAGCATCCTTCAGAGTTTCATCCTGAAAGCCCGGAGGCTGACAAATACCCGCCCTCCCACCCGCTCCTGCCTCCTCCACCGCTGTCGTCTGGCAGCCCCTCTGCGCGCCCTCAGCCCACCATCAATGCGGTGCGAGCTCCGCGGGTCTGCCATCCTCCATCGTCGCCGTGGCTGGAGAACCCCTCACCTCCGCCTCCAGCCTCCGCCTCGGCCCGTAGACCCAGCAGCTCCACCTCGGCTCCTAGCTCCCATGCCTCCACCGTCAACCGTCTATCCATCAGCTCCACCGGGCTCCCTCGTCCCTCCAGCTCCGCCTTGGTCGGGCATCGACCCGCCATCGCCTCGGGACTCCTCTCCTCTGGCTGCGCCTCGTCGCTCCATCCCACCGGCTCCGTTGGGCTCCTTCCTCCCGCCAGCTCCACCATGGTCCTCAGTCGCTCCGGTTCCACCGCGGATCTCCGGATCTCCGCCTCCGCCTTGGTCGCCAGAGCCCTCGGCTCCACCCTGGCCCCCCAGATCCTCGGCATCCCCCTGGCTCGTTGGCTCTCCGTCTCTGCCTCGGGCTCCTCCACCACCTGCTCCGCCGCCTTTGGTTGGCCCCTGGAGTCGGCGGCCATCCCTCCTCCATGGCTTCTCCATCGGCTCCACCGTGGGCCATTATCATGGCTGTGGCCTGGGTCCTGCTGTGCGCCTCCTGCTCCGGGTCCCTCCTGTCTCTTCCCTGGCTCCTCCTTCCTTCGTTGCCCCCTTGGACTCTGTTCACCCGCCCCCTCCCGGGGGTTCGTCCTCCTGAGCCACCTCCATAGTTCCCACCCGCCCCTCCCCATGTTGTTACTACGGTGCGAGGACGCACCTTCCGGGAGGGGGCATTACGTCAGGATTTTGGACTGTGTTTGTTGTGTTTTTTTGCTCCCCATGTGTTCCGTGTCCCAGTTTCTCCCCAGTCTAATTGTTAATTGGTTTCCAGGTGTGTCTCCTTAGTTCCCTCGTTATCCTGTCTTTATAAGCCCCAGTCCATTCAGTTCACGTTTGTCGGTCCTTGAGCACATGAAGACATTCAATGTTCCCTGTTTGGATTATTAAAGACTCTCAGTTCATGAATTCTTCGTGTCTCCTCATTCCTGGCTCCAGCGATTGTGACAACATCAGTCTGTCAACTGTAATTTTACGAAGCCATGAGAATACTTTTTGCGCAAAGAAAACAAAAATAATGATTTTATTCCACATTTTCATCTCTACTGTTTCTGTTGTGGACACGCGTTCACAACAGTACATGACGCAAGCGCGTGGTGGTGCAAGCGTTGATCCATGATCGACTACTTTGTCGATCATCTTGGTACTTTTCTGGACCTTGATTATGTAAGGACCCTTGCTGTCTATGGGAGGGTCTGAGAGCTCTTGGATTCCATCAAAAATATCTTAATTTGTGTTCCAAAGATGAACGGAAGTCTTACGGGTTCGGAACGACATGAGGGTGAGTAATTAATGACAGAATTTTAATTTTTGGGTGAACTATCCCTTTAAGCTCCGGTGAAAAGTGACTAATGTGGAAGCGCAGAGGAGAGAGCAAAACAAAACACTGGTCACAAATTAAAAGTACAAAATGAGGATTTGTAAAGAAAAAATGCCGGGGGATTTCGATATAAGTCAATAGGAAACTGGTTTTCCTTTGGTGTAAACAAAACTTGGTTCTCGCGAGACTAGCATGTTCTCACCGGCGCTTGCGCTACTTCTATGTCCTACATCATCCGCTGGAACACCGCTCTCTCGTGCACACGAGTATGATGACAGTTTATAAAGTTTTAAATATGGTTATTTTTCTAACACAAATGCATCAGTTCACTTCAGAAGGCCTTTATTAACCTCCCAGAGCTGTTTGGAGCACTTTTTATGATGGATGGATGCACTTTTGGGGCTTCAAAATCTCAACACCCATTCACTGCCATTATAAAGCCTGGAAGAGCCAGGACATTTTTTAATATAACTCTAATTGTATTTGTCTAAAAGAAGAAAGTCATACACACCTAGGATGATTTGCGGGTGAGAAAATCATGGGGTAATTTTTGGATGGACTATCCCTTTAAGAGTTAAATTTTTCACAAAAAAGATTTGTCTACCACATTTATGATTTTTGCAGCTATTTTGTAGGAAAAATAGCCTGTAAAGATTTGTACCCATGCATTAATTTAAATCATGCATTTCTGTCATTCTCAGTGGGTTCTTGCCAAGCTTGAAGATGCCAGGGAAAGTCTGCCGAAGTAAGGACAGTTAAAGCAGCATGCGATGATCCTGCGCTCTGCTGTGTGCCTTTATGCTGCTTTTGCAGTGTGCCACTTCACATTATACCCACAATGCAACAGTCGTTCACTAAACACTGAATACCGTACTGGTAATGACTGTTAGACTGTGTGTTTGTGTGCTCGGTTTACATTATATTTTACCTTTCTCTCCCCCTCACTGTCTGAGCTCAATCTGTCAAAATTCCTTATTTGCTTGAACACCAAACTCATTTACATATTAAGTCTTTACAATGTGCCTCTACATGCGACTCAAAACACGTCTCTTAACTAAAGCCACACTAAAGTGTAAATCATGGTGTCATTTTATACACATATTAATAAAGACCAATACACTATGCATTTTATTTGTCTTTACATGTGGGAATGTGTGACGCATTTAAACAGAAATAACCAGGAATGTTTGAAAATGGGAATCTCTTACTGTATGTATAGGATAGCAGGGATATTTTTTTAATATGTGGCTTTGCATGAAAATGATATTTTGTTTCTCAGTGTCTAATCAGTTAATTAATTCTATAGCTTGTCTTAATACTCGACAGTAAACACTCGATGGCTTCTTAACTGCTTTATGTCTCTATGCAGCCACACTGCGTTACTGAAGAACTGTAATATGACACTATGCAACTGTTTATTATTTAGCTTTCTAGTTGTCCATTTTCTTAATGAATGTCAATGAATTGACATTAAAGTCGACATGAAATCAAAACTGACCCTATTTACTGACCCTGATATCACCAAGGCCTCTTAGGCAACCTGTAAAGGATGTAAACCAATAAAATAGCTGTTTAGTCATTGTTTTAGTCTGCAGCCTTTTGAAAATCTTTCCAATAGTTAATGCAGTAATTTAAAGGATTACTTGAACCAAGAAACAAATGTTTGCTCACTCTCAGGTCATCCAAGATGAAGATGAGTTTATTCATCTGATCAGATTTAGAGAAATGTAGCATCACATCACTTGCTCACCAATGGATCCTCTGCAGTGAATGGGTGCCGTCAGAATGAGAGTTCAAACAGCTGATAAAAACCACAAGTAATCCACATGACTTCAGTTCATCAATTAACGTTTTAATTGATTCACTTCACAAGGCGTTAATTGATGGACTTGAGTTGTGTGGATTACTTGTGGATTATTATGTTTTTAGCAGCTGTTTAGACTCTCATTCTGACGGCACCCATTCACTACAGATGATCCATTGGTGAAAAGTTGATGTAATGCTGAATTTCTCCAAACCTTTTCCAATGAAAAACAAACTCTACATCTTGGATGGCTGAGGGTGAGTATATTAACAGCAAACCGCTTCTTTAACATTAATAAAGGTTATAGCAATAAAAACAAAGAGCGAGAGATCAAGTTCCCAGGTTATATAATAAATATGATCGATAGGACAAAATGTGCATTTTTTCCACATTCAACTGCATACTCTGATTCTACAGTTTATCATATTTATTTTCAGTTGGAAATGCATCATGTTAGTGAGGTCAAATTGAGAACTGTGAGTGTCATTTCATGTTGAAGGCAAAGAAAAGCATGAACATTTATTGCATCATTAATTATGCACATTTAATAAATGTATTTTGAATTTTGTTTGATTGTTTTATTCGAATTTTAATGAGCAACAACATATAGCTGTATATCCTTGTTTAATAAATATTATCAAAGCAGATACAGACATCACAGTTTAAAGGCACTTCAGGTATTCGCTACAGCTTGAGATTGCTACAAACTGAGGTAAAATAATGAAACTGCGTAAAATGTGAAAACTTGCCATGTGACTTAATTTTCTGTAAGAAATAAAGTTTTTTTTTTTAAGGAATATGCATGTTTAAGATGATAAATATCATTTACAGTGTACAATTCGACACTAAAACACCAGTTTAAAATTGCTAGGAAATTATTTTTACATAATAATAAAATTAAAAAAATATCTGAATTAAATTGTAACTTTAATTTCTACAAATGAATAATCTTGACTCAGACTTGTGTTAAAACTACATAAGGCAACTTCAGAGCATGTTTGTTTAAAAAAAAAAAAAAAAAAAAATCCAGAATAGGTTTTTACATTAACATGTAAACTTCTCAATCTCTTCTGCCTTTAAATGCTTCAAGGAGTCTTCAAGACTTTGATCTATTACATCAGGAAAACATTTTTACATGTGCCTTAAAATCTCCTAAGTAGCATCCTTTGTAAACTCACATAAAGAAGAAAATGGCAACATCTGTTGTCGATGAAACCTATCCATCTATTAGAGGACCTAAACACAACTGAAAAGAAGATTCGTCCTTGTAATGGTAGATCAAGACTTATTTTCAAGAACCCAGTCCACATCTAATCCATTAGGCAATTCTCCTAGATACTTCCTTATATAAGTCCTTAGTCAACAATAGAAGAATGTAAAGCTAAAGTGAGAGCTACATCTACTCAACAGATCAACAGAAGAGAGCAGGACCAGTAGCTGATTTTAAACCAGGTTGAACTCTTTGAGGTTGTGTCTGAGGATGGTGTCTTTCACAGCGGCGAAGATCAAGCGGATGTTCTCCGTGTCGGTGGCACAAGTGAAGTGAGAGTAGATGGTTTTGTCTTTGTCTTCGTTTTGCTCCTGGTACATCTTAAGAATAAACTCCTGGGCTGCCTTTGGATCGTTTTTGGGGCCTGAAAAATGACAGTAATCAGCGGGTCAATGATGTGATGCTCTATTTTTTGTCTGTTCATTTATATAAAAAAATACAATAAAAATGCCATTTATACATGCAATGCCTTGATTGCACTTTTTCTGTGATGAGTATATTTTTATTTCTGTATTAAAATAAATTTTTGGTGGAGTAAAGTTAAAAATGTAAGTGTGGTAAAAGACCTTCATCACCATAAAAAAGCCATATTTTGAAATATATACATGTAAAATCACAGAAATTGTATCAGAGTCAATAAGTATCTTAAAATATCAGATCATTTGTTTGTTGATATTTCAATCAAATTTGAATTGAAATTACATATGGAAATTAATTAAACAAATTAATCAATATATAGAAACGTTACTTGTATGTAACGTGAAATGTAAAATGTGATTATATTATGAAATGTAATATTCAAAGCAATATACAATATATATATATATTTAAATATGTATGTATCAATAAGTATCTTAAAGTATCAGATCTTTTATTATATCAATAAGTCAATAAGTATCTTAAAATATCATCTTTTAATAATTTGCATTTTAATCTAATTACATATAGAGATTAATTAAACCATTTAAAATATAATCAATATCACAGAAACTATATCACAAAGACAATAAGTCAATAAATATATTTAAAATATCAGATCATGTATTATATTTAAGTTTAGCTCAGGCTGTAAACTTGCATGTGGTGCAACTTTATTAAAACTTAATATTTATGAACTAATAATTTATGATATTTGTTAAAAAATAATTACAAAATACTTATATCATTATATATATATATATATATATATATATATATATATATATATATATATATATATATATAAAGGATGTAAGTGATTTTTTAATTATTATTTTATATATATTTTTTTTTGTTTTGTTTTTACACATGTAATCAAAGTGTAAGAAAAATGTTCATTATTTTTTTTTACTTGATTTACATTAAAAATGTTCGAAATCATAAGAAACACATTTTAAGAATTTATATGTTTTACACTTGATTTTTATTCATTATGGACAGTCTTATATGAAACTGATCCCTATAAAAATAATATTGCGGTTTATCTTTAGCAGAATGACTGATTGAAAGTGATTGATTCCAGCCATGTGAGCAATCGCTTGAAGAAGCACCTTGTGTCTCAAGTGAACTGCTATAAATGAGTCACCTGTGAATTCTGGGAAGTAGGTGACCAGGTGTGAGTGCACGATCTTCTCCTTCAGGATATCTGTCTTATTAAGAAAGAGAATCACAGACGACTGCTGGAACCAAGGATATGTGATGATGGTTTTAAACAAAGCTTTACTCTCCTCCATGCGATTCTGAAACACATGAGAAACAAATCCACTCAACATGAGCATGAAGTCACAGAAGAACAGCCTGGATGAGGATGAACTCAAAGTACACTGACCTCATTGTCACATTCAGCCAGGACCTGGTCGTACTCGCTCAGAGCCACCAGGAAGATGATGGAGGTGACGTTCTCAAAGCAGTGGATCCACTTCCTGCGCTCGGATCGCTGACCCCCGACGTCCACCATCCTGATGACATCAGTTCAACATGACAAACACACAATTTTCAGTTATGACATCAATTTGTAGGCCAAACCAGAATGTCATGGAATTTCTAATAGATTCTAAAAATTACATATGGAGATAAACTAAAGCAATCAATATACAGCAATATTTTACTTGTATGGGACATGTTATTGTCTTAAAGTTAGTCCACAAGTTTTGACGCATACCTTATTTCGTTTACCAAAAAAGTATAAGCCTTAATTCTTATCCTTTTAATGAAGTATTTATTATCCTTATTTAGGTAAAACTTTATTTTAAGGACCAATTCTCACTATTAACTAGCATGCATATCACTAGCTTATTGACTGTTTATTAGTACTTATGACCATATTTTAGATTCCTTAATCCTACAACGTACCTAAATTTAACAACTACCTTACTAATTATTAATAAGCAGCAAATTAGGAGTTTATTGAGGCAAACGTAATAGTTAATAGTTAGTTAATAGAGAATTGGTCCCCAAACTAAAGTGTGAGCGTTCTTTAAAACCAAAAGGTTTAATATTTCTTTCAATCTTTTTACAGTGTAACCCAGTTGTTTGTTGCCTTTCGACGAACTGCAATTTCGATTATGATTAATTTTGGAGCAAAATATGAACAAAAGAAATATATTCAATATGAAATGTCTACTTAACACATGTATAATAGTAAGGTTATTAGTGAAATTATACATTTAAGTACTGAGTAATATTAATTAACTACATGTACTTACTATATGGTTTGGGTTAGGAATAGGGTTTGGCTTAGGGTTACTTGCTTGTAATTATGCATAATTTATTGTCATTATAATAGTAAGTACATGTAACGTGTGTAATAAGGCACCTTAAAATAAAGTTTTACCAGTAATAAATTTAAATATTGAAAATCTAAAATATTGCTTGCATTATTGTATTTTGAGATGTGTGTAATTTATTTTAAAACAAAACATGAAAGTATCTTTAAGTAATATGAAATCATTAATACAATTAAAAATGCTGTTTATATATACAGTGATTGTAATACACATCTTTTATGATGACAAAATTTTTAAATTCTGAATTTAAATCAGCTTTATGATGTTTTTATTATTACTATTATTTATTTTTTTTTTTAGAATATATATATATTTTTATTAAATCCTAAGCAGTGAAACTGTTTTGTTAAAATACTTGAATATTTCAAAAACCACCCAATCAAAATCATGTGGTTTGACTAACGGTCAATAAGTCTGTTCAAATATCAGATAATTTGACCTTTTTAGGACAAAGCAAAGTGTGAAATGGTGTATTTTGACTCCCCAAAAAGTTTAATTAATATGTAAAATATTTTGCCCTTAAATATATATTTGCAAACTTTACAAAAAAATAACGTGTAAGGAATTATGTTATTTTACTGATTACCTGATGTTTTTTACCACATGACTTTTTCATCACATTGAAAATGATTTAAAACGTGTTCAAAATAATTAAACCAACATTTGCATTTGGTCCATGCATAAAACAATTGTCACTCTTGGAAACTCTTTCAGCTCAATGAATATTTGCAAGTGTGTGCTGATGCATGTGCTGGACTCACCTGAAGATGACGTTCTCCAGGTCGAAGGGGTACTCGATGATACCTGTGGTGGGAACCCTGACTCTCAGAATGTCCTGCTCTGTGGGGACGTACGCTGCGTCTGAAATCCGATCCAGATCACTCAGGTAGCTGTTACGGTTGGAAACAAATATTGTGGTCAAGTCATGGCCTGAGCTGATGAAACAGGTTCTACAGTAGTTATGAGGACATAAATGTGGCACACAACGAGTTTTACACCACAATACCACACATTTTATTAACAGATCAGCTGGATATTAAGAGAAACACACTTCTAATACTTCACCTCCATGACTTCACCTTATGAAAAAATAAGTGCACTTAATTGAATTGAATGTGCACTTGTAGCATTCTTAAAATCCTAAAAGTATATATTTAAAAAAAAGATAATACAATATTAATGAAATAAAATTCCACTTAAGTGTATTTAAAGTGAGTTCACTCATGACTGTTTCTTAACACACTTAAGTGCACTTTGTACAAATTTCAGATTAAAAGTTTTACTTTAAAGTACATTTTAACTCATGTTCTAATTCTATTTTGTGGTGCTTTAAAGAAGTACACTTATTTTGATGTGTTGTCAAACATACTAAAGCACATGAAATGTACTTGATTATAATTTTAACCATAGTTTGTTGTTTGATATTACATTTAAAGTTAATATATTTTAAATGTAGTAAATTCAAACTCCATCATTGCAAATGTATAATTACAAATATATTTAAACACATGACATACAAGTTTCAATAGAAATCACATTAAAGTATATATTAACCATAAATGCATACATTTTAACCATATTTCAAAGACAACAGTAAATATGAAAGTACGTATAAAGATGTACTTAAGTCTTACTTAAGTGGGTCAAAAAACACTATTAAGTTCAACTAACTACAATAAATGTACATTTAAACTATAATCCTTTTTCAGTTATTTGAAAATTACATAATTATCTAAACACATTACATTCACACTTAAGTATATTCTTTTAAATTCTTTAAGTATGCTAAAGTGTACTTTTTTTCGACAAGGGTCTGCAGAGTTCCCAGCAACATATATGACCACAATCACACGTCAAAAATGCAGTGATTTTTAATTGGTTGAAAATGACAAGACTGACTATTTGGCAGAGTCAGTTAGCTGGTACTCTCGGCGACGGTCGTAGCATTCCTGAATCCCAGAGTCATTCCATAGACTCCGGATGGCGTTGATTTGGGCCTCATCCAAACTCATGATCTTATCCACCTCAGTATCATTCACCAGTGTAGCATTAGCCTGCAGAGACAAGCACAGCCAATCAGGATTGACCAGCATCTCCCCAGGGGACCAATGAGAGTGTGCGGTCAAGAGCCAGAGTGCAGAAAACAGCCAATTAATGTAAGTCAAGCAGAGCGTATAAACAGGACGTAAAACCTTCTGAAAGGAAACAAACAGGTGTACATAAGAAAAAAGCATGATTATGAAGTTTATAACAATACTACATTTTGACATATTAGACCAGTTCATTATCAAATATGTAAAGACCAAAATGAATTTCAGTAAAGGCATCTAAATAAGATAAACAACTATACTAAGAACCAAAATTGAATTAGATAATAAAACTTGAGTTCAGATAGTGATTGTCGCATATTATGTTGAATATACAAACGTTTATATTTTTTGTTCAACTAGCACATTTTTAGGGTTCTTGGCAACAAAGATTGGGAACATTATTTCTGTCATGACAACTGTCAGAGGGTTTGGGATGGTAATGTACATGACAGTGTTAATGTGTTTGGTCTTGGCAGAATAGATCTGCGACACTGCTGCTTCTGTGGCAGAGCAAGTACCAAGACTTGCTACTGCCAATACATCCACAACATGCTGCTGTGAGCAAGTAAGAAATGCTGCTGCTGCACATATAATATATATGAAATAACCCCCATATAGCATACATGAAATCACCTCATAGCAGATCTATACAGGTGGAGCTGGGGAAGGTGGAGGGTTTCTGAAGTGCGCTTCAACTGCTACAGCAAGCACTAGCCGAGTATTTGAATCTTAAGCAGCAAGCTCATTGGCTGCTGATACAAAAGAACCAATCAGTTACGCCATGTGATAATGATGTCTTTATGTCAGATTGGGTTAAGACCTATCGGACTGCGCTATCTAGAGTTTTATGCCAGAACTCTGTATTTATCTGATTTACTTTTCTAAAAACCAAAAAGGCATGGCAGGATGGTGTCAAATCTGACCCACTATTTAGGCACACACACACCCATCCTTTCAACACTAGATGGTGCTATAATAGGTACATTTGTATTACCCCAGAACTGTTCAGGCTGAAAATGTATGGTGAAAACTGCTCAGATGTGATCAAGAAAGCTGAAATTTAGTGTAAATTTGTATCTACAGTTTCCAAATTTGTATGTGTGTGTGTGTGTGCAGTACCTGGTTGTCTGCGTTAGCATAAGCGATCTTGAGCATGTCCATAGCTCTGACCATGGACTGCATGGCGCTGATCGTGTTCTGGTGGACGAGCTTAATGAAGCCCTTCTTATCTTCATCAGTATAACCCGAGCCATGAATGATTCTCATCTGTTTAATGAACGTACTCTTGCCACTCTCACCTGTGCCTGCAAGACAGAAAAGACTAATCAATCCTTCAGTTTCTGAACTAACAAAAAAGTACAAATGTATTACCATGTTTTGTTTTGTTTGTTTGTTTGTTTGTTTGTTTTGGACAAATTACCATGGTATATAAATATGCCATGTACATTTGTACATCAAAGTCCCATTGCAAGTTCTTTGAAAGGAAATGCATACTTTTCTTCAGAAAAGACACTAAATTGATCAAAAGTGACAGTAAAGACATTTATAATGTTAAAAATTTCTATTCCTATCAGAAATGTTTCTTGAGCAGCAAATCAGCATATTAAAATGATTTCTGAAGGATCATGTGACACTGAAGACTGGAGTAATGAAGCTGAAAATTCAGCTTTGCGTCACAGGAATAAATTAAATTTTAAAATTCATTAAAATAAAAAACACTTATTTTAAATTGTAATAATATTTCACAATATTACTCTTTTTACTATATTTTTGATCAAATAAATGGAGCATTGGTAAGCATAAGAGACTTCTTTCAAAAACATTACAAAATCTTACTACTAAATTGTCCACTTTGAAATAATTACCATCAATCGATAACTGGTATCAGTACCGATACTACCATACCAACTCCAAAATCTAGGAGTTATTATGTACTATTATAATAACTTACCTTTATGATTCAAAACATTCTTTGAAAGAAATGAACAACTATAATGGCTTGTTCTCTGATTTTGTGGCTTTGATTAAAAAACTCAAATGGTTGGGTGAATCTGGCCACTTCTCATTTGTATATTTTTCCCCAGAGATGAACAAAAAGTAAATCTGTGTAGTGTTTGGCTACTGTAGCAAGAGAAGACTGAAACGATTATGTTCGACAGACTGAACGTGCGGCTTGCCAGAGTTGTGTTTATATTCTCCAGCTGCTGTGTCTTTACTCAGGACAGCTGTAATATGTACATGGCTGAGGATCATTTCAAATGGTCTAATGTCACAGTGAATATACCGAGGAGAAGGGAATATATGTGCAGCCCAGAAGTATGACATGCTACACTCCATCTAAAACCATTCAGAACTACTGTATTTTCTCGTTCTGTTACTATGCATGTAATTTTTATGTATATAATATTTTCTCATATTCCATCTTATTTTAGGTTGATTCCCTGAAAAGTGTAAATACTGTGACTCTGAGGCCCTAACAAAACATTTCTGTTTGCTTGATCATCCCAACCATCTAGACACAGCAACACTAGCTCAACCAATGGCATGAGTTTGGGGCGTGGCTAGTAGTTTTCCTGACCAATGGAAGATGGGGGTGTGTTCTGCCATTCTGTTTGATGAAATTACAAACTTTAGATTTAAATCAATTGCAAAAAAGGTGATTAAATTTGATTACAAAAAGTTATTTGTAATTTGTTTATGTATGTACATATATACCTACATAGAGAAAGGGGAGGGGATTTCATAAAAAATAATCTTAATATTTCAATATTTTCTTTCTTTTTTTAAACCCATTAATGCTTATTTAAAATCCATTAATCGCATAGCATTAGTTATGCTATTCTAATTGCAGTGTAAATGCATTCATGCCACCTTTGAACAGTCTTTGTAAATATACGTAAATGTCACTTCAGGTGCAGCTTCGTAAAACAATATTATGGCCAGATTGTAGCCAGAAGTAAGTTTATGAGTAATAAATTAACTACCTGATCTCATGACAAAAACGTACCTGTGGGAACTTTTTTGCAAGACGCGAAATACATACCAATAAGTACTTATCACTGTAATTTCCAACAGAAATGAACACTAAAGGCGATAAAACTTAGAGCAGTTGTAATCGTTTTCCTACACAGTTATGATTACAACTCCATATGTTTCGCTTTCCGGACGTAACAAGCTGCTCAGTAGCTCAGCTGGTACGGAATTGGACTTAGGATGTCGAATCCCGTCAAAAACATGACTCACGATGAAAGAGCTGAAAGATGAGAGATCAAAAAACAAGCTAAAACGGCATGCTTGCGATTGCATTTTTACATTCGCTTTTGTTCATACTATCGGGTAGGTTTAGGTTTAGCACAGATGGTACGTTATTTTAAAACATCACGGAGCATTAGAAACATACATGGCGGTACTTATTTCATGTCTTGCTAAAAAATTCCCACAGGTATGTTTTCGTCATGAGATCAGGTTAATTTAAAGTTGAATCAAAATATTTTTTATAAAGCTCATTTTTTGTAACGTCTATTCAATGCTTATCTAATTTAACACAATAAAGACTTTAAATGATCTTTTGGGTGGTAATTTCTCAGCCCAAATTGACGTGATTAGTTTGTGATTAATTCGATTAATTAATCTGCAAATCATGTAATTAATTAATTAGATTACAATTTTTAATTGCTTGACAGCCCTAATTCACACACACTGCAGTGTAAATGCATTCATGCCACCTTTGAATAGTCTATGTAAATATGCCTGAATATATATATAACAAGGGCAATGCCTGAACTGAGCTGCACAGAGTCAAAAATGAAATGTAAATGTATACTTAAGAAAAATAATACCTATACTTGCAGTTGTTTCACCCTGCACAGAGACAGAAAAATCAGAGAAGACAGAGGAGTGAAAGATAGAGAAGGAGAGGAGAAAAGGTTGAGGAGGGGTATGTGTTTCAGTGAGTTTTGTTTAAAGTGCCGTGTGGCAGAATATCTGTCTTGCCCTCGGCCAATAAACAGTCGCTGAGTGGAGTGAGAGTCTGAACACTAAAGCCATTATTCAAGCCTACTTCATGTGTTAAAGCAAATGCACAACGTCACTAGACACTCACTTACAAATCATAATTCATTTTTCAGAGCTGTGGCATTACGATTTGACTGAATGCAGACTTTGTATGTATTTTTCAAGTCAGATTTAGGGTAAATTGAGACTTCTTAGGATGATTTTGTGACTTTTAGCACTTTAGCAGAGCATTAGCTCTTGAGGTAATGCCTTATAGCCACATACTTCATGAACATACTAAGATTTCACATTAATGCTTTCTGCAGTCAGACAATGAGGCATGATATAAATGAGTAAGGTGTGTTTTCTGCTGGAAGTGAACGACAGACTGCTGGCCCCTGTTGTTTGACACTTTTACAGCTGTCTGAGAGAAGTTCACTTCTGGATGGCTCGTGTGTAACACACACTGTTTGTTAGTGTGCACTGCTGTAGTGTAATGAGTACATCAATCAGACTGTGCTCAGACGCATTACATAAAATGTTTTATGGCTCATGCACAATTCACATTTCCTTCAGTTTTAGCAGCTTCGATACACATTTTTCTTCAAAGATGATTCCATTATTTAAAACAAACAAAAAACAAAACATCTGGAATTATTTGCCAGCCATTTAACAGAAAAGTTTGGGCCAGGATTTCAAAATTAAATGTGAGTGAATTTGAAATGCAAGTAAAATTGTACTTGTCGACTGCTGCAGTAGAGTTTTGCTGCAATACATTTATAATATTTAAATTCCAATAAATTAAAATGTAAATCTGAATTGCAAAAAATACAAAGAATTTCAACTGTTGTGAAAGTGAAGAAAAGCTCAGATACTTTGTATTTTAATAAATTTTACCTTAAAAATGAATCATCAGACATTCATCAATAAAGCCAAAATTTATTTATTTATTTATTATAATTTACATTTCAATTTTTTTATTTTTTTAAATAATTTTTTTTTACATTTTTGTTATGTAATAAAACAAACTCAGCTGATAAGAAATATTTATGGCCACTAGATTTTCTGAGTTCACTCGGCATCAGCAGGTGTGGCAAAAAAAGTTTTGGTTCCAAACTTTTTGGGTCCAGCTTATGGGAATTCAAATTTCTTCTGTGGGCCATTTTCCATTTAACCATTCTCCATTTTGCATGAATTAGCATCTTGAAAATGTCCTAGCGACATTGCGATTTTTTACACAAATGAAAATGACCAGATTTGAATGAGTTCAATCTGAAACCAAGAGTCCTGAGATTTCTGTATCAGCTTTATAATAAAGTTCAATGGAAAATTCCAGAAATGCATTTTACCGTAATGTCTATTCAGCTAGGAGATTTACAGTTTAGGTGATTACAGATTGCTGATTTTGAAACCTTTTTTATAATTATAAAATAATTATTTATAAAATTATTTATGAAGACATACAAAAATAGAAAAAATACACTACCTGTCAAACGTTTAGAATAATTATGAATACCCAAAGTCTCTTATTCTCACCAAGGCTTCATTTGTTGGATCAAAAATACAGTAAAAACGTGAAATATTATTACAATTTTTGAAAAAATGTTTTCTATTGTAATATATTTTAAAATGTCAAAACTGAATTTTCAGCATCATTACTCTAGTCTTCAGTGTTACATGATCCTTCAGAAATCATTCTAATATGTTGATTTGCTGCTCAAGAAACATTTATTATTATTATTATTATAAGCAAAAAACTGATTTTTCA
>CM077249.1:7334024-7344024 GCA_039654775.1 Spinibarbus caldwelli | reverse complement strand
TGGACGGATACAGCTCGTTATACTCAAAACAACAGAATAGCAAGAAAAATCATGTTTTTTCCCCATACGCTGGCCCTTTAAGAGACGCTGCTGTATCTCCCGCCAGCAGGGGCGCTGAGCGCAGAAGCGCTGATGAGTTTGACGCGCAGAATGAGACGCTGCTTCTCTTTCAAACCGCCGCGGTTTGTTTTGACACGCTGGGCGGGTTATCATCAGTCTCTAGAGTGGAAACCACAACAACAGCGCTAACAAACAGGTAACTAGCGTTTAACCTGTAAAACAGAAAGACCAAATCAACTCGAAACCGCTTGCTGTAGCTCAAACAGCACCAGATGCGCATGCATATACTACATAAACTTATCATAGGTAGAGATTTGATGAATATCCTGACTAGCTTAGCTATATACAGGTTATTTTGGGGTATATTTCGATGTGAGTTAATTCTTCAGCTATCAGGATCTAAAGTGTAAGTGAGAATTCTTTACTTGTCAGCAAATACAGGTCTTGTGTATTACTAATGTTTGGTTTAGCTAATGGTTTCATTCTTGAAGTGATTTACAGTAGATTTATTACAATAAAAGACGCACTGGTGTAACCAGAGGTTAAAGTAGACGCTTTCTGCACTCAATTCATTTAATTATATTTTAATTTGACATGATGATGATAATAATAAATGTTTCTTGAGCGGCAAATCAGCATATTATAATAATTTCTGACACTTAAGACTGGAGTAATGATGCTGAAAATTCAGCTTTGCATCATAGGAATAAATTACAATTTAAAATATATTCAAATTAAAAACAGTTATTTTAAATAGTAAAATTTTTTCAAAATTTTACTGTTTTTGTTGTGCTTTGGATCAAATAAATGCAGACTTGGTGAGCAGACTTCTTTAAAAACATTAAAAATCTTACTGTTCAAAAGCTTTTGACTGGCATATACTGTTTGACACTTAAGTACATCTTTATATGCAGTTTAATAATTACTATTGTTTTTGAAATATTGTTAAAGTGTACTGCTGAATGTACTGACAAGCATTTATGGTAAACTAAAATATAGACTACTTTAATGTCATTTCTATTGAAATTTGTATGTTATGTATTTAAATATGTGTAATTACACATTTGTAATGATGCATTTGCCATTTATTACAATTAAAAATGTTAACTTTAAATGTAATATTGAATAACAGACTGTGGTTAAAATGATAATCAAGTACTTTACATGTGCTTTAAGTGTACTTCTTTAAAGCATGACAAAAGATTGTTAAAACAATGAATTAAAATGTATTTAAAAGTAAAACTTTTCATTTGAAATTATTATGAAATGCACTTTATAAAGGCACATGTGTTAAGAAACATAGTCATTAATATTATATTATCTGCAGTTTTTTTTTTTTTATATATATATAAATACTTTATATTTTTGAAGTACACTAAAAGTTCACATATCCAGGAAAATCTATTTTTTTTCCTGATGTCTATGCCTTTCTCTAGCACACAGTGGTCATAGTTCATGGATCATCACTTTTAGATTCAACACCAGATTTTCCATTGTTTGTCTTGTCTTAGGTTGCGTGATGCTGGAACCAGCGCAGATCCGTCGGAGAGGCGCTCAGGATTTTGAAGGTTACTATGATCATGTGTGTGCGGCTCAGGGATCAGCTCCCATCCGTGCAGTGAAAGCCAGCCTGAGTCGAGGGATGTTAGCGTTTAACCCCGATCACATCAATCTAACGGACTGGACGCCCATTCTGTCAGCCCTGGCCATCAACAAACACCTCCAGCATGTTGCTATCAAGAGCTGCCACCTCACCAGCACTGGAGCCCAAAGTTAGTTATCTATTTATCTATTATAGTGCACAAAAAGCATCTACTGGAAATGCATTATACTGTGCAGGTGTTATGTAATACACAGCATAGCATCTAGAACATTTGTACAGCCTAGTACTAGTTATAATTTAATTAAAGTAATAAAATGACAAAGAAACTTAAGCTAAGGAAGCTGTCTGGTTCATCAAAACTCATCAGTGTGGTGAATCTAGATGGAGTGTCTTTATCTTCTCAGGTTCCTACAGATCTCATAGTAAGAAGAAGACCCCTGTGATTCATTCGAAGAGTATGACTTTTCAGTTGTGTAAGGCTGTGCAAAAGTGCCTGTGTGAGTCTAGCAGCCTAAAGACCCTTCAGCTGCAAGGTTTGCCATTGAGAGAGAAGGACCTCACAGCTCTCACAAAGGTGGAGTGAAATATTTAGCCTCTCTCTTTGATATTGAGTATTTTGTGTTTGTATGTTTATTTATTTTTGAATCAAATAATTTATTAATGTTTTTTTGCTTTATTTATTTCTTTTATTTAAGTTTTGTTTAAATTATTTATTTATTTATTTATTTATTTTTATTTATGATGTTTTTAATGTATTTTTATTATTATGTATTTTATTCATTTTAATTAACTGTATTTTATACATTTTATTTTTATTTTATATTAATGCCTCATTCATTTTTGTTATACTTTTTTTGTATAAGTTATTTATTTAAATTTTTGATGTGTTTTTATTGATTTATTTGTTTAAATTTATTTATTTATTTGCCATTTGTTGAATTTTTATTTCATTTATATTTTTGTTTTATTACTTATTTTTTATTGTGCAGTTTTATTAACTCGTGTTGTAATTTCTCTTTAGGGTTTAGCTAAGAGTGTGTCATTGGAGCATCTGTCTTTAGCACACTGTCCAGTCGCAGATCAAGGTTTGGAAGGTGAGTAAAAATCATCAGATTTTTGGCATCAGGATTTATGTCATTCATAATATTTTAGAAGCTTAATTGAGTTTTTGTACATCTGCAAATGTTGTATACATATATTTGTGATGTATTATTTCATGTATGAGTCATTAATGCAAAAACTTTTTTTTGTTGTTGATACATGGTTCTGTCATTCAGTCATCTGTCAGAGTGTGAAATATTCTTCAACAATTAAGACAGTGGATTTCACTTCCTGTAATATCACTTGGCAGGGAGCGGAGCATATGGCGAACATCATAAAGGTACATATCATACATCATACATCATAAAGATCATAAAGTGAACATTTGTTAGCATTATTCATTCCTGGAAATTTATGTAAATAAATTCTCCCCCAAAAGAATTACCTGTGATAAGAAAATGATCTGCTTTAAAAATGTCATGATAAAAAGTTAAAACCCCCTCTGTTGTTTAGCACCAGGCAATGAGACGGCATAGCACGGCGTGGGTGGAGACTTTACGCTACAGGAAGGCGGAGTTTGAAGCCATGAGCGGACTGCGCAGAATCACTCTCAATGATAACATCCTGATCGGAGACAGAGGAGTGATGGCACTTGCCCGTGAGCTTACAGAGGACCTGTGGGTCAAAGGTTTGATAAGTTACTCTTCAACACACAAACACACACACACACATATATATATTTGAGAAGCACATAGACACCCACATTTCCATGTTATATTCCTCTAGCTGTGGACCTGCAGCGTTGTGGGATCTCGAATGAAGGAGCTCAAGTTCTAGAGCAGATGCTTCAGTCCAATTCCACTCTGTGTGTGCTTGACATCAGGAGAAACCCGCTTGTCGGTAATTAATCCAAAGCACTGATACATAACTACTCTGAATCAGCGCTACACTACTGTTTGAAAGTTTGGGGCCAGGAAGATTTTTTTTTTTTTTTAAAATGTTTTCAAGATTTTTATTTATTTAATTTTTTTTAATGCTCACCAAGACTATTTTATTAAAAGATGTTAAAATGTTTTCTATTTATGTATTTGTTTAAAAAACATTAAAAAAAATTATATGTATTTATACACACACACACATACGTGTCATTTGTCTTTTAGATAATAATGTGGTGAAAGCTGTGCTCAAAAATGTTCTCATGAACACTAAAAGCCATGACTCACAGGTCAGAAAACTTTTGCATGTTTAAATGTTTTAGATTATGAGATATTAAATTAATCTCTTGTTTCTTGGCTACATAGTAAGTTGGCTACATGAACTCATTTTTGATGTGTTGTGTTTCAGTATCTTTGGCTTAAACCTCCTTCTCCCAAAAGCGCTCTTGATCAGTCACGGCAGTCAAGGAGGAAGAATGCAGGAAAAGCTACATATCGAATTGGTTTGTGTAGTATTTTAGCTACTTTTTTTCTGTTCTGTAGGTTCTTTTGGACTATTTAATGTCGTTCTCTGCAGGATCTCGCCGGTCTTCTTCTGTAAACTCTGTGTGGAAGCCTCCTCGGCCTGGTTCAGTGGGGTACGTCCCATGGCGCACTGCTGCACGGGCTGGCTTACAAAGGTAATGTTAGTGATATCAGTCTTAGGATAGATTTCAGACAGGTAGAGCAGGAATTGTTTCAGAATGCATCCAGATGTATGAGAAGCAATTCAATCCTTCTCCTTTTCCATTCAAGTCAATAAGAATGTGTCTCTTTTTGTCTGTCTATAAAGAGGTGCATCACAGGCTGATGGGATGACAGACCAGAGTTTTCAAGTAAGGACTGTTTTATTGCTAAATTTCTTAATGCAAATTGTTTTTACATTGACATTTATACATGTAGAGTGACTTATAAGTTGAGTCGCATTGTTTGAGCTCTGTAGTTTTTGTTATTGTTAATGTAGAATGTGTTGAGGATGTCGTGATGGTTTTCTTCATCAGAACGCCACCTCTGTGCGAGTAACCGTTGAGACGGAGTCAGAGTCAGAGGAGCGGGATGGTGCATATGTACCGAGTCCTCAGGAGAAAATCACAAGCTACCAGTTCAGACGACTACAGAGAGAGAATAATCGATTACAGGTACCACAGTAACAGCCTGTGTAGAGCTAGAAAAAATAAAACTGATTTTCAATTTAGTTTTGATTGACTAGTCAGAGAGGTCACGTGGATTCAGTAGAACAGAAAAGATTTATAACTGAATCCATGGTTCTTGGTGATTCTTAAAATGCAAGTCAACAGCTGCCATCACTTTGAGAGTCAAAACGCATATTAAGGCAATGCAAAAATAATACCTGTGGTTCCTGATTATGAAGCAAACCAGTCAGCCTATGCAAGAAACATTATGTACAACATTATCAGCAGCTCATCAGTTCTCAGTTCAGTGACTGACTGTTGGAGTAACTGGAGAGCTGAATGAGTTGGCAAAAACCACCATTATAGGATCATATACGCTGCTATTTTGGCTCATTTTGAGTCGGAATGACTGTCAGATGAACGAAAGTGAGTTTTGATGTAGTAAGATCAGTGATATTTGGTGAACTTGTTCAAGTAGCTCATAAGAATGATTCGTTTTTGAACTGGACATTTTTGTGTTGCCAGTAAATGCTTTTTTGACTCTCAAAGTGCCAGTAGACACTGCCTTGTGTCTTTTTAATGATCATCAAAGACCACGGTTTCAGCTAAAAATCTTCTTTACTGTTCTACTGGAAAAAAAAAGAAAAGAAAAAAGAGTCGCCTACATCTTGGATAGCCTAACAGCAAATTTTCATTTTTGGGTGAACTATCCCTTTATAACACACTTTTCAGATTATTTGTTTAATTTGTCCGCTAACATTTTCCAACATGCATCACATGAGTATTCCTTTCCCTCAACTGTTCAGTAATGAACATCATAAACATTTCCACCACTTCTCATATTATCTATTTCTATAGTTTAAAACCATTTAGTAAAGGAACCATTTAGTAAATGACATTTTTAATATAAATTGCTAATTTTACAGTTAGCATCGTATGAATTCTAAATACATTCTGTATGCATTCTACACAAATAATAAAAAAACACTTTGCATTATTTGACAAAATCATCATCTCAAGCTCTTCAGTCACACTGCTGTAAACAAGTACACTAACTTAAAAAAAAAAAACATTTTTTGGATTGGTGGTAAATGACTGGGCCGTCAAATGTTTTGAAAAAAATATATAAATAATTTTCAACACAATTAATATTGTAATGGCTTATGTTTATTTCCTTCTGTTGAAATTATTATAGTTACTTGTGTAATAATCATGTAATAATGCTCATGTTTATGATTACTTTCCATAGTTTGAAAACTGAAGGTCTAGGACAGCAATTAAATAACAAATATAATTCATGAAAAGTATAAATGATATCATGACAAAAAGTTTCAATTTTACTGTGATTATAACAAAAAAGCAGTAGTACTATACATGAAGTACTATACATACAGTGACACAAGATTTTGATATTTTGTAATCTAATGTAATGAGATTATATATATATATATGTATGTATATGTATATATTTATTTATTTATTTATTTAAGTGTGGTTTAAATGAACATGTTAAATGGTTTGGTGCCACTGTAAATATAAAGGACAATCCAGTGCAGTTCCTCCTTCACCCACAGGTGGAGCTGGAAGAGTGTCGTCTGAGGCTGGCAGAGGAGAGGAACAACAGGCTGAAAACCAACTCTCGCCTGGTGGAGGTACAAGTATCCCCAGTTATTCTATTTGTAATATTAATAATAACATTTCAGAAAGTAAAAATAATGTGGCTGTAATATGTCTCTTCCTGCAGCTGGAACTGGAGAATGAGCGTTTGCGCAGTCTGAATCAATCCCTGTCTGAAGCCCACCTCAGTGCCTCTGTTCTGGAGGATGAACATGTGCTGGAAAGCATCGAATCCTCCTTCCAAAAATTCCACGCATTCTTAGACCTGCTGAAAGATGCTGGGTCTGTCTGATCTCACATTTTACATCTACCGAATGATTTATGCATTACTGTCTATGCCTTTTTCATTAAAAGTCTTGATGCCAAATTGTTATTTTTAAAATGTTGAATCTTCGAAAATTTAATTGGGAATTTTTTGCTGCATGTTAGGCTTGGCCAGTTTGCTTCTATGGCTGGAATAGACCAATCAGACTTTGGGGTTCTTGGACATCCTCAGCTCTCCTCAACAGAGAGGACACAAGCCGGCCAAGAAAACCAGAGAAATGAGGAGAGGAGGGAGAGTATAGCAGTGAGTAGAAATAAGAGAAACAAAACGCATTCAAAAAGAAATTCAATAAAAATAAACAATTTTTATTTATTTGTTGTATTGTTTGTTTGTTTGTTTGTTTGTTTGCTTTTATGATTTATTAACTACTATTTAAAGTTTGGGGTTAGTTAGATTTTTAAAATAGAAATTATTTTTATTCATGCTAATATATTGTGTTAATATGTTATATGTAGTGATGTCAAAGGATTAATTACGATTAATCACATCCAAAATAAAAGTTTTTGTTTATATAATATATGTGTGTGCACTGTGTATGTTTATTATGTATATACGAAGACACAAACATACAGTATATATTTTGAAAGTATTTACATTATATTATATATATATATATATATTTTATATAAACATTTTTCTTAAATATATACATGCATGTGTGTATTTATATATAAATAATAAATATACACAGTACACACGCACATATTATGTAAACAGAAACACTTATTTTGGATGCAATTAATCGCGATTAATCGTTTGACAGCTCTAATATATTAATGTTTTTATTCAGCAAGCATGCATTAAATTTAAGAAATTGATGATTTAATCTATTTCAAATAATTAAATAATAAGAAATGTTTCTTGAGCAGCAAATCAGCATATCAGATTGACTTCTGAAGGATCATGTGACACTGAAGACTGGAGTAATGATGCTGAAAATTCAGCTTTGATCGCAGGAATAAATTATATTTTACAATATACTAAAATAGAAAACCATTATTTGAAATTATAATAATATTTTATAATATTACTGTTTTTTCATCAAATAAGCCTTGGTGAGCAGGAGAGATATTTTTGGAAAACATTAATAAAACTTTCGACCCCAAACTTTTAAATGGTAGTGGATTTATTTGTTTTTATTATTTTTTTAATATTTACATTTATTAGTATTTAATTGCACTATTCTTGTTATTTCTCTAAACACCACACAGATGGCAGACATCCCTCAACCTGAATCAGGGATTCATTCAGAGCCTCCTGCTAACACTGAAGACATTCCTCGGCCTCAATCCCAACAGGAGGTGCCTCTAAATCCAGTCAGCTCATGTCGTGCCTCTCCACCTTTACAGGAGCCACTTGAGTTCGAGGCCCTTGAGAGGAGCCGAGAGTCCTCTTACTCTTCAAACCACCAGAGGGCCGGCGGAGGCTCTCGCTCAGGCAGTTCAGTCAATAGTGTCAGTCCTCAGTCCAAAGCCTCAAAGTCGTCCAGAGCGAACGGATCCGTGTGCTCGGCTCTTAACTCGAGAGCGTCTAGTCTGTCTCAGCTGGGTTCAGGCAGACAGAGCACTTCAGGAAGCCAGAGGAGCGCTGCTGGATTGGTTGGGTTTTAGAGCTCAATCAGCTGGAGAGATCTTGGTTAAAAAAAGCTTATCTGGAATATTCTTTGCTGCTGTCATCTTTATCTGTCCAGTGTGTACTGAGAACCATGCTGAGATAATCCTATTATTATAACGTTTGTTTGCGAGGTTGATGTTCTCTATGACATTTCAGGTACAAGTTATTAATGCTGTTTGGTTTTATAGACTATTAAGTTTTATTTATTGTATGTTTGTAGTTCAGTGACACTAAGGTTATTATTTAAGATTTTTTTTAATAGATTTTTGTGTAGCTAAATTGATTTATATTTGTGATGGCTTAAAACAGTGAAATCAAATTCGCCATCTGCTAATTGTTGTCATGACTTTTCTATAAATAGTTTTTCATTTGAAAATAAACCAGTTTTTGCACATGCCATATGACCTGTCTAGTGCAATACTTGACTTTTGCAGAATGAAATTTGTTAAACAGTGTCTTTGAATTTGACGGTGCTATTTTATTCAAAAATACTATTTGCACTTTATAATAATGATATTATTATTATTATTATTATTATTATTATTATTAAATAGCTTTTGAAAAACGTCATGCACTATTTCTATAAATAGACATTTGACAATTAAATATTAAAAATTTTATGTATGGATAGAAAATTAATAAAAATTAATAATATTAATTATTTTAGATGATTTAAATAGTTTATTCATTTAAACTAGTTACAGTTTAGTAGTTGAAAAGTGAAAAGTAGTTTTAAGTAAATGTACAATCAGTTATTAGGCAGTCATCTATTAATAATCAATGTTGGGGAATGTTACGTTTAAAAGTAATGCACTACAATATTGTGTTACTCCATAAAAAGTAACTAAGTAATGCAGTTAGTTACTTTTTATGGTCAGTTTAAAATAAAAAGTAATGCATTACGTTACTTTCGTGTTACTTTTTTGTCATCTGGTCTATCTATCTATCTATCTACAAACCCAATTCCAAAAAAGTTGGGACACTGTACAAATTGTGAATAAAAAAGGAATGCAATAATTTACAAATCTCATAAACTTATATTTTATTCACAATAGAATATAGATAACATATCAAATGTTGAAAGTGAGACATTTTGAAATGTCATGCCAAATATTGGCTCATTTCGGATTTCACGAGAGCTACACATTCCAAAAAAGTTGGGACAGGTAGCAATAAGAGGCCGGAAAAGTTAAATGTACATATAAGGAACAGCTGGAGGACCAGTTTGCAACTTATTAGGTCAATTGGCAACATGATTGGGTATAAAAAGAGCCTCTCAGAGTGGCAGTGTCTCTCAGAAGTCAAGATGGGAAGAGGATCACCAATTCCCCCAATGCTGCGGCAAAAAATAGTGGAGCAATATCAGAAAGGAGTTTCTCAGAGAAGAATTGCAAAGAGTTTGAAGTTATCATCATCTACAGTGCATAATATCATCCAAAGATTCAGAGAATCTGGAACAATCTCTGTGCGTAAGGGTCAAGGCCGGAAAACCATACTGGACGGCACTGCATCACATACAGGAATGCTACTGTAATGGAAATCACAACATGGGCTCAGGAATACTTCCAGAAAACATTGTCGGTGAACACAATCCACCGTGCCATTCGCCGTTGCCGGCTAAAACTCTATAGGT